>OX422217.1:369177472-369777472 GCA_949130495.1 Sambucus nigra
GATTATCAATTTGATATCCAATACCACCCGGGGAAGGCTAACGTGGTAGCATACGCGTTGAGTCGTAGGCCGATAGATGAAGTGGCAGGGGTGTGGAAGGCAAAGTGGAAGGAGTTGGGACACCAGGATGCAGTGGCCCGATCGTTCATGTCTGTGATGACTGTTACACCGTAGATTATCACGAAGGTGGTAAAGGCACAGGCAAATGACTCGTTCTGTCATGAGCAGATAGTTCGATTACTAGCAGAGGGAGCCGAGTCCTATACCATTAGTTCAGACGGGGGATTACGTTTCAACGGGAGACTGGTAGTTTCGGAAGGGGAGGAGTTACCACACGAGGTGATGGCAGAGTCGCACGGCTCACGGTTCGCGGTACATCCCGGTGGGGACAAAATGTACCAAGACATGAGACGTCAGTATTGGTGGAGCGGGATGAAGAGAGATATTGTTGTGTTTGTTTCTAAATACGCCACTTGTCAGTTCGTAAAAGTGGATCATCAGAGACCGGCAGGACTTCTACAGCCATTAGAGGTCCCGATTGTGGATGTGGGAGAGCATATCCATGGACTTTATCACGGGGTTACCTACGTCACAGAGGGGTCACGACCCCATTTGGGTAATTGTGTACAGGTTGACCAAAGTCGCTCATTTTCTACCCGTCAGGACCGACTACACTACGGGACAGTATGCCCAGCTCTTTATTGCAGAAATAGTGAGACTTCACGGTGTGCCCCTAAATATCGTGTCTGACAGAGACAAGATATTTGTTTCACGGTTTTGGGAGAGTTTTCAGGAGGCCATGGGCACGGAATTGCGATTGAGTACGGCTTATCATCCGCAGACCGATGGGCAAACCAAGCGTAAAAATCAGATGTTGAAGGACATGTTGATTATGTGCATCATTGATTTCAGGGGTGGATGGGAGCAGTATCTTCCACTAGTGGAGTTTGCTTACAACAACTCCTACCAGTTCACCATTGTCATGGCTCCATTTGAGGCATTGTACGGTAGACCTTGTCGTTCCCCAGCATGTTGGTTGGAGGTGGGGGACAACAAACTACTTGGGCCGGAAGTGATTCAGGATACTTCGGCAAGGATAGAATTGATACGGAGTCGCATTCGGGTAGCTCAAGATCGGCAGAAGAGCTATGCTGATGCAAAGAGGTTCTTCAGGGAGTTCCAAGTGGGGGACCAGGTTTTACTCAGAGTATCTCCTATGAAGGGGATTATGCGATTTGGGAAGAAGGGGAAGTTGGCACCGAGATACGTGGGACCATTTCCTATCATCGAACGGATTGGGTCCGTTGCATATAGACTTGGGTTACCGGAACATTTGCAAAGGATTCATGATGTGTTTCATATTTCCTCGCTAAGGAAATATCTTAGGGACGATTTGGCTCATTCTCACATTGCTTTGAAGGACATCGATCTCCAGCCTGATAGCTCCTACGAGGAGGGGCCGATTGCTATTTTGGACTGAAGTGAACGGAAACTACGGTCAAAGATAGTTCCGTTGGTACGTGTTCAGTGGCGACATCATAATGTCGAGGAGTCCACATGGGAGCGCGAGGATGAGATGCGCGAACGTTATCCAGAGTTATTTTTACCAGGTATTTTCTAGTTCCGAATTTCGGGATGAAATTTTGTTATTAGGGGGGAAGTATGTAATACCCCGCATTTTTATCGATATTTATTTATGGGATTAATTAAATTAAATGGGTATTAATTGAGAATTAATCCGGATAAAATACTAACGAGATGTGAGTTGGTAGTTGATTATAATGGCTATTATTTGATTATAATGAATATTGAATATATTGAATTTGTCGTGAAATTGAAATACGGCAATTTGGAAATTTTGTTAGGACGCGTGTAACAGTCGCGTCAGGAATATAATTACTTTAATTAAAAAGTGAATTTTAGTTTTATCAATCGTATGGTTATTTTGAGTGCGCTAACATATTCGGAAGGGTCAAAATAGTTAGAAAACACTAGCCGGGGGTTTAGTCTGGGTCCCGGGGCATTTTTGGGCCATATCGGCAACTTAAAAGGGTGTTTAGGTAATTTTGAAATTTGGGGAATTTTGACCAACGAATTTTGGGAATTAAAAATAGGGAATTTAATGACCCACTAAGACATTACTAGCACATCACTGATTAGAGGGAAACGGGAGTTAGAGGAGGAAGTTAGAAAAGTTCCCAAAGAGAAAACCTTAACCTCCATCTTCAACCTTCAACCTTGGGAGAGAAAGAGAGAGAGCAACCTTCATCAATTCAACAGCAAATTCAGAGAATAATCTAAGGCAAGTGGTTTAATTACGTTAATTTCAAGCGAATGCTTCTTCCATGCTTAGAAATTGATATATTTGCATTGTATTGGGAGATTTATAAAAACCCATGAAATTGGAGTTATAAATTCAGATTTGATATAGGTTTGCATGTAGATTTGTTATTGGGTGATTGGACTAAAAGAATTACTACTTTTTATGTTACAAAAATGGATTTATTTATGGAAATTGAAGACTTTAAATTTCTAGGGATCATGTTCATAAGGTTTGGGGAAAATTGGGGAGTTATGATGATTAGATGATGTTTAAGAAGATTTGGCCCTATATAAATGTTAAGTTATGACCTACGAATGTTTAGTGTGGATTAAAAACCGTAAAATACTATTGGGATGATTTTTATATGGAATTAGAAGTGAAGAAAATTGGGAAAAACGAGATAGGAGAATTCTGGGCTCGAAACTGTCACCTCGTTAGAAGACCTGCCTAGGTCATTCGAACGAGCTCGTTCGAACGAGCTTCTAACGAGTTGACAGTTTGACTTCTAACGAGTGGGATGTTCGTTCGATGCCTTTCGTTCGAACGAGATCTCGTTAGATGCCCACTTCGTTCGAACGAACTCTCGTTCGAACGACCTCGTTCGAATGAGACTTCTAACGAGATGATAGATTGGCCTTTTTGGCCTGGTTTGATTTCTAGTGTCCCGTAACCATGTTTAATTGTAGAGATAACATTACCTTGATGAGTAATTGATATAGTTGGGATATTCGGGACATATTGAGGTGTAAAATATAGAAGAATGTTTTGAACCAAATGGTAATTGTGGGTTAGGACGCGAATAACTAATTACGACGTGAGGATAATGGATGATGTGTATATATAAACCGGGGACACGTGTATTGGTATAAGAATGAGAATTATACCACTAATAAATTATTGTAATTACTAAGATGTGTGCATGCTTAGTATACGTATATGATTTTATGTGTATGACATACCTACCATACTTGCTATCACGGGAGGTTTACGTTCGCTTAGGTCCATCTAATCTTTGTGTGCACGAATTTAGATTGGTACCTCGAGGACATAGTTCAAGAGAATGACTTATTTGTGAGTTAATAAGTCAGCTGACTATGGAGCATAGGTATGTACGTGACCATGGATATGTTGAATTATGTTCGCCTCCATTTTTGTGTGTTGTGCTTATTCTAACAATTCCTGAGAGATTTGGAATTTGTAATCCTTATGTACGTGATGTACCGGGATGGATAGCAGAGTATGTGTGCACCGCAGCTTAGCCTCGGGGTGCTTGTATTGTATATTTATGATGTGAATGATATACGATTAAATGAACAGATTTGTCATGTTTAATTATGAGAATAATTTATAGTAACTCCTTGAGAAGATAAATAAGGGGATAACCTCCAGTAAATGGTAATGCAAATAATTGAGAATCCGAGTTTAAGTAAAGCTCTCTATTCAAGTGATAACAGTGGGAATTTATATTGTGAATCGAGGAGATGGGTTAGATCTTGTGTCGGTTGGTTAGATATAAAGACCACTTAGATGGGTACGGTACGTTAGGAGTGCACAATTAGTCGAGAGGTGAGTATTTAATGTGAGTGCACGTCCTAACATGTATTTTGCATTCATTATTTTAATGTTGTTAAAGAACTTGCTATTTTAAAATACTC
This sequence comes from Sambucus nigra, assembly GCA_949130495.1. Lineage (NCBI taxonomy): Eukaryota > Viridiplantae > Streptophyta > Magnoliopsida > Dipsacales > Adoxaceae > Sambucus > Sambucus nigra. The sequence continues at coordinate 369,181,451 of OX422217.1, forward strand.
TCCACTTTCGGGCTTTGACCCGTTTGCTTTCAAATCTATTTTTGTAAAAACCTTTTTAGGTGCCCAGCCACAAGGACACCATGCATAGGAATTTCTATTCAGGTGATGAGCTGTAGCTGTTCTGGAAGTTACAGGGCCTTGACAGTAGATGCCTCTTTTCTAGTCTTGACTCCATATTCAGTTCCATCATTTGTAGGGCATGTCGCCCATTTCTTTTAGAGACATTTTATATTTCAGTTATTCAGATTGTGGATTGTAATTAATTCAGGATTCAAACTTGTTTTATTATTTCAGTTGTGGGATTGTTGTGAGGAGTATTTCCTCCAGACTATTTATTACTTGTTGATTTCACTTTTGGGACTTTATTGTGTATGGTTATGTTAATTTTTATTCTTCACTTACTTCATGTAAATCATATTTAATTTAAAATTGGCAACTCGCTTTTTAAATACTAGGTGGTTAGTAATCATAAAAATGTTTTCGACAGTGATGCTATTAACTGAACCAACTTGGCCTTTTGAATTAATTTAATAAAGGAGTAGCTACCCGGTATTTAATTAGTCGGGGTGTCACATTAGGAACCTTCTTGAATGAAGTAAACCTTGGCTTTTAGAGTCCTAGTTGAGTTTGGTTGCCACCCCAGTGTTGAGTGGGTTCAATTGGGGTTAAGTCCAGGGACGTTTATAAGTGATGTTTAGGCATCACTTGTCTTTTTACACCTTAATAGGTGGATAGGGATTGTAGGCCCATGCTTGGAGACTTTAGGGGCTTAAATTGAGGTATATAAGACCTTAAGATTCGGGAACAATTGTGATCCCTTGGAGAATTATTCGAGGCATACCCTATGTTAAATATCAATGAAATATTTTATGATTATGGTTTCAGATAAAACGAAACACATATATGTTAATGGAAATGAAAAGTATGATTTTTAATAGTAAATGCTAATTTGCTTAAACACACCTCTCTAAATTCTATCATAAGGGAAGCTCGCGCATGAGGTAATGTCCCCTGACTAGTGAATGCAGGGAGACTATAGTCCTTGGCTATATACGGGTTTATTATATGTTTTTTTGCGCTAGTGAAGTAATTCTGGGTGTGGTTATGACTCACTTGCAGGCATATGGCCACTTCCCAACGTTGCGTTAGGTGCCCAGGCTGCCTTGTTTGATAGGCCCCTGGAAGATGATAGTTATTTAGGGGCGCGCCCAGTGGTGAAACTTGGAGGGGCGGTCTTAGAATCGTTATATGTATAAGAATATAACTTTTATAAATTCAAGTGGGACTTGAGATATGTTTATTACCACCGAATGTATGATGGTGATGATATTCCTGCTAAGGAATAAGAATTGAAAAGAAATGAGAATAATAATGATATTATATTCCTGTTAAGGAATTGAAATTGGATTAACGTGGCTATGAAAAATGGAAGCTTTTAACTTAATCATGCATAATTTAATTCTCTTACATAATTTAATCGTAGGCATGTCATTTTAACTGTCTCATTTATGATTCATGATTAGGGTGTTAGATATTTCGTCTTCATGATTCATGATTAAATGTTCATAACTATTATGCTTCTTATTCATCTGGGAACTATATACAAACCGGGCCCTGACCCGTTCATTTCTTCCATGTTGTGCATGTTATATTATCCGCCCAGGTGCTCCTCCGCAAGGACGCCCGTGTTGATATTTTCACCCTTATGTTTTCGAGGAGCTATAAGATTTGCAGATATTACAGGATGTTTTTGTTAGACACCCTCATTTTTGTAATTCTAGATATGATCGGGTCTGTTATTCGGGCGTGTGGCCCAACTTTGTACTTGTTTAATGGATGTAATATGTATCATATTGAACTGTTGTGATTCATTTTGTGTAGCTGTGGACCGACAGCTTATTCGGTCCTCTTCTTGTACATTTATTATGGGAGGTTGATATATATGTATGTTATCTTGGAAATTCCACTATCTTTTAGTATGGGTTGCTTAAATTATTTTCTTAACTTAATCTTTTAATCAAATTAAATGTTTTGGCTACCCATTTTCTGAATTATTGGGTGGTTTTCCCGTATACTCGTGTTATATTTGTGATGCTGAGAATGATTCTCATCCATGATTTCCGTATTTATTGGAGTATCGGGCTGGCCACCCCTTATTTCGGAATGCGGGTTGTCACAGGAGAAAGCAGACAATTGTGTGCAACAAGGTAGAGACTATCACTATATCTAAACACCAATAAAAATGTTGCATCATACATAACTCATAACTCCATTTCAAGTGTTTATTGGCATTCTCTCTTATTTGTACATTAAAAAACCGCTGTGATAGATTCTCATCCATACTTCTGCTTTTCCCGTTTGTTTAATATCATGTACAACCATCTCCAGTTCCAACTCCTTATAATTATGACCATAACAAGGAACATACATAGAAAAACTATCACCCATAAAGAAATCGACATTTTATCAAACAATTGGTGAATAACAATGATGATGGGATATATCAGCGCGTCAATTCAACTGAATTGATTATTTCATGTCGTTTATAGTAACAATCAAATTATGAAATCGTCAATTAGTTTAACTAGATAAACCAACTTCAATTAGATTTTCAAAATACAATCCAAATATTTTTTTTTTAAATTTAATCATCGTAAAGGATCTATATAAGTAAAAAAAAATCACCTAGTTCCATACATATATATCTTCAAATAAGAAAAATGAAGCGACGATAATTCAAGAAAAGATAAATATTGAGATCGTAACTTCACAACCATACTTAAGTATTTCAATGGATGATGAATGATGTGTCACCCAATACAAAAACAATGGTTTATGGACAAATCAAGTTGTGCACATGTCAGAATAAGTTTTTTTTAATATTGTTCACAGTATATGCCTTTCTATATATTAGGCTAGCTTAGTGTATCCCGTTATAAATTTTCATGCACTGTCACAACGAACCTAACTCGAGCATCTCCAAGTTTGAAAACTTCCCGGCATCCCATAAATATATAAAGCAATTTATAGTTTAAATTAATTCACATAAATTATTTTTTGGATGTTTATTTTTTTTTTAAATGAACCAAGGCTTTTTTTTTTAAAAGAAAAATATTTTTGATTTTAATCCTTATTCAAATGAGATGAGAATCTCGTTCAAATGAGAATGTGCTTTTGTTGGAAGGGTCGTTCATAGTTTTATCTAACGTGTATTAAACGAGGGTGTACTCTTTTGACTCTTGTGAAGGTCGTCTGAAGCTAGTTCAAACGAGATTGTTGTTTTGTTCAAACGAGATTTTATTTCGTTCAAATGACTTGCCTTTTTCGTTTGAACGAGCCTTTAATTTTGTTCAAATGAGTCCATCACCTCAAAATTTTTGAACACCTTATAAGTACTTGTTTTATGTTCCATTTTTTAAGACTTTTGTTAGATCTGTTTCAGCATATCTTTTGCGAAACTTTTTCTTTGTTTAGTGTTCTAAAACAATTTTTTAATTTACAGCATACATCTTGAAAATTGTTCTTGTGAATTCGTTTAAGCCCTAGAAAGTTTTAGTATCTTGCATACACTTTTATAAAGAAGGCATCTCCATGGCTGACTTGTGGTACCCGAGGGGATCACTGCTGAAGAAAACGCTGAGGCTGAAGGAGGACTAAGGTTTTTTGTGTCTTTTGTGAGAATCATTGCTGAAGAAAACAAAGGTCACCTGCGAAAAAATCACTGGGCTATATTTCACTCATAAGGTTGTAAGTTGCGATTTGCAAACTGTATTAGTAAAATAAAAGGTTTTACCCGAAAATGATTTTTCCTCATATTAACTTGTCATGTTTGCATACTTAATTTTATCTACTTTATCACCTAGATGATTGCTTAGGGTAATAAGATAAAATTTGGTCTTGTAGGTCTGGACACTTAATTATAAAAATTATCCATTAAAATCACAAGCGCATTTTTAAATTGGTATCAGAGTAGGATGTACTAAGTTATTGTGTTATATCCTTAATTAGTGCTTTCTGGGTGGTGTAGTTTTTGTCTCGATGGATTCCCATAGTTTTGACGACTTAAATCATTTGAATTTGATATTTTCTAAGGGAATTGAGATTTTTGAAAAAGAAAATTTTCATTTTGAAGCTGCTATGAAACTTTGGCGAACTTTTCAAAATCAAAGAAATTTATTTCGTGATAAGCTTGTTGCATTGGATCGTGACTTTAAATATTTGGATTTTTCCAAAAAAAGAAAGTGATGATATTGTTTGGGTTTTAGAGAAAGAATTATAAGACTCTAAAATTTCCAAGGTTTGTAATTATTCCATTGAGGATAATGATAAAATAATTAATGATTTTAAGGCACGTGAGAAGACTCTTAGGGATAAGTTTACTCAAACATTGAGGGTAATGGAGATAACTCTTTAGGAATTATTGCACATATGAAGAAGGAGTTCCTAAAATTGGAAGAGTCTAATTTTTTGCTTGAGTCTAAAATTTTCAAGTTAAGAGATGATTTAAAAGACTCGAGTAGTGTTGGCTCTGGCTCACGTGTTTCTAATGCTTCAAGTGTTAAAACCAAGGCCATTGTTTTCTTTAGAGATTCGACCACATCCAAGGATGTTAGAAAATGTCAACCCGTAGGTAACATTCCTCATCTTTACATATGTTCTAAATGTGGTAGGAAAGGTTACCTTAGGTCATTTTGTTATGATCTTGAAAGTGGTCCTATGAAGTTGAAGTCTAGTGTTCCCATGGTTCCCAAAATTTGATGCATTAAGTATACACCTATTTAGGTTATCAAATCCATTTTGGAAGAGCTAGATGTTAGACTAGTTGATTTTTACCTAATTGCACATGATTTTTCACATGCTATATCTTATGGATGATTGCTTACATAATTTTGTTTGTCATACTCTGGTTGTGCTTCATGATATATATTTTCTAGTGTTACGACATGTGTAATTTTTGGTGTTATATTTTTGTTTTATTGATTCATATTGGAAAAATACAAAGAGATTTTATTTTGACAATTTTTTTAAAAAATACAAAATATTTTGTTTTTGTGTATTTTAGTTTTACATAGTCGGTGTATATTGGTGTGTTTGAATTCAATTCACTCTGTAATTTCCATGTGGCTAGCACATTTGGTTATGTCTTTAGATACTTAGATTGATCTTAACCATATTTATTCAGTTGTTTTGAACTTGATTTACTTTACGAATTCAAATTTGAATATGCCTCTGCACACACATGCACGAAATTATTGTCTTTTAACTTCACTATATATATTTGACATTAGTGAGATGTTCTCTCATCAGTTCTTCCATCTACATGTTTATGTGACTATGGGAGATTTGTGCATGTAAGAAACGTTGCCTGTAAGAGATTTTGTTTTAGTATTGAAATAAAATATAAGTGAACACGAGAAAGGGCTGCGAAAGATAGGTTAACTTTGCGTGAAAGTCACCGTTCAAAAGAGCCCAAGAAAAAATAAAGGCAATAAAAAGAGAATAAATTGCTAAAAAGGGCCAAAATAGTTTAGTTTGTTTGATCATTAAAAAGTAATATATTCCGAAGAAAATAAAAGAATGGAATAAAAAATGTGAGATTTTTTATCTTTTGAGGGAGTCTAGTTGAAGATCAAAGGGTTTGCGCAATAAATCCTAGTATGCTTATTTTTTCATGACGCTACTGATTTGTAGATTTATCAATATTCTAGGCATGTATGTATTGTGTTTGTTTTGTTCAATAAGTTCAAATTTTTTGGTAACTTGAGGCTAAATCTTAGTTTGATAAAGTTTTACAGTCAATTAGAACTTCTTGAATATATTTGAATGTTTGGGTTATATTTCATTTGTATCTAGCTCACACCCATTCGTTCCATCCCACACATTTAGACACATCAATACTATGTTAGTGTATAAAGCTTATGTATTTTGTATCATGTTTTGTTATCGTTTATACCAATATATGTGTGCCGGATTAACTATGATATAGTTTACATATATTGTATATGGTATCATGTTGCATTTGTAATTTTTTTTTTTAAAATGAAAATTGTCAAAAATAGTTGGTTGTGTTTGCCTTTGAGAATATCATTACACATTCTTGATTTATATCTTTTTGTGAAGATATCTTATCTTCCACGGGATGTTTTATATTCCATGCCTATGTTTCCACATCATTGTCTATTTCAGATAAAGATAAAGGGGAGAGCAAATAAAAAAGTGAGATTTGGTGAGTTTGATTTATGTGAGAGAATTTATTTATGAGCTTATTTTCATTTCAAACTTGATGAGTCACGAGGTATATTTATTTGTCTCATGTGTATAGGTACTTTAAATGAAAACAAGACACACCAGATGTAGACAAAGTTTGAAAAATGGATGAACAAGTTGAGATTTTAAGACATAGAGACTTATGTCATTTCGTTCTAGTGTTTGGAAGGGTAGAAGAACTTTTCTTGTATGATTTTTTTATTATTTTAATTTGGTGTTCGGTTATGTTTGTTTGTTTTGTACCAGAATTTCCAAAGGGGGAGATTTGTAGGAATAATTTTTCTAATATTGTTCATATAATAGGCCTTTTTTATTTTTTAGGCTAGTTTGGCATATCCCGTTACAAATGGTTACACACCGTCACTATGAACCGAACTCGAGCATCTCCAAGTTTAAAGACTTTCTGACATCCTATAAAGGTATAAAGAAATATAGAGTTTAAATTAATTCACATATATTATTTTTGGGTTGTTTATTTTTATCAAAATGAATAGGGATTCTTATTTTGACAAGAAGAATATTCTTGATTTTAAACCTCGTTCAAATGAGAATGTAAAATGCTTACCAATCAAGGGTGTGTTGTTTGGACTCATCAGAAGGTCGTTTGAAACTGGTTCAAACGAGGTCAGCATTTCATTCAAACGAGATTTATTTTGTTCAAATGAATTGTCCTTTTCCATTCGAATGAGCCTTCAATTTCTTTCAAACGAGTTCGCTGCCTTGAAATTTGTGAACACTCTATAAATACCTGTTCTGTCTTCAGATTTTTTAAGACTTTTTCCAGATCCATTTATGCATATCTTTTGAAAAATTTCTTCTTTGTTTTGTGTTCTAAAACACTTTTTTAATTCACAAAATACATCCTGAAAATTGTTATTGTGAATTCGTTTAAACCCTAGAAAGTTTTAGTATCTTGCATAAACCTTTGTGGATAAGGAATCCCCAATGCTAACTTGTGATACGCAGGGGGGTCACTGTTGAAGGCTACTTCTGAGGGTGAAGGAGGAGTGAGGTTCTTTGTGGGTCTTGCAAGAATCATTGCTGAAGAAGACGAAGGTTACTTGCGAGAAATTCGTGGGGCTGTATTTTACTCATAAGGTTGGAAGTTGTGATTTGCAAACTGTATTAATGAAATAAAATGTTTTACCCGGAAGAGTTTTTTCCTTATATTACCTTGTCGTGTTTGCATGCTTAATTTTATCTTATTTATCACCTAGTTGATTACTTACGGTAATAAGATAAATTTCAGACTTATGTGTGCTTGAGAACTATTTATAGAAATTATCCATTAAGATAGCAAACACTTTTTTAGCACATTTAAAATTAACCGATGACTCAGATAATTTCAAAAGTCATTGATTCTGAATAAATGTAAGCCTAAATAAAAAAATTCACGAACATACCAGAAGATAGAGTGTTTATTCATCATGAAACTAGGGACCCTAGGGATATTATGTAGAAGAGAATAGGAAGGGAGAAGAGGAAGGGGATCGAGTGAGAGAATGAAAGGAAAGGGTTTGATCAGGTGAGAGAGATTAGAGAGAGGTGGGTGCATAGGGTTTGGGTATGTGGGATTACATTATATACACAGAGGAGGGTTTGTTATGAAAGAGATAGGGAAGATTTAAATTTCAAATTATTTTTCATGTTTTTGTGGAGTTAAGTGATGATTACATTTAGTGTACATGTTCAAATTTTTTTCTCCCCACATTTAGTAATAGTTAGAGAAATAAATATCATACTTAAAGCCTCTAGTAATTCTATAAAGAAATATGGACTTGTCAGTTCTTTCTAATTCTTCATATTATATTTTGGTTTTATTGATAAATATGCCCCATCTGGAGCTTGTTGGGATGAAAGTCTTAATATCAACATATTAGATTATCAAGATTACATTATAAAACTGTTGGAATTATGTACCCGAATCGATAATAATGATTGAGACTTGGTGGTTAGAGGTCTTCCACAGATTGATCCTCTCTCTATATAAGTTCTCTCTCAATGATGAGAAATGAGGAGGAAGGTATATCTGAGTTCATTAGCCTTATGGATCAGAATCCTTCATTATATAGGCATCTAATTAGAATCCCATAAATTCTAATTATGTTACTCTTGAGTAACCAATATGTGACTCTTAAGTAACCACGACTCTTGAGTAAGCACACATTACAAAGTCCATACTCATTCTAGATGTCTTATTATGCTATAATAATTAGATCACTTAATTATTCCAATTAAAATAGAAGCCCAAATACAATTCCCCTTTAATATGTAAGCCCACATTAACATATTTAAAATATTCCACCAATCTCCCATGTGGGATACATATTAATTCCAAAGGAAATTATATTTGATAACCTTTAGTGAACACCATATTTGCTATCTATTCTTAAAACAGCTCCCGAATCAATGTGATTCATCTCATATACTAGTATGAGACCAAAGCGACCTTTGTTTCATTCAATTTGTAACTTGATCCATCTATGATAACCATACCAAATATATTCAATTACATTGATCAAATATGGATGTGTGGATGAAAATTACATGCAATGTGATCTCGGACATGTCTATTTCCAACTGGTCCTTACTTTATTTCGAAGTGAGATCAAACTTTACTTTTTTAAACCTTATGTTATACCATATTTAAAAGACAATACATTCAGAGTAAATAACAAAATGAAAATACAATCAACTTTATTCTGCAGAAAACTAAAACATACATAAAGTATCTCAATAGTGTCAAGGAAAAGAATAAGGGAAAATTCCTACTAAAAATGCATATCATCAAACAAGATGTGAGCAGTGTACTCATGAAAGACCTTGGGTGGTAAGCCTATAGTAAGGGGATCCGCAGGCATGGAGTTTATTCTTATATGTTCAATAGATATTATCTTACTTTAAACTCTCTCCTTAACAAAAAGAAACTTAATGTCTGTGTACTTAAACTTCGATGAGATTATGTTATTATTTGAATATAAAACTGCTAAATTATTATCACAATATATCTTTAGAAGTCTTTCAATACTATCCACAATTCGTAGCCCACTGATAAAATTTTGTAGTCATATCTCATGATTGGTTGCCACCTAACAAGCTATGAACTCCGCTACCATAGTGGAAGTTTCAATGATTGACTTCTTAGCAATCCTCTAAGAAATAAAACCTCTAGACAACATATGGACATAGCTAGAAGTGAATCTCTTTGTATCTTAACAACCTTTAAGATCGACACCAAGATACCGAAGTTTCTCTAAATTATCTAACTTTTGATATATAAACATGTAATCTTTTGTTCTCTGTAAATACCTCTTAACCCATTTGGAATTTTTCCAATGATTCATCCCATGGTTACTCATATATGTTCCCAACATACCCACTGTGTACTCTAAATCTGGATGCATACATACTTGAGCATTCATAAGACTCCCTACAGGTGAAGCATAAGGAACATTTTTCATTTATTTACTTTTAGTCTCATTCTTAGGGCATTAACAGAGACCAAACTTGTCTCCCTTAGCAACAGGAGTATCTCCACGTGCACAATATTTTATGATAAATCTAGAGATTACATTCCCAATATTATTTTTTGTGATAACCTAAGGATACCTCGAGAGAGATCTCAGTGTATCTTAATTCACAAATCAAAAGAGGCATATCCAAGATCTTTCATTTCAAAATGCATAGTTATAATATCTTGGTTTCTTGCAATAAGCTTATATCACTGCTAGCCAGTAGTATGTTATCAACATAGAGTATAAGGGAAATAAATTTACTCCCGCTGAACTTATGATATACACAGTCATCAACTATATTGACCTCAAAACCATATGTGATAATGACTTGATGAAACTTCTAATACCATTGACGGGAATCTTATTTGAGACCATACGTGGATTTCTTGAGTTTTCAAACCATAGACTTTGGATTACTCGAGATAAAGTTTTCTGTTTACACCATATTATGATTTTTTTAATGTTACTATTGAGAAAATTTGTCTTCATATCCATCTGATGTAGATCTAAATCATAATGAGCTACAAATGGCATTCTTGTCCTGAAGGTGTCTTTCGTCAGAACAAAACAGAAACTCTCTTTATAGTCAATGCCTTACTTCTGAGTGAAACCCTTTGCAACTAGATGCTCCTCATATCTCTCAACAATGCCCTTAGAATTTCGTTTGATTTTAAATATCCATTTATAACCAATGGGCTTTGCACCTTCAAGAAACTGGATAAGATCCCAAACATCATTATCTCTCATGGATGTCATCTAATCATTCATAGCATCAATACACTTTTGATAGTTATCACACTTTCTTTGACTTGTTGGAAGTTGATTGGTTCATCTTCTGTTGAAACTATGTCAAACTCATGATCTTGAAGAAACACAATGTAATCACTTGAAATTGAACTTCTTCTTTCTCTAGTATATCTTCGTAGTGTCACTTCCTCATGAGGTTATCGAGTTTCCTCTTATGAAGTAACTCTTTGATTTTGAGTAAGGAAGTCCTTTTTTTTGTCTTCTTAAACACTGTCAGGAGGCTGAAGATTATTCAAAAGAGGAATTTATTTGTCTTTAAAGGCAACATTCTTATTCTTAACTATATCTACCCCCTCAAACTCAATATCCTCAAGAAATCTCGCATTTTTCATCTCAAAAAAGGACTTAATTGAGGGGTCATAGAACATGATATCCCTTGATCGTCCATCGTACCCAATGAAATAGTGAGTGATATTTCTTGATCTTAGTTTCCTTTCCTTTGAATTATACCTTGCCTCGGTTGGACATCACAAATGGGTAAATGCTTAATGATAAGATTTCGTCCCATCCATAGTTCATAAGGTATTTTAGCTACTGCTTTACTTGGTACTCTATTTAGAATATATACTACAGTCTTAAATGCCTCTCCGTAGTGTGATTCTGGCAAAGAAGAAAGACTAATCACATTTCTTACCATATCCTTAAGCATTATGTTTCATCTCTTAACAACACCATTCATCCTAGGCTTCCTTCATATTTTGTACAATGGGACGATACCACACTCTTCTAGGAATTTGGTAAAAGGTCCTAGACCTTGGTCACCTGATCCATCACATCTGCCATAGTATTCACCACCGTGGTCAAATTTGACAACTTTAATCTTCTTACGTAGTTGATTTTCAACTTTGGCATTGAAGGCCGTAAAAAAGTCCAAGGATTGTGACTTCTCATTAATTAAATATAAGTAACCATAACGAGAATAAATGTCTATTAAAGTGATAAGATATAGTTGACCGTATCAAGAAGTCGTATGAAATAGACCGCAAATATCAGTATGTATCGATTCTAAATCTCCAAAACTTCTTTTGGAACTTAATTTCTGAATGTTTATCTATTTCCCCTTTATACCCCCAATACAAACATCAAAGTCTATTAAATCAAGGGGTTTAATTATTTTTTCTAACATAAGCTTATAATTATCCTTTAGGAGATATGACCCAAACGTTTGTGCCATAAGTTGGTGGAATTCTCGTAAGTCAATTTGCATTTTGTGCCTTGTATATTTGTTTGCAAGGTTTCATTAAATGAAGCATTCATATTCAACACATGTGATTTATTAATTAAAGAACCAATCACAACAAGAGTAGAATTAAGAAAAATATTGACTTTATTATTTCCAAATGAACAAGAAAAATGATATTTGTTCAAAACAAAAATAAAAAACAATTTTGTCTGAAAGACGATACCACATAAGTCTCTCTTAGTTCAATACAATGACTAGTCTTAAAAGATAATCTAAGGGTTCCAATTGCTTCAGCTGGAACTATTTTGGCATTGCATACTAGCTGAATCATTCAGCATCACATGACGGTTGGCTCTACAGGCAACCTTGCATAAACACACTTATATGAGTTGTAGCACCATAATCTATCCAATAAGTATAACTACGTATAAAAGCCAAATTAACTTCAGATCAAACCAAAGGGAGAAGTGTACCTTTCTTTACACGCCATACGATGTATATGGAACAATCCTTCTTCACATGCCCAGGTTTCTTGCAAAAGTAATAGGTAAATTTTGGATCTTGCTTCTTTTGTGAAATTTTGGGTTTTGATGCTCCTACTGTAGTTTTCTTATTACCATTCCTTTTTCTCTTATTATTATTTGATGAAGATGAAATATGATCACTTTTAATTGTCTTCTCTGACTTCAATCTGTCCTCTTCTTGCACACAGTGAGAAATGAGCTCATTAAGAGTCCATTTATCCTTTTGAGTATTATAGCTACCTATAAACTGGTCGTAGTGTCCAGGAAGGGAAATCAGTACCAAATGCACGACTAAGTCATCAGATAGCTCTAACTTTAGAGCCTTTGTGAAACCATGTTAGACATCTCCACAATGTACTCTTTTCTGTTTCATTTACCTTTGTACCTCATTTGAATAAGGTTAGCTAGAAGTGTACTTTTCCTAACCTTTTTCTTCTTTGCAAAATGATTTTCAAGATCTAGCACAAAACACTTAACAGTTACCTCATCGGACATACCGTCCCTGAATGCTCATTGAGCGTTGCACTTTATCATCATTAGACTTAACCGATTAGAACGATCCCACATCTCAAAATTCATTTTATCCTCAATGACACTTTTTTCCGTAAGAGGAACGGGTTTTTCATTCCTTAGTGCAAAGTCTAAACCCCTGCAATCAAGAACTATAAAAATGTTCTCTTTCCAGTTCTTGAAGTATATGTCATTAAGGACAGGAATTGTGTTCATGTTGGCAGTGACATTAGTAGTAGAAGCAGAATCTGAATTCAGAGAGCAAGTAAATAACATAAGATCAAATTAAAATTCATGTCAAGATATATTAAAATAACAAATGCAAGATATAATTTTATGCAACTGTAATGGTAGGCCCTATTTAAGATACCTAGAAGAACCTTAACGTTCATTTTTTAAACGGAAATATTAACTTGTAAGTGGTACTCTTAGAACAAAAATCAAATGTTGATGATAAATCCGATCAAACATCAACCTTCCTTTGGGCTAGTATATTGTCAACATGGAAACTTTATAATCGTTACACATTTATTCTCGCATGTACATTTATTATTTGGCCAATTAACAACCTTCCTCTGCGCCGATCCTAATCGCATAAACAATAAATACATACATATTAATAGAGTAATCTACGCAATAGAGGATACTTTGGCGACGTATTACTTCAACAAGTTTATTTTAAGATATAAGACAAAAGGGTATTAATTTAATACCACAAATGAGAACATGACTTTGGCTCCACATAAAATATCCTTAATTCAAATCATTTAGAAAACATATGTTCCCTGAATATATTCTTTTTCCTCCCATCAACTATATGAACACCTTATCATATATTTAATATTCAAAACTTTATATTGAACCTTTGGTCAACACCAAATAATACATAATATGAATATTAGGACAAACATTTAATGATAAAAAAAATATATGTAGTGATTTATACCATAAAATATGAGAAAATAACTTGTTTTTACAAAACTGAAAATTTTTGAATTATCAATACAGTAACTCAAATAATCTCTTCAGCATCACTCTCTAATTCGAGGAATCGTAAGATCAATTTTCAAGCGATAGTTTTAGTGTTGAGATTATTACCAAAAATGATGAAAACACATTTTTAGGGGTTTAAAAGATGTCAAATCATCGCGATAAGGTGGTATCCATTTTTTATAATGGGTTTTGTTTAGTTCGACGTTTTTCGGTGACCATCAAAATTTCATAAAATTCTGAGCAAGAAAACAAAATATGTAGCTGAAAATCTCCCTCAAAATTATTTTTAATTTATCTTGGACAAAACTGAATCAATCCATCCTAATTCATCTTGAATTAAACCCTTTTGAGAGAAATCAGAAAACACTATGGATCTAAAATCAACAATCCTTTAATCAGTTTTAGGGATATGATTATGAAAAAACCATCAAAATCATATATAAAAATCTATATAGAATCTTACAAGTCATATGGGTTTTCACAAGATTGTATGTATGAGAAATAAAATAGAAATTATTCCTAAATCATAATCACAATAGCAATCTCAATAATCTAATATGAAGTCGCTCTGGTACCACTTCTTGGGATGAAATTATTAATATCAACATATTAGATTATCAACATTACATAATAAAATTATTATAACAGTGCACCTGAATCCATAGTGGTGATTCAGAGTCAAGGGCTTTAAGTTTTCTACAAACTAATCCCTTGTGATGCTCAATCTATTTAAATACTGGGTGATCAGTCATTTATTAAATAAAATAGGAATCATTAATGGTTTCATTCCTAGCATCATTGTCAAAATTTTAAATAAACCGGTGCCAATTTTTTTTATCTTTCATTAAACCATCACATGCATAAGTAAACAATAATCAAACCATCCACGCAATAATAATGGTGATATGAATCGATTACAAGATAAATAACCAAATAAATAATACCGATTGAGTAATTGGTTCCCAATATAAGAATACAACTATAAGTCTATGAAAAAAAACTAAATCCAATAATACATAGTCTCGTACAACTGAATAGAAGAAATAGTTTAAGGGGCGATATGCCCAAACGAAATAATTGAAACTGAAACCTACTATAGGAATGAAGCAAAGTTAAACGTCTAATTCAAATCATACAAGTGTCCATAAGTCCTGCAGCTACACACCCCTGGAATAGATCATTAAGCTTGGCATCCATGTGGCTGGACACCTAAAAGGTTTTGAAAATATTTTGCATACGGGTTAAAGCCCAAGTAAAACCATTTGAAAATATTTAGCAGGTATTTATAACAAGTTTAAAAACAGTTATTGATTACACATGTTAGTTAAACTTACACTCCCTTGAGTTCCTCACTTCTTAACTAATGTGCACGCCTAACGTCTCCTAACTAGCTATGTTAACCATCCCACTAGGTCTTATTAATAACTATCTAACCACTAACAGGTTTGGCTCTCCCGTATTGCCCATACCGAATGCTACAGTAACACTAATAATTAACATTAGCTCATATGCTATTATTAAACAACAATTAACATTCCACGTATGTTATCAGTAAACCATTATTAACAATCCACTTATACTATCGCTAAGCCGATTCATTAATTTACTATACTTAAGTCATCTTTAGATGTACACTATCTGACTTTACTGCTATCACCCATTAAGTATATTATCTCATAACCACATCACTTTTAGATATAAACTATCTACCCTTCTTGCATTACACACAAATAGCGTAAATACACACACACACACACACACACACACATATATATATATATATATATATATATATATATATATATATATATATATATATATATATATATATATATATATATATATATATATATGTATCTTCAGCATCCTCAGGCTAAGAATCGCGGTGCCAGTATGCCTAATGTGCTATCAAGTCCATGTTACTCTCATACTAAATCAAGAACGATCGGTTTGTATATCACCCTCGAACCATAAATCAAATCACACATATTGGAGGCGAACATAGTTCCAAGTCTATGGGCCACGCACACACCAAACGTGTCCAATTAATAGTCGAAACTCTCATACACCCAGATAGCCCGTACCTAGGTTCTATGTCCCGGGGAACAAGTCTAAAATCCCCCTAATGGGCTCATCAGGATAAGATTGTACACAACATGGAACCTCCTGTGGTAACATGTAGCGTAGGAATGTTTACACACATAAGAAGGCACATAATTGGTATGCACACAACATATTCAAATGTATGTTAAACATAGGCAAACACACAACCTATAATAATAACCCTTATAGGTATACACTCCACCTATCAATATCATATATATAGGTATGCAATCAACCTATTATAGTAGTCCGTACGTACTAATTATACCTTTAATACTTATCGCATCAATAATTCACAACATTTACTCACTAGTAATTTCCCGAGTATTATTCTTTGCCCATAGGGCCCATAGTTACCCATTAAATTATTTCAGTAATTCATTCACTAATACGCTACTGGTCCAAGTCATATGTAATGGTTTTCCTTTCCATGACCCAAGTTCCAAATTCCTAATAAGCATATTAATCTATTCATTATTGTCGGTCCAAATTCCAAGATCACTCACATTAAAATTTAGCTAAGTCCTAAACATATACTCACTGACCCTCTTTCTAATTCTTCATTTAACTACAAATTAGAACCCAAGTTCCTCGTAATTTATGTCCCGAAGAAATATAGCAAAACAAGCAAAACTGTCCAAAACTGGGTAACCGAATCGAGTCGTAACTATTCTGACAGATTAAACACCCTCCAAGAACTCCAAATTACCTCATTCAAATATCCTCGGCAAGAAAGACATATAACTTTCCATAAATATATGTATTGCACTCTAGTTCAAAGTACCATTAAAATGGCACACGTTTAAAGTAACATAAAAAATTATTGCATATTACTATGCTCACAGAGTAAATAAACTATAGTAAAATTATGATTTTTCCCTCTATAGAACTCCCAATGACCTCATTAAAATCTCATTTAAAATATAAGACATACACCTTTCCATAAATATATGTCTTTCACTTTAAGTCTAAGTACAATTGAAATGACGTACGTTTAAAATCACGTTAAAAATTCAGGCAGATTGACATCGTATGTTCATCAATAAAACCCTAAGTCATTCAGGATTCATGTTCTTCAACAAAGAACCCATCAAGATTATATCTTAATCATCAAATATATTCTAATTTAATTTTAACTTCACAAAGGGATTCATTCTACATGCAATCCTACACCAAATCATGAGTTCTATTCATCTAAAACCCAAGAACATAATTGAAATCATGCAATTGAAAACACTACACTTCATGGGTATTATAACTTCTTAAAAATAATGCAAAATAGAAACTTGCCTTATGATTGAAGGTCTGGATCCGTTGATAGGCTGATATGGTTGATCTCATCTCGCTCTAATTTCGATTCCGTCAGGTTTGGGGCGAGAATTTGTGTAAGAAGCCTAGATTTTCTTCTCCTCTTCCTCTCATATGGCCTCTATGTGAATTTGTAACTTCTAACCTATGAGTTTAGAAAACTCCTAGATACCCTTCCCTTAAAAATTCAAAAGACCAAAATACCCTCTCGGAGTGCCGATTTGGCCTAAAAATGCTCTCGGACCCAAACCAAACCCCCAAGTACTTTTTTTTACTATTTCGACCCTTCCGGACACACGGGCGCACTCGAAGTGACCATTTGAATTATCTAAAATGAAATTACATTTGATTTCATAAAATTAAGTCTTAGAATGACTGACACGTGAGTTCCGAACACATTTATCGTAACTGTCATATTTCTCACTCACGACAAATCATAATACTTTCTTATTAATTAATTACTCATTCACTAAGTAATATTCAATATAAATAAATTTTAACCCTTGTCTCGCTAATTAAAATTTATTTTATTTCGGATTAATTTTTCATTTTAATTTAATTAATCCTAATATAAAAATCATTAAAATTATGCGGTGTTACATACTTCCCCAATGATAACGGAATTTCATTCCGAAATTCGAAAAAAGAGAATACCTGGTAAAAATAATCCTGGATATCTATAACGCATCTCATCCTCGGGCACCCAAGTAGCCTTGTTGGCACTATGGTGCCCCATATTACCACCTCAGATTCTTGAACACAACTGCATCAAAATGTCTCTAAAATTTACTCGTAATAATATTTCAATGTTTCCTCTATACATACACCAAGTGTGCTGTTTCGATCGAAGGACTACTCACGACAACCTAACGTTAGCGACAAGTTCATTCAAGCCCTTACATACCGATATGTTCCCTTATGATTAAAGTCTCACTTATCTAATGGCACGTAAAACTATCAAGAATTTGATAACAATGTCTCAAAAATGAGCATGTACTCCACTCGCTCTATTATCTCCATGTTAAAAAAGCCTCACTTCTATGGGTGCCAATTTCCCTTATTTTCATACCACACCATCTGTCCTCATTGGACACACCCTTAGCAAACTCTAACTACTCATGTCAGGCCTCAAAACTTTAGTTCACATCAACGTACTGTCACTACGTTGCTGAAATCTACGAAAATAATGCGGATTGACTCAGTCCTTATTAGCGGACCCTGAATAACTCTAAGTTCGAGAAACTTGTTATTTCCCCTTTTTCAAATATCCAAAGGGTGGGGAAAAAAATATCTTCCTATTAAGCCTAAAAATTCATTTCGCAATTAATATCCCACTATGAGTCATCACATGCCGCTCTACCAGTTGTAGTTAATATTTATAATTACTTAAAAAGTCCAAGACATGCATTCTCGCATTTTGCCACATTCCACGTCACCCCTCCCATCTATTCATCGGCCTCCGCTTGACACATCTATCTCAGGTATCAACTCCACCCCCATAGTCTCCTGACACTCCCTATTCAAGGTAGGACCCAAGGGTCTCGTCCTGATTTACAACAATATTGGGAGACACCTTGTGCTGGTTCATTTCTTCTTTTTAATAACCTGTTGGGCACACTGCTCGGTAATATAACACACCCCAAACTAATAACGATTATTTTGTTCATGGAAAATGCACTTCACAACCCAAAGAAAATCCGACCACTCCGTGATTTTAATAATCCAATAATGAACTTTATCAATTTCCGTATCCATTCCCTTCCTGGAATCATCAATCCATCATAACATTCGGGTCGGTAGTATCAGACCAACCTTTTCCTTTTACGAGTGTTTCACATGGAGATAACTTCATTATATCTCACTCAACCCGAAATCCACACACCCAACATCTCGTGTTATGAGAAACATCTTACTCTCCTTTTTATGAGATATACCAAAATCATGGACCGTGCATTTGCTCCAAAACTATGCACCTCCTAGGCTCTTTTTCATCTGCTAGAATTTTAGCAACCTAACTATGCGTGAACCACTCTAAGCATTCGATTAGGTGAGACTCCATTCACTTCCCACGTATTTCAATTCACCTTTAAACTCATCTCAGTTATGGGAGTTTTCTCGTGACATACACATAATCAGACTATCTCTTTTGCTCGAACGAAGTTCATCCCCTCATACCCTTCCATTTTTTTTTCACTGTCCCACAAATAAATTTACAGCATCTTTTTAAGATTACTTATTAAAGACAATACTGAAATTCAAATTAATCAGGGCGCCCATAGACCCTATATCCCATGCACAACTGCACAATCATCTCTAATGGTCCACACGTAACATACTTATCTCAAGTTCGACCCCGCATTCTCAACGTGGTTATACCGTATGTCTAACCTCAATTACCCTACAAAAATTATTTAGTTCTCCTCGAGACTTCCCCACACATAAAGTAGTAGTGTAAAAATAAATTTGGTGCTCCCCACATAACACTACTCGTCTATATAAGTCTTATATCATAGAATAACTCTCAGCTCATGCTTTCATCCGCATACACATGTAATAACTAAAGTGATAAACTCATGACCTAATGACCTAAACATCTCTCAACTATTGACATTCGTTGGGATTCATGCATGGGATGTATCACAAGTGAAATCCAAAAAAGGAACCCCCCCCCCCCCCCCCGATACGCTACTACTTAGCATTGTCGATCATAGAGATCCGTAAGTCTTACACACATAATCAGAATATCAAAAATATTCTCCCCAAACATACCAGTCTAACCTTCCACTCCGACATCCTTTAAGGAGTTATACAACACGACGCTCTTACTATCACTAGTTTTATCGCGCTAAGTCGATGAGGAGCTAAATTTCTCCACTCGACAGTAAATTTAATATACCCCGAATGGTATCAGTACAGCCCCTCACACTGGGATAAAATATAACAGGATAACATACTCACCCAACTTGACGATACGAAAGAATACATATCTGCAGGCTCAACCCTCTTTTAGGTGATACCTCACAAAAATAATTTATCTCACCCTAGAATAATGAGCACGATAGTCTTAGGACACAATCTACTACCCCTCAAACCCTCGGTATTCAGTCACTATGCAAGGTCAGCATAAACTCGACTTCCCTAACTCTCAAAAGTAGTAAATCAAAACCTAAAAATCCTCTTAGTGCCCACACCCTCTCTCCCTATAGGCGACACCAAAGAACCCTGCTACCCAATGGTAACTACATTTATAATAAGGCTGACACCGTCAATGTGCCCACTAAACCCGACTCACCCGCGAATGTCAGTGTTATTCTCTCTATATATATACTTTAAAGAGCCTATGTCACCCAAATTTTTCCTCAGTCTCTCTAAGGATACAATAATTAACGAAATTAATGTACCTCCAAATGTTTAAAGTGCTTGTGAGACTCATGGCATGACTGTATATCGGACGTTATAAGCACGTCCATACCATAGTTGATACTATTGATGTAGAGTTGGTGATGTGGGTGTAAATGCACCTGTTATTCCATGTTGGTAACCCTGTTATTGTGTTATACCTTGTTTTAGGCAACCTCTCCTCTCATGACCCTGTTATCCACAATTAAAGAACTTGCCCAGAAATCTTCTCTGCCTTTGATCTTGTTGGCCCTGATGATTAAGTTGGGGCTACTCTCCATTCCGTTGCGGGTAAGATCGATGTTTATGGCCTCATTTTCCACATTCAAAACACCTTTTTGTGCATTCTACTTGTTCTTGGCTTTGTTGGACCTGGTGTCTTTGGCTCTGCCCACCATTTCCATCGTCCCCTTGGCCTTGAAGGCTTCGAAGAACTTGTCGTTGCTTTAATGGTGCTCCTCCACTATTGTTACATCTTGTCCTGCCTTATTGACTAACTTCCCTCGTTATTTTTCTCCCTATTAATTGGATAAAATTTTCTTGAAAGTGTAATAGGGTGGTAGTAACTTCTTGTGCCATAATATTCGCCACTTTTGTAACAGGCACCATTCCTTGGGGTACTTGAGGTACTCGTTGAGCTGGTCTAGCATTAAAATCTCAGGTGGTGCTAGTATGTCATTTGCTCTCAGGGGCCATATGAAATTAGATAGAAATATATGAGTTCTCCATAAAGTACATAATAATTTGTAGAAGGACGTAAATGTGCATATGTAAAAGAATACAACAATCCTATCCTAAGGCTCTACATCAAAGAATGCTACGCTGAAATATAAAAGCTCCGCAGAGATCCTAAGGACACTAGAACCTGATGCTCTGATACCATCTGTGACACCCTGTCTATTTAAATATCAGGTGATCATTCCTTTATTAAATTAAATAGGAATTAGTAATGGTTTCATTCTTAGCATCATTGTCGAAAACTTTTTAAATTACTAATCACCTGCGTTGTAAATAAATCGGTCCTAATTTTTTTTTATCTTTCATTAAACCATCACATACATAAGTAAACAATAATGAAACCATCCACGCAAAAATAATGACATGAGTCCATTACAAGATAAATAATCGAATAAATAATATCGATTAAGAAATCGGTTCCCAATACAAGAATACAACTATAAGTCTATGAAATAAAATGAAATCCAATAATACATAGTCTGGTACAACTGAATAGAAGAAATAGCTGAAGGGGTGACATGCCCAAATGAAATAACTAAAACTAAAACCTACTCTAAGAATGAAGTAAACTCAAACGTCTAATCAAAATCCTGCATTCATCCATTAGTGTTGGAGCTACGCATCCCTATAACAAATCATTAATTTTGGCATCCCTGTGACTAGATACCTAAAAGGTTCATATGGGTCATAGCCCAAGTAAAGCCATTTTAAAATATTTACAAAGGATTTATCACAAGTTTAAAAAAAATTATTGATTACAGATGTTAGTTCACACACACTCCCTTGAGTTCATCACCTATCAACTAATGTGCACGCGTAATGTCCCCTACCTAGATATGCTACCCAGCCCCACTAGGTCACATCAATAACTATCTAACCACTAATAGGTTTGGCTCCCCCGTACCGCCCATACAATACTCTATAATATCACTAATAATTAATATTACCTCACATGTTATTATTAAATCATAATTAGCATTTCACATATGTTATCAGTAAAACCATTATTAACAATCCACGTATACTATCGTTAAGCCTATTCATTAATTTGTTATACTTAAATCGTCTTTAGATAAACACTATCTATCCTTCCTACATTACACACAAGTAGGATATATATATATATATATATATATATATATATATATATTATCACACTATTTATATATTCATCTCCAGCATCCCTAGGCTAAGAACCACGGTGCTAGTATGCATAATCTAGTATCAAGTCCATATACCTCTCGTACAAGGACTATTGATTCAGATATCACCCTCTAACCATAGATCAAATCACACATATTGGAGGCAAACATAGCTCCAACTTTATGGCGCACACACACACCAAACGTGCCCAATTAACCGTTGAAACTATCATACACTCAGATTGCCCGTACCTAGGTTTTATGTCCTGGGGCACATGTCTAAAATCCCCCCTAGTGGGCTCATCAGGATAAGATTGTACACAATGAGGAACCTCCCGTGGTAGCAGGCAATGTAGGTATGTTTACACACATAAGAAAGAACATAATAGGTATACACATAACCTATCTATATGTGTATTCGGCATAGGGCTACACACAACCCAAAATAATAACTTGTATAGGTATACACTCCACCTATCAATATCATCTATATAGGTATACACTCAACCTATAATAATAGTCTGTGTGTAGTAATTATCCCCCTAATTCTTACCACATCAATAATTCACGACATTTACTCACTAGTAATTTTCTGAGTATTATTCTCTGCTCAAAGGGACCATAGTTACACCATAAATTAATTTAGTAGTTAATTCACTAATACGCTACTCTTCCAAGTCAAAGGTCATGGTTTTACCATCCCCCAAATTCTCGATAAGCATCTCAATCTATTCATTATCGTGGCTCAAAATTCCAAGGTCACTCACATTAAAATTTAACCAAGTCTTAACCATATACTCATTGACCCTCTCTAAGTATTTATTTAACCACAAATTAGCACCCAAGTTCCTCGTAATTTATCTCCCGGAGAAATATAGCAAAATAAGAAAAAGTGTGCAAAACTAGGTAACTGAATTTAGTCATAATATTCAAGAAGATTAAACACCCTGTAGTCAAATTTTGATTTCTCCATCTACGGAACTCCAAATGACCTCATTAAAGGCTCATTGAAACTATAAGACATTGAACTTTCCAGACATATATGTCTTGCACTCTAATTTCAAGTACAATGAAATTGGCACACGTTTAGATTCTGGCATGATTATTATGCTGACGGATTAAACACCCTATAGTAAAATTACGATTCCTCCCTCTACAGAACTCCAAATAACCTAATTCAAATCTCATTGGAAATATAAGACATCTTTTCCCAACATATATGGATTTCACTTTAATTCTATGTAAAACTGAAATGTCATATGTTAAATTCACATAAAAAAATTTGGCAGATTGACATCTTAAGTTCATCAATTAAACCCCAAGTCATTCGAGATTCATGTTGTTTAACCAATAACCCATCAAGATTCTATCTTAATCATCACGTATATTAAACTTAGGAACATAGGGATCCATTCTACATGCAATCCTACATTGAATCATGATTTTTATTAATCTTAAACCTAAGAACATAATTGACATCATCAAATTAAAAACCCTACACTATATGGGTATTATAACTTCTTCAAAACATGCAAAATAAACAATTGCCTTATGATTTATCTCCCCTCGCTCTGATTTTTTATTCCATCACGTTTGGGGCGAGAATTTCTGTAGGAAGCCTTGATTTTCTTCTCATTTTCCTCTCATATAGATTCTCTATGAATTTGTATCTTCTAACCCTAACTCCCTTACTCTACCAGATGATATAAGTATAGAAAACTCGTAGGTCCCCTTTCCTTAAAAATCCAAAAGACCAAAATACCCTCAAGGGTTGCCGGTTTGGCCTAAAAATGCCTCGGGGCCAAAACCAAACCACTGAGTACACTTTTCTAATTATTTCGACACTTACGGACACACTGGCGCACTCAAAATGACCATTCAAATTATCAAAAATAAAATTTTATTTTATTTCATAAAATTAAGTCCCGACATGACTAACATGCGTGTCCCGACTAAATTTACCGTAACTATTGTATTTCTCACTCACGACAAATCATAATACTTTATTCTTAATTTATTACTGAATCACTAGGTAATATTTAATATAAATAAATATTAATTCTTTTCTCTCTAATTGATATTTATTTTAATCCGAATTAATTTCCCATAATAATTTAATTAATCCCAGTATAAAAATCATTAAAATTATGGAGTGTTACATCCCTCTCTCTATGAGTTCTCTATCATTGATGAGAAATGAGGAAGAGATTATATGTGAGTGAATTAGCATTGAGAACCAAAATACTTAATTATATATGCATTTAATTAGAACCCCATAAATTCTAATTAGGTGACTCTTAAGTAACCACGAATCTTGAATAACAAATATGTTATCCTTGGATAACAACACATTACAAAGCCCATACTCATTTCAGATGTCCTATTGGACTCTACTAATTAGATCACTTAAGTATAACAATTAAAATAAAAGTTCAAACATAATTGCTATTTAATATGTAATTCTGAAGACGGGATAGGACCCCCAATTTAAAAAACTTTGACTTTAAGTTCTTATAAGTGCGGAATAAAGATGGTTACTAACAAAAATTAAGTTTCCAAAATTTATTTAATTTTCTTTTCTTTAAAAAAATGAAAAATTAAACGAAACAAAAATTTTAATTTCTAAAACAAAAATTAAATTAATTTAAATTCACCCAAACATATTTTAACACCAAAATAAGCAAGATTGGGAATTAAACCAAATTTTATATTTTTACCTAAGAATGCATCTAAGGTGAATTTTGCAAGATAAAATAAATTCACAACCACTACACCACGATGTACGAGGAAAACCCAAATGGGAAAAACCTTGGGCGACCCTAGCCTCAAGATCACTAATTGTGGTTTTATGATTACAAGACAAATGACTTACACAACTCGACTTGACTCCGTCCAAGCCCCTAACGCGTCTTCTTGTAACTACATCTGCCTAGTCGACAATTTCGGACTCCACCAGAACCATAGAATGCACCAATGAGGCCTTTTGGACAACCGTCAACCCATACCCGAAGATTTTCTCCGAGTGGGAACGCCACAGTAACAAACAAGTCTTCTTCTTTGAGGGATGTAGAAGTAAACCCAAACAACTCTTCAAGCGGTAGAGTAGAACCCGATGCCAAACAAACTCCAAGAAAGATATATATATATATATATATATATATATATATATATATATATATATATATATATATATATATATATATATATAAGAACGTGGAATAGACATAAACTGATGGGTGTATGTGTTTTGGTAGAAATTAATTCATGAAGGCTTGAAAACACAAAAACATGAACTTTTGATTTTGGAAAATCTTTCTTAATATTTCTCTCTCAAAGTATGTTAAAAGTTATCTCAAAAAGGTTATTTCCCGAACATATAAAATCTGGGAAAATTTAGTGTGAACAAAAGTAGTGGGAACATGGAGAAAACTGCCAAAAAAATTCTCGCCAAAAATCTCGTTCGAACGAAGTCACGTTCGAACGAATATCTAACGATAGTACAGTGGACAAAAAGGGAAAAATTGTTGGCAAACTCGTTCGAACGAAATTCTCATTCTAACGACATTCTCGTTCGAACGACAATTTCGAACAAAATGTCAGAAAGTCCAATTTTACAATTTAAGCCCAAAAACTTTCTATTCAAAGTTCTAAAGTTACCTTCTGAAAATAAAATTCATTTTAAAATAAAATTCATTTTAAAATAAAATTACACCCATTATAAAATTACTCCAAGTCTCCATATATATATATATATATAAAATGCATTCATACCTTTTGGAGACTATGGAATCTTCAAGTTGATGACGTAGAAACTCGGCACTAGAAACTCGGTAATGATGAAGCTTTACAAATTTGGCCGCTACTTCTTTAACAAATACGTCATAGGCTTGGATGGATACACATGAACTCTACCCTATGAATCAAGTATTTTTTCTGGTCTATCCAATGACTCAAGTATTTTTTCCCGGAATTGAGCCAAAACTACAAAGGACTCAATTTGGAAATTTATGTCCTTACAAATCTCCCCCTTTGACTATTCCGGAAAAAAAATCCTAAAGGGCCGTCAAGCTTTACTAGACTCAATAACTCCCTCCCCCCCCCCCCCCCCCCCCCCCCAAAAAAAATAATAAGAATCTTGACTCACGGACCACTTAGGATAAATAACATTGTCGATGAAAGTTGCCACTTGGAAAAATTCGTGCACACTTAAACAAACAATCAAACGCATATGGAATATCAAGAATATTAAATGCAGGTAAAATAAATACTCCCCCTAAATTAATTCTCCTTTATCAACTATGATCAACCTAAGAAGATAACACTCACCCCCTAAGTTAAATCTCCTAAACTAAGATATGATTATAATAGGATTAGATACCATTTCTCCCATATCATTCTCCCCCTTTTTGTTCAGGAATAGACAAAGGTGAGAGAATTATTAAAATACTCGTTTCTCCCCCAATATATTTAAGTACGTGAATTCTCTCCCTTAAAACTACACAAGGGATATATATATATGGGAAAACAAGTATAGCGAAGATGCATAGAGAGTTAAGAACATGAAAGCACATGGGCAACAACAGACAATAACTAATCCAAGCAAGAATAATGGATGCTAACTATGATGAGAACAAAACAATATAAATTTGAAACATAAGAGACTAAGCATGTGATATCAAACAAACATTTTGCAACCAGTTAGATACCAATTATGAATTAGAAGCATAGATGGGCTAGCAAGCAAGGTAAAGACAAAAAAACCCATATATATGTAGTCGTAATGAATATCACTAACACATACGCACACACACACACACACACACACACACACACACACACACACACACACACACACACACACACATATATATATATATATATATATATATATATATATGTATAAACACCACACATGACACAAAATCCATTAAGCTTTTCACACTCGTATGGCAAAAATGTGTCTAGATACATGTGGTAAACGGAAGTGTATAGGTGTGAACTAGAAAAACTTAAATTTCGACCCAATCACTTAAAACATGTTCACGAAGTTCTCAATTGATTGCAAAACTTTATCACATTTAGATAAAGCCTCATGTGACAATATAAATTGAGCTCAATGAACAAACATACACAATGCACATAAGACTAGAATTTTGATGATTCTTCAAACCAATAGAGTCATGGCAATGAAAGCGCAACTAGGATAAACAGACATTGTGCAAAACCGTTGATATACCATCCAAATTTACTCAAAATAAGCATATAATTGTGGAATGACTATATCAACTAAACAAAACAGGCATTGACAAATTATTTTTCTTTTAATGTTGTAACAACCCTCGCATTTAGGAAGCTACTTTTATATTGTTTTACCGCATGAGGTAACTTTATAAAATGTTGAAACTGGAGTAAATATTAATTTTATGAGTCGAAGGTTAATATTTACTGGATTATTGCATATTTACTGCATGAAAAAGTAAATATCATTCGGTGTATGTTTTATAGTGTCATGTGTTTTAAATGACATTATGGTTTAAATGAAAATGGAACTTGAAATAATTTATAAAATTTTAGGGATGCCATTTTAGAGGGCGTAATTAGTCCCGGAAGGTGCGAGACAGTCAAAATAAGTGTCATATTGTATTTTCGAATTTCGGGCACTTTTACCTGGTTTTGACTTAAATGCGTATTTGCGAGTCATTTTAATGTGGTATTAACTGCTTAAGTTGGAGACCTTAGACTTAAGCCCCGATTTCTAGTCTTCTAAATCCCCTAATTTCCCTAATTTATGTCTTAAAACATAGAGAGAAAAGGAGAGAAAGAGAAAAGAGGAGAAAGAAGAGAAATTGGAGATTGAAGATGAATTGTTGCTACTACACAAAGAAATCTGAGATTTCCTACATCAAGGAAAGTTTTCTACTTGCTAATATATGGTTTAAGATGAATAATTTGTGTGATAGTTGTATATTTTCATTTATGGATCAAAAATGGAATTTATGGGAATTTAACCCTAATCTTAGTTTTGATGATGAAATCATGGATTATAGTAGTTATAAATCATGTTGGGATAACTTTGGTTAGGTAAATGTTGTTGGTCGTGCTTAAAATGGAAGAGATTTGAGGTTTGGGAAGATTAGGGTTCATAACCCTTAAAAACAAAACTAGGCAAATCTGCAGAACCGAATCGATTCGCCCTAGCCGAAACGATTCGCCTTGAGACAGTTTCTAAGTCTGAGTCGATCGAATCGGTTTGGAGCCGAATCGATTCGGTTTGAGATAGTTTTCAGGTCTGAGTTGATCGAATCGGTTCCGACGGTCCGAATCGATACGGAAATTATGCAGAAGTCAGGCTTTCATGACCGAATCGATTCGGATGGTTCGAATCGATTCGCTTTTCTGAACCCAAATCGATTCGGCTAGGTCGAATCGATTCGAAAGCCCTGCACTTTTGAGTGATTTTCTTAGTTTAATTAGAACTCTTTTCATTAAGTTTAGTACCTAATAACTTTCTTATATAAAGTGAGTTTAGGGTGCTAGAGTCCTAGGTGAGATGAGGGATTACCCTACATTAGAAATAGGTTATGTGGGGGGTTTTTCGGGGATATGCCAATTGATGTTAGGGCATTATTTCTTCTAGTTGGTTATTATGAAACTAGGAGTCATAGTGTTATGCTCCATTGAGCTATGTTAGTCTTGATGGTTTATAATAACTTCACGATGAATCTTGGGAGAATAAATTGAAAGTTTATTTATTCATCGAGGTTACAACGATAAGGTGTATTAAGTATGGCTCCGGGTATAATATGAGGTATTCACAATAATGTAGATGATTATGGTTTCGGATAAAATGAAACATATATATGGAAAGAAAATGAAATGGAAATGGTAATAATGATGGTAAATGATAATTTGCTTAATCATGTATATGGTAAATGCTAATTTACTTAAACACACCTCTCTAAATGACATCATAAGGGAAGTTCGCGCGCATGGTGATGCCCCCTGGATAGTGAATGCAGGGTGGATATAGTCCTAGGCCATACGAGCGATATGTTATGTTTTCTGCGCTGGTGAGGAGATTCCGGGTGTGGTCTTGACTCTCCCGCAGGCATATGGCTGCTTCCTGACGTTTTGTGTTATAGGTGCCTAGGTTGTCTTGTATAGATAGGCTCTGGAAGATGATGGTCATTTAGGGGCGCGCCCAGTGGGGAAACTCGGAGGGGCGGTCTTAGAATCGTTATATGTATATAAATATAACAATTCATAATCAAGTGGGACTTGATGTATGCGGTATGCCATAAAGAGCATGATGAAGTGCCACAAAGAGCACAATGAAATGCCACAAAGAGCATTTGTTGATGATAATATTCCTGCTAACGAATGGAAATGCCAGGACGGGCATGTAATTGAGATAAAAGCCATAAAGAACTTAAAATTTTGACTATATATTCCTATTAAGGAATGGACTATAAAATGGAACGAGGTTTTGATGTAAGCTTTTAATTTAAATGTTAATATTCTTATTCTCCTGCATAATTAATTTAGATTCATGATTTATTAAATTGTCTTAGCTTATGCATAAAATTGTGTAGTTAGATTCTCATTATTTACTCACGATTATCATTCATAACTGTCATACTTCTTTATTCATCTGGTAATCATATAGAACTAGGCCCTGACCTATTCATATTTCTTGTTGTGTATGCATCTTCTCTGCTCAGGTACTCCGTCGCAAAGGATGCCTGTTCTGACTTCCTATCCTGGTGTCTTTGGCGAGCGTGATGCTTTGCGGGTATTATGGGCAGGGCTAGTAATTTTTGACACGATAACCCGTTTATGGTAATAACTCGAAATGACTCGAACTTAACACGATTAACTTGTATAGATTTAAGAGTACCCAAAACTTATACTCAAATAAAAATCAACGCGACCCGAAAATAACACGACTAACCCGAATTGCCACCCCTAATTACGGGTGATATTGTATAGCCGCTTTTATTTTTGCACTGTAGTTAAGATCAAGTTTTGTATTCGGGCGTGAGTCCCAAGCCTCTATAATTGTCTAATGTAATGTAATATATAATTCATTGAAATTTTTCAACATTGAGGTAGAGTACGTGGACCGACAGCATATTCGGTCCTTTTTCTGTATACTCATTGCTGTTGTAGTATATATACATTCTTGGGGTTTCCCCTATCTTTTCAGCAGTGGGTTGTTTAAATTCTTTCTTTAACTTTAAAACAAAATTTTTGGCAACCCGTTTTCTGAAATATTGGGTGGTTATCCTGGATACTCTATATTTTATTGCGATGCTGAGAATGATTCCATCCGGGACTCCTGTTATATTAGAGTATTGGGCTGGACACCCCTGATTTCGGATCAAGGGGTGTCACAGATGGTATCAGAGCATCAGGTTCTAGATTCCTCAGGAATCTGTGTGGACGCCTTATGTTTTCAGCATTGCTTCTGATTTGATATAGGGCCTTAGGATTAAGATCGTTGATTTCTCTTGTGAGATTTCGTTTTTCTGCCATGAGGTAGTACCCATTTAATCTTTTGCGCATTCGTGTGAGATTCGTAGGTCGATTGAAGAAGGACGCCAAGGAAGGTCGTTGTGAAGGCATCATTAGGTGTAAGTGCTAAGAACTGTAAATTATGGTCGAGGATGAGGACTGCCTTGGGGGTCGCACCCCTTTGTAGCAAATCCTTATTTTTCTATTACGACTACTAAATACCGTAGATATAGTTTTTCAAGTACCGCTAGAAGCAGAGAGTGGTACTAAGCTTGGGAGTCCAAGCGATGATAAAAATAGAAGTGGGTAAAAGCCCGTGACAAGGGCCACACGTTGGAGTTAGATATAAGAGATGCGTCCTCATTTGGTGGATGCATGAGGTCGAAGAGCTTTGGCCCTAAGGAAGGGGTATAGAAGTTCCCAGATGAAAAGGGTGGGGGGAAAATCTTTCACCCGTAGGAGTAGCGTCGATACAGTGCGAACATAGTCACCATATTTATGGGTGAAGGAAGTTTGGCCCATGGAGAAGCCCGGTGAACACTTGAAACAGCGAGCTTCTCTGGGAAAAATTGGACTGAAGAGAATGTGGATTCTCAAACGTTTACACGAGATTCGGTCTGAGGCCGACAGTGAATAAGGAGTTATACGATTAGGGCGGCTGGTAGTGTGCTCTCTTTTGTTGGGAAAGAAAAAGGACCGCATGCGAAATTTTTTGACAGAAAATGGTGGAATAGTGGCTATGACGTGGAATGTAGAACCACTCATTTTGACTTTTGTTAATTGGAAATCAAGGGCAAAGATAAAGTGCCTAGTTGGGGAGTTGATGGAAGTAATATTGGTTTGGATAAGACTCGAGTACGGTGTTTGAGAACCGTTAGTATTTCCCGGAGTGATTTAGCAAGAATGTTGGTGGGAATTCCACCTTAGTAGTGGGTGGTGCATCCCCCATAAAGTGATAGAATAGTATTGTGTTGACTCTAGATTCAGGTGTGTATATCGAGCTTGTAATGGTATCGACACTATTGTAAGAAGGGTAATAATATGACTTCCGTGGTAGGGAAGTTTTATGTTTTCTTCACTTGTTATGAAGCGAGTGATGATATTTTAAATGTATATGTGTCATATGTGTTACTTTCATTATGTGTTACATGGTTTGAATGTTTTATTTCTTGTTTGCGTTGTATGTGGTTGTTATGACTTATCTCCACGACCAACAAGGTTAAGTAGTAATGCATAGGAGGGGTTCCTTGTTTGGATTCTGCTTCTGCGAGATGCTCCACGCGTGAACATTAACAACGTTGGGAGTGGAGAGATGCTACATTTCCTTTCTCTTATTTTTATGTTAAGATATTTTGCCTTGGTTGGGGTGATAGCCGGCAAATAAATTGCAAGGCTATCTCACTTCTAGTTTCAGAATGGAAATAGTTATTTTATAATTTCTCTCCTGGATACAGGTTGAGGCTTTATAGCGGTGGATCGAGGTAGGTAGGAAATTTTTGTTATTTATTTAGTTACCTTGCATGAGTGTTTGATTGTTCGTTTGCCTTGTTTGTGCTTGTTACGTTTTATCTCCATGACCAACAAGTTAAGTAGGCATGCGTCGGAGGGGTTCCTTATTTGGATTTCTTTTTAAGAGACACTCCGCCGCATGAACACTTAACGACGTTGGAAGTGGAGAGACGCTATTCTTTTCTTTTTCTTTTAAATTTATTTTACTTTGCTATGGGAGGTTGGGTTAAAAGGTTTAGCCAAGAATCAGGTAGTTGAGTGATTAAGGGCTACTAAAGTGCGAGATAGAAGCACTGGATATAGTTCTCTCCTCTGATCGATGTGAGGGAGACTGTGATATGAAGTTGAATTGAGATTTCTGGAATTTTCCTTGATGAGAAGGCCATGGTTGTATGATGGGATATATAATTGTAAGGCTTTAAAGAAAGTAAATGTCCGATTGATTGAAATCTTTGATTATTTGAAAGGTAAAACATAGATGTCAAATCTTGTTGGTAGGGTTGTAAATTAGAGTTTTACCGGTCCCGATCATGTGTCTTAGACCTTCATATCTTGATGACCGACGATGCGAGGTAGTAGTGTAACGGGAGGGTTCCTTGTTTGGATTTCGCTTCGGCAAGATGTCCCACACATGAAACCGAGCAAATGTCAGAAGTTGAGAAAGGTCTTGGGCGCTAGGGATATACTTAGTATAATATGTATACGTCTTCGATAGGATGTATATAGATCGACCTTATATTTATTAGGACATAAGGCCTTTAGGGCAGGTGAAATTGACTTAGGAAGGCGGTAGGGAGTTGACCATGTGTAGGTTGTGGGTTAACTCTAAGAGGGATTAGGTCCCCATGAACGAGTAGTATGGAATCGTGAGTGATTTGGTAGGTTAAGCCAAAGGAGATGAGGCCTCTCTTAGTTAAAGTGTTACATTGGTAACTTAACTTCCGGGGAGTTAAAAGGGTGAGTTGATTTTCACTCCTGAGCCCATTTTGTTAAGTTCGGGGGTGAATTTAAAGAATAAGTCTCTGCCACGATGGGGAGTAATAATACTGGAGCATGAACACATTATTTGTGCATCTCACAAGCTTAAAACTTGGTGGGAAGTATTAATCCACGCTTGAATTGAAATTCATGACAGTAGTGATCACCTTAAAGGAATGAGGCACTACTTCCTGGGCAGGAAATTTGGTCTTTCTCACAATCGAAAAGTTATTGCAATGCGTAGTAGGAGGAATTGAGATGGTGTGTGAAGTTCATAAAGGACTATCGATTGGAAATTTCCTTTCACTAAGTGAATGCGATTGGGGTTATAGGTGTTGAGTAGAGACCCGTCGGAGTTAGTAAGGAAGGCATGGAAAGCCAAGTAGAACGGGTAAAATTCGGAGGATTTTGTAGCAAGAGCATTTATGTCTATGACTGACCATTTCACCTACTCGTGTGAAGAAGAGTATGTTCATAGACTTCTTAATCGAATTGCCGGCACCAATCTGGTCATGGACCTATTTGAGAAAATTGTTGATCGTTCGACCAAATTGTTGATTTTTCGTCCATTATGGGTGGACTATAGTAAAAGAGTACACCCCGCTCTATATGGAGGAATGGTAGAGCCGTATGAAGTGCCCCTGAGGGTGGACCGAGACTAGATATTTTTGTTGAAGTCTGGTAAAGTTTCCATGATGGTATGGGAGCCGTATGGAAATGGAGTATATCTTACCGCCCTAAAGTGGATGGATGGAAATTCTCGTACAATAATTCGAATCCTTCCTTATGGTATGGCACCGTGAGTGGCTTTGTGTAACCGGTTGAGTAATTCGCATATTCGTTGGATGGAACCAGCAAACAATATGTTTCGTGGACTTGGAGTGGTCTCGGAGCATTTCATTAAGGATTGGTATTTTAAGCCTTATGCTAGAAGGGCTACGCCTATGCGGGGAGAAGTTGAGTAGTGTTGGGGTTAAGCCATGTAGCGTTGGTGTAGGTATACCCGAGGTGGGATGTAACGTGATTTTCAAGGCAAGGAAAATTGCGTCGAGTCATGTGGTCATCTACTTCTGCCGTAGGAAGTTAGTAGCCATAGTTCGTGATGAATAATTTGGTGCTATGCTAGAGCACAAAGAATGTAGACTGAGATCGATAGTGACAATCTTAGTCCGAGTCCATATGGGACGCCACAATAACTAGGGGTTTATTAAGGGTGATAAAATGATAGTTTAGAATAGTATACCCATGATATGATTAGGGTACGCCTGAATTTTGAAGGCAAAATTCCCTCATAAGGGGGGGAGTATGTAATAACCCTCACTTTTAGGAAGCTAATTTTATATTGTTTTACAGCATGAGGCAAGTTTATTAAATGTTGAAACTGGAGTAAATATTAATTTTATGAGTCGAAGGTTAATATTTACTGGGTTATTGCATATTTACTGCATGAAAAAGTAAATATCATTCGGTGTATGTTTTATAGTGTCATGTGTTTTAAATGACATTATGGTTTATGTCACACCCCAAACCCAATATCCATACTTATCACTTGTTATTGGAATAATTGGATCATAATCTTGAGCCCATTGGAAAATATACTTCATTTATCAATATTTTTCCTTACATAATGTGCATAGTGAACATAATATTATTCTTATACCATACAAAAAAAATTATACCAGAGTCAAAATTAGGCGGACATACAATACTCTGATTAACTATGATCAACTCAATCCATACTAAATCAATATATACAATGTGAGAGTATATTAAAATCTTTAGTGTGACAACAATAGCATCCCTATTTTTAAACCCCATCTCTCTCCAACGGTGCAACTCTTAAAGTTACCGGTCATATGGTATCCTAGCTGGCAGCGTACGAACCTGAAATTGTTAAAGTATAAACTGTAAGCATTAAGCTTAGTGAGGTACTCCTTCCCTACAATGAAATAACAATTTTATATCGAATATGTGGATATAAAATCCAAACAATCCTGCCCATTGGCAATCACAAATCCTGGATCATAAGATCCAAATAATTCTTCCCATTGGAAATAACAAATCCTGGATCATAAGATCCAAATAATTCTGTCCATTGGCAATAGCAAATCCTGGATCATAAGACCCAAACAAATCCTGGATATTTTAATATCCAAACAAATCCTGAATATCGAAGTATTCAAACCAATCCTGGATCATGAGACCCAAAAAAATCCTGGATATTTTAATATCCAAACAAATCCTGAATACCGAAGTATTCAAACAAATCCGCTCTTAGAGCTATATTCATATTTATATATGAAACAAATCATAAGTACACTCACCTTGATAGTTTAACTGGCTTTTCCCTTGCCTTTATCCAGTATTTGTTCAATCAGCTCTTCTTCCCTTCCTATCATTCTTACAATATTAGTATCATAATAAGAATATCAATAATCCAAAGAATGATTTAAACATAATTCAATCCATAAGCATCACATCATTCCATTCAAATCATTTATCACAAGTGAAGTTCCATCCCAATCCATGTCAAATCATAGAACAAATATAAATTCATTTATTCTTGTAAATTCAATCCTTGTAATATTAGTATTCCAATACAAAAGACGATACATCGTTTTAAGTTTCCTAGAGCAAGATATGCTCATTTCTTTACCACATATCAAATATGCCCTATAGGCTCTTTCATCGTTCATTCAACTTCCAGGAATTTTCATAATTTTTCTACATCATAAATTTATATGATATTTCACCCAACATCATTAAACATACTGAACAATACAATATTAAAATTTCATAATTTTCAGAGTTCATTTGCTATGTCAAGCAAAACATCGAACACATGGCGGGCATACTTTCACCCTTAGGGCAGATTTCATACCCGAATTTCAAACTCTCACCAAAGACTCATTTATTGGTATTTTAACATAATTTTCAGATATTTAATACACATGTGAGTCCATGTTAATCTCCAATTGGAATCAATCAATTTCAGTAAGTATAGAGAAATATATGGAAGTTTGAATAAACAAGGTTCCTAAACAAAACAATCTCAAGGGTTTACACATTCAAGTTTGCTTAAACATGCATCTATCCATAAGTACACATCAAGACATGGAATTTCAGTAAAAAAATGATTATTGCAATCATCTAAATAAGTAACACAAAAAATAAACAAGATTTATTGATGGAAATACCTTAGGGGCTTTTACGTAATTTTTGTATGAATTTTTCTTCAATTTCTCCTCACACTTTCTTCCTAAACTTCAAAACTCTCTTTCCTTAGGTTAAAACTCTTCCATGGATGAAATATGCTGAAGGAAGAGCTTAATTCAAGGATTTTAAGTCGGCATAAGGCCACCCCATCTTGGTCCAATCAAAATATAACATGTGGCATTACATAAAACAAAATATCATTTAAGGCTAAATGACTACTTTACCCCCTGTTCGTAAAAAGACAATATCTTCCCACTCGGATGTCTGTTCGATGAACCGTTTGTTTTGTTATAAACCTAACTCATATATCTACAAATAACTAGTTTATACCTCAAGCTCATTGTTATGTCATAAAGGTCAAAACTAGCCTCCAACAGGAACATTCCTCCCGAAACTTTAAAATTTCACATTTGTAACTAATTAGATATTTCAAGCATTGGGAAGGTGGGATTAAACTAAACATAATTCCTTAACATTATATATATACTAATAACATATTATTCATATCACATAAGCTAATCATGATTTAAACATGATTTATCATAATTATATTCGGGTTGTCACAGTTTAAATGAAAATGGAACTTGCAATAATTTAAAAAAAATTCGGATGTCATTTTAGAGGGCATAATTAGTCCCGGAAGGTGCGAGACAGTCAAAATAAGTGCCATATTATATTTTCGGATTTCGGGCACTTTTACCTCGTTTTGACTTAAATGCGTATTTGCGAGTCATTTTAATGTGGTATTAACCACTTAAGTTGGATACCTTAGACTTAAGCCCCGATTTTTAGTCTTCTAAATCCCCTAATTTCCCTAATTTATGTCTTAAAAAATAGAGAGAATAGGAGAGAAAGAGAAAAGAGGAGAAATAAGAGAAATTGGAGATTGAAGATGGATTGTTGCTACTACATAAAGAAATATGAGATTTCCTACATCAAGGCAAGTTTTCTACTTGCTAATATATGGTTTAAGATGAATAATTTGTGTGATAGTTGTGTATTTGCATTGATGGATCAAAAATGGAATTTATGAGAATTTAACCCTAATCTTAGTTTTGATGATGAAATCATGGATTATAGTAGTTATAAATCATGTTGGGATAACTTTGGTTAGGTAAATGTTGCTGGTTGTGTTTAAAATGGAAGTGATTTGAGGTTTTGGAAGATTAGGGTTTAGAACCCTTAAAAACAAAACTAGGCAAATCTGCAGAACCGAATCGATTCGGCCTGGCCGAATCGATTCGCCTTGAGAAAGTTTCCAGGTCTGAGTCGATCGAATCGGTTCGGAGGGTCCGAATCGATTTGGAAATTATGCAAAAGTCAGGCTTTCCTGACCGAATCTATTCTGATGGTCCGAATCGATTCTCTTTTCTGAACCCAAATCGATTCGGCTAGGCCGAATCGATTCGAAAGCCTTGTACTTTTGAGTGATTTTCTTAGTTTAATTCCAACTCTTTTCATTAAGTTTAGGACCTAATAAATTTCTTATATAAAGTGAGTTTAGGGTTCTAGAGTCCTAGGTGAGATGAGGGATTACCCTACATTAGAAATAGGTTATGTGGGGGTTTTTCTGGGGATATGGCAATTGATGTTAGGGCATTATTTCTTCTAGTTGGTTATTATGAAACTAGGAGTCATAGTGTTATGCTCCATTGAGCTATGTTAGTCTTGATGGTTTATAATAACTTCACGATGAATCTTGGGAAAATAAATTGAAAGTTTATTTATTCATCGAGGTTACAACGATAAGGTATATTAAGTATGGCTCCGGGTATAATATGAGGTATTCACAATAATGTAGATGATTATGGTTTCGGATAAAATGAAACATATATATGGAAAGAAAATGAAATGGAAATGGTAATAATGATGGTAAATGATAATTTGCTTAATCATGTATATGGTAAATGCTAATTTACTTAAACACACCTCTCTAAATGACATCATAAGGGAAGTTCGCGCGCATGGTGATGCCTCCTGGATAGTGAATGCAGGGTGGATATAGTCCTAGGCCATATGAACAATATGTTATGTTTTTTGCGTTGGTGAGGAGATTCTGGGTGTGGTTTTGACTCTCCCGCAGGCATATGGCAGCTTCCTGACGTTTTGCGTTATAGGTGCCTAGGTTGTCTTGTATAGATAGGCCCTGGAAGATGATGGTCATTTAGGGGCCCGCCCAGTGGGGAAACTCGGAGGGGCGGTCTTAGAATCGTTATATGTATATAAATATAACAATTCATAATCAAGTGGGACTTGATGTATGCAGTATGCCATAAAGATCATGATGAAGTGCCACAAAGAGCACAATGAAATGCCACAAAGAGCATTTGTTGATGATAATATTCCTACTAAGGAATGGAAATTCCAGGACGGGCATCTAATTGAGATAAAAGCCATAAAGAGATTAAAATTTTTACTATATTTTCCTATTAAGGAATGGACTATAAAATGGAACGAGGTTTTGATGTAAGCTTTTAATTTAAATGATAATTACTCTTATTCTCCTGCATTATTTAATTAGATTCATGATTTATTGAATTGTCTTAGCTTATGCATAAAATTGTGTAGTTAGATTCTCATTATTTACTCATGATTATCATTCATAACTGTCATACTTCTTTATTCATCTGGTAATCATATAGAATCGGGCCCTGACCTGTTCATATTTCTTATTGTGTATGCATCTTATCCGCTCAGGTACTCCGCCGCAAAGGACGCCTGTTCTGACTTCCTATCCTAGTGTCTTTGGCGAGCCGTGATGCTTTGCGGGTATTACGGGTGATATTGTATAGCCACTTTTATTTTTTCACTCTAGTTAAGATCATGTTTTGTATTCGGGCGTGAGTCCCAAGCCTTTGTAATTGTCTAATGTAATGTAATATATAATTTATTGAAATTGTTCCACATTATGGTAGAGTACGTGGACCGACAGCATATTCGGTCCTTTTTCTGGATACTCATTGTTACTGTTGTATATATACATTCTTGGGGTTTCCCCTATCTTTTCCGCAATTGGTTGTTTAAATTCTTTCTTTAACTTTAAAACAAAATTTTTGGCAACCCATTTTCTTAAATATTGGGTGGTTATCCTGGATACTCTATATTTTATTGTGATGCTGAGAATGATTCCATCCGGGACTCCTGTTATATTGGAGTATTGGGCTGGATACCCCTTATTTCGGAGCAAGGGGTGTCACATATGGTATCAGAGCATCAGGAATCTTTGTGGATGCCTTATGTTTTTAGCGTTGCTTTTGATTTGATATAGAGCCTTAGGATTAAGATCGTTGATTTCTCTTGTGAGATTTCATTTTTCTGCCATGCGGTAGTACCCATTGAATCTTTTGCGCATTCGTGTGAGATTCGTAGGTCGATTGAAGAACGACGCCAAGGAAGGTCGTTGTGAAGGCGTCATTAGGTGGAAGTACTAAGAACTGTAAATTGTGGTTGGGGATGAGGACTGCCTTGGGGGTCGCACCCTTTTGTAGCAAATCCTTATTTTTCTATTGCGACTACTAAATACCGTAGATATAGTTTTTCAAGTACCACTAGAAGCAGAGAGTGGTACTAAGCTTGGGAGTCCAAGCGATGTTAAAAATAGAAGTGGGCGGAGTCACATATAGGAGATGCGTCCTGATTTGGTGGATGCATGAGGTCCAAGAGCTTTGGCCCGAAGGAAGGGGTATAGAAGTGCCCAGATGAAAAGGGTGGGGGGGAAATATTTCACCCATAGGAGTAGCGTCGAGACGGTGCAAACATAGTCACCATATTTGTGGGTGAAGGAAGTTTGGCCCATGGAGAAGCCCGGTGAACACTTGAAACAGCGAGTTTCTCTGGGAAAAATTGGACTGAAGAGAATGTGGATTCTCAAACGTTCACACGAGATTCGGTCTGAGGCCCACAGTGAATAAGGAGTTATACGATTAGGGCGGCTGGTAGTGTGCTCTCTTTTGTTGGGAAAGAAAAAGGACCGCATGCGAAATTTTTTGACAGAAAATGGCGGAATAGTGGCTATGACGTGGAATGTAGAACCACTCATTTTGACTTTTGTTAATTGGAAATCAAGGTCAAAGATAAATTTCCTAGTTGGGGAGTTGATGGAAGTAATATTGGTTTGGATAAGACTCGAGTACGGTGTTTGAGAACCGTTAGTATTTCCCGGAGTGATTTAGCAAGAATGTTGGTGGGAATTCCACCTTAGTAGTGGGTGGTGCATCCCCCATAAAGTGATAGAGTAGTATTGTGTTGATTAGATTCAGGTGTGTATATCGAGCTTATAATGGTATCGACACTATTGTAAGAAGGTTAATAATATGACTTCAGTGGTAGGGAAGTTTTATATTTTCTTCACTTGTTATGAAGCAAGTGATGATATTTTAAATGTATATGTGTCATATGTGTTACTTTCATTATGTGTTACATGGTTTGAATGTTTTATTGCTTGTTTGCGTTGTATGTGGTTGTTATGACTTATCTCCACAACCAACAAGGTTAAGTAGTAATGCATAGGAGGGGTTCCTTTTTTGGATTCTACTTCTGCGGGACGCTCCACGCGTGAACCTTAACGACGTTGGAAGTGGAGAGATGCTACATTTCCTTTATCTTATTTTTATGTTAATATATTTTGTCTTGGTTGGGGTGATAGCAAGAAAATAAATTGCAAGGCTATCTCACTTCTAGTTTCAAAATGGAACTAGTTATTCTATAATTTCTCTCCTGGATACAGGTTGAGGCTTTATAGCGGTGTATCGAGGTAGGTAGGAAATTTTCGTTATTTATTTATTTACCTTGCGTGAGTGTTTGATTGTTCGTTTGCCATGTTTGTGCTTGTTACGCTTTATCTCCATGGCTAACAAGTTAAGTAGGCATGCGTCGGAGGGGTTCCTTGTTTGGATTTCGCTTTGCGAGACACTCCGTTGCATGAACACTTAACAACGTTGGGAGTGGAGGGACGCTGTCCTTTTCTTTTTCTTTTAAATTTATTTTACTTTTCTGTGGGAGGTTGGGATAAAATGTTTAGCCGAGAATCACGTAGTTGAGTGATTAAGGCCTACTAAAGTGCGAGATAGAAGCATTAGATATAGTTATCTCCTCTGATCGATGTGAGGGAGACTGTGATATGAAGTCGAATTGAGACTTCTAGATTTTCCCTTGATGACAAGGCCATGGTTGTATGATGGTATATATAATTGTAAGACTTTACAGAAAGTAAATGTACGATTGATTGAAATCTTTGATTATTTGATAGGTAAAACATAGAAGTAAAATTTTGTTGGTAGGGTTGCAAATTAGAGTTTTACCGGTCCCGATCATGTGTCTTAGACCGTAATATCTTGATGACCGATGATGCGAGGTAGTAGTGTAACGGGAAGGTTCCTTATTTGGATTTCACTTCGGCGAGACGTCCCACGCGTGAAACCGAGCGAATGTGAAAAGTTGAGAAAGGTCTTGGGAGCTAGGGATATACTTAGTATAATATGTATACGACTTAGATAGGATGTCTATAGATCGACCTTAAATTTATTAGGTCATAAGGCCTTTAGGGCAGGTGACGTTGACTTGGGAATGCGGTAGGGAGTTGACCACGTGTAGGTTGTGGGTTAACTCTAAAAGGGATTAGGTCCCCGTGAACGAGTAGTATGGAATCGTGAGTGATTTGGTAGGTTAAGACAAAGGAGATGAGTCCTCTCTTAGTTAAAGTGTTACATTGGTAACTTAACTTCCGGGGAGTTAAAAGGGTGAGTTGATTTTCACTCCTGAGCCCATTTTGTTAAGTTCGGGGGTGAATTTAAAGAACAAGTCTCTGGCAGGATGGGGACTAATAATACTGGAGCATGAACCCATTGTTTGTATGTCTCACAAGCTTAAAACTTGGTGGGAAGTATTAATCCACGCTTGAATTAAAATTCATGACAGTAGTGATCACCTTAAAGGAATGAGGCACTACTTCCTGGGCAGGAAATTTGGTCTTTCTCACAATCGACAAGTTGTTGCAATGCGTAGTAGGAGGAATTGAGATGTTATGTGAATTTCATAAAGGACTATCGATTGGAAATTTCCTTTCGCTAAGTGAATGCAATTGGGGTTGTAGGTGTCGAGTAGAGACCCGTCGGAGTTAGTAGGGAAGGCATGGAAAGCCAAATAGAACGGGTAAAACTCGGAGGATTTTATAGCAAGAGAATTTACGTCTATGACTGACCATTTCACTTACTCGTGTGAAGATGAGTATGTTCATAGACGTCTTCATCGAATTGCCGACACCAATCTGGTCATGGACCTATTTGAGAAAATTATTGATCGTTCGACCAAATTGTTGCTTTTTCGGCCATTATGGGTGGACTATAGTAAAAGAGTAAACCCCTCTCTATATGGAGGAATGGTAGATCCGTATGAAGTGCCCCTGAGGGTGGACCGAGACTAGATATTTGTGTTGAAGTCTGGTAAAGTTTCCATGAAGGTATGGGAACCGTATGGAGATGGAGTATATCTTACCGCCCTAAAGTGGATGGATGGAAATTCTCGTACAATAATTCGAATCCTTCCTTAAGGTATGGCACCGTGAGTGGCTTTGTGTAACCGGTTGAGTAATTTGCATATTCGTTGGATGGAACCAGCGAACAATATCTTCCGTGGACTTGGAGTGGTCTCGGAGCATTTCATTAAGGATTGGGCTTTTAAGCCTTATGCTAGAAGGGCTACGCCTATGCGGGGAGAAGTTGAATAGTGTTGGGGTTAAGCCATGTAGCATTGGTGTAGGTATCCCCGAGGTGGGATGTAACGTGATTCTCGAGGCAAGGTAAATTGCGTCGAGTCATGTGGTCATCTTCTTCTGCCGTAGGAAGTTAGTAGCCATAGTTCGTGATGAACAATTTGGTGATATGCTAGAGCACAAAGAATGTAGACTGAGATCGATAGTGATGATCTTAGTCCGAGTCCATATGGGACGCCACAATAACGAGGTGTTTATTAAGGGTGATAAAATGATAGTTTAGAATAGTATACCCTTGATATGATTAGGGTACGCCTGAAGTTTGAGGGCAAAATTCCCTCATAAGGGGGGGAGTATGTAACAACCCTCGCTTTTAGGAAGCTAATTTTAAATTGTTTTACCGCATGAGGTAACTTTATAAAATGTTGAAATTGGAGTAAATATTAATTTTATGAGTCGAAGGTTAATATTTACTGGGTTATTGCAT
The DNA here is from genome assembly GCA_949130495.1 of Sambucus nigra. Classification (NCBI taxonomy): domain Eukaryota; kingdom Viridiplantae; phylum Streptophyta; class Magnoliopsida; order Dipsacales; family Adoxaceae; genus Sambucus; species Sambucus nigra. The sequence goes on from OX422217.1 coordinate 369,225,353, forward strand.
ATTTACTGCATGAAAAAGTAAATATCATTCGGTGTATGTTTTATAGTGTCATGTGTTTTAAATTCCATTATGGTTTAAATGAAAATTGAACTTGAAATAATTTATAAAATTTTCGAATGGCATTTTAGGGGGCATAATTATTTTCGGAAGGAGCGAGACAGTCAAAATAAGTGACATATTGTATTTTCGGATTTCGAGCACTTTTACTTGGTTTTGACTTAAATGCGTATTTGCGAATCATTTTAATGTGGTATTAACCACTTAAGTTGAAGAACTTAGACTTAAGCCCCGATTTTTAGTCTTCTAAATCCCCTAATTTCCCTAATTTATGTCTTAAAAAATAGAGAGAAAAGGAGAGAAAGAGAAAAGAGGAGAAAGAAGGGAAATTGGAGATTGAAGATGTATTGTTGCTACTACACAAAGAAATCTGAGATTTCCTACATCAAGGAAAGTTTTCTACTTGCTAATATATGGTTTAAGATAAATAATTTGTGTGATAGTTGTGTATTTGCATTTATGGATCAAAAATGGAATTTATGAGAATTTAACCCTAATCTTAGTTTTGATGATGAAATCATGGATTATAGTAGTTATAAATCATGTTGGGATAACTTTGGTTAGGTAAATGTTGTTGGTTGTGTTTAAAATGGAAGATATTTGAGGTTTGGGAAGATTAGGGTTCATAACCCTTAAAAACAAAACTAGGCAAATTTGCAGAACCGAATCGATTCGGCCTGGCCGAATTGATTCGCCTTGAGATAATTTCCAGGTCTGAGTCGACCAAATAGGTTTGGAGGGTCCAAATCGATTCGGAAATTATGAAGAAGTTAGGCTTTCCTGACCGAATCGATTCGGATGGTCCGAATCGATTCGCTTTTCTGAACCCAAATCGATTCGGCTAGGCCGAATCGATTCGAAAGCCCTGCACTTTTGAGTGATTTTCTTAGTTTAATTCCAATTCTTTTCATTAATTTTAGGACCTAAGAACTTTCTTATATAAAGTGAGTTTAGGGTTCTAGAGTCCTAGGTGAGAAGAGGAATTACCCTACATTAGAAATAGGTTATGTGGGGGGTTTTTCGGGGATATGCCAATTGATGTTAGGGCATTATTTCTTCTAGTTGATTATTATGAAACTAGGAGTCATAGTGTTATGCTCCGTTGAGTTATGTTAGTCTTAATGGTTTATAATAACTTCCCGACAAATCTTGGGAGAATAACTTGAAAGTTTATTTATTCACCGAGGTTACAACGATAAGGTGTATTAAGTATGGCTCCGTGTATAATATGAGCTATTCACAATAATTCGGATAAAATGAAGCACATATATGGAAAGAAAATGAAATGGTAATGGTAATAATGATGGTAAAATATTAATTTGCTTAATCATGTATATGGTAAATGCTAATTTACTTAAACACACCTCTCTAAATGACATTATAAGGGAAGTTCGCGCGCATGGTGATGCCCCCTGGATAGTGAATGCAGGGTGGATATAGTCCTAGGCCATATGAGCGATATGTTATGTTTTCTGCGCTGGTGAGGAGATTCCGGGTGTGGTCTTGACTCTCCCGCATGCATATGGCTGCTTCCTGACGTTTTGCGTTATAGGTGCCTAGGTTGTCTTGTATAGATAGGCTCTGGAAGATGATGGTCATTTAGGGGCGCGCCCAGTGGGGAAACTCGGAGGGGCGGTCTTAGAATCGTTATATGTATGTAAATATAACAATTCATAATCAAGTGGGACTTGATGTATGCGGTATGCCATAAAGAGCATGATGAAGTTCCATAAAGAACACAATGAAATACCACAAAGAGCATTTGTTGATGATAATATTCCTGCTAAGGAATGGAAATGCCAGGACGGGCATGTAATTGAGATAAAAGCCATAAAGAACTTAAAATTTTGACTATATTTTCCCATTAATAAATGGACTATAAAATGGAACGAGGTTTTGATGTAAGCTTTTAATTTAAATGTTAATATTCTTATTCTTCTGCATAATTAATTTAGATTCGTGATTTATTAAATTGTCTTAGCTTATGCATAAAATTGTGTAGTTAGATTCTCATTATTTACTCATGATTATCATTCATAACTGTGTTATTTCTTTATTCATATGGTATTCATATAGAACCGGGCCCTGACCCTTTCATATTTCTTATTGTGTATGCATCTTATTTTCTCAGGTACTCCGCCACAAAGGATGCCTATTCTGACTTCCTATCCCAGTGTCTTTGGCGGGTCGTGATGCTTTGCGGGTATTATGGGTGATATTGTATAGTCGCTTTCATTTTTGCACTCTAGTTAAGATCATGTTTTATATTCGGGTGTGAGTCCCAAGCCTTTGTAATTGTCTAATGTAATGTAATATATAATTTATTGAAATTGTTAAACATTCTGGTAGAGTACGTGGACCGACAGCATATTGGGTCCTTTTCCTGTATACTCATTGTTATTGTAGTATATATACATTCTTGGGGCTTCCCCTATCTTTTCAGCATTGGGTTGTTTAAATTCTTTCTTTAACTTTAAAACAAAATTTTTGGCAACCCGTTTTCTTAAATATTGGGTGGTTATCCTGGATACTCTATATTTTATTGTGATGCTGAGAATGGTTCCATTCGGGACTCCTGTTATATTGGAGTATTAGGCTAGCCACCCCTTATTTTTTATCACGAGGTGTCACAAATGCCATATCTTACTTTTAGGCCTTTGGACCACATATTCCTTTTAGGTCCATTATAAATTGGGGCTTACTAGCAAAGGATAAATTTCCTTTCGGAGCCCTTACCCGTGCATATTCATATAACAATTTTTTTACATCACACAAATCTCACATGCAACGGATTTAACATGTACTAGTCCACCAAGGTAAAAAATATGTAGATGACTAGATTGGTTGGAGAACACCTCACAATGCTCAAATATACATGTGAAGTTAAAATTTCAAGTGAGCTCGTGCATGTGTGAATTGAGGCATAAACAAAGAAAACCCATTAAGCAACACAAAATCTATAAACTCCATGTAAGAATGGTAAAGAACATTTTAAGGATTGACAATCTTAATTAAAAGTTTTGGATAAATGAAAGTGAATAGGATATGATTCAAACAAAAGTGTATGCCACATAAAGTGTGTCAAACTAAAATACACACAAAAAAATCTTTTTGAGTTTTTCAAATTTTTAACCAACCAAACAAAATTATTTACTCAAAAGACAAATAAAAAACATTTGTATTTTTCATTAAGTGTAAATTTCTAAAAAGGTAAAACACAAATGATAAACAAAATATTTTTTGTATTTTTCATTTAATACCAAAAATTTGAAAAAGATAAATACAAAAGATAAACAAAAATCTTTATTCTAGCATGTGATTAAGCACGGAGCATAGACTAGAAAATGATAAATAAGCATACAATTAGCATGAATATATAGCATGAAGAACAAAAGATAAAGTATGCAAACATGCAAACCATTACTCATAGGATATAGCAAGTGAAGAGTCATGAACCAGCATGTTAGAACCATCAAAAACTGCAAATTTTGAAAAATGCATATTTTTCTTTAAAAAATTCCTAAAAATTAGGATCACACAATAATTTAGTGTAACCCGCTCTAATACCAAATATGTGGGTGGGGACCACCCGTTAACAACTGACATTCGAACCCTCTCATCAATATCCTTTAGTGCCGATTTCATACGCGCTTTCCAATACGCGTAGTTGGAACCATCGAAAATAGGAAATTTTGAAAATGGAAAAAATTACTTTTTTAACCAAAAATATTTAAAAGGAACTTAACGCAATAAATTAGCGCTCCGGCTCTGATACCAATTTGAAGGCGTGATAGGACCACCAATTTAAAAACTTTCACTTTAATTTCCTATAAGTGCGGAATAAACATGGTTACAAACAAAATTTAATTTTTCAAAATTTATTTAATTTTCTTTTCTTTAAAACAAATGAAAAATTAAATTAAACACAAATTTTAATTTATAAAACCAAAATTAAATTAATTTAAATTCACCCAAACATATTTTAACACAAAAATGAGCAAGATTGAGAATTAAACCAAATTTTATCCTTTTACCTAAGCATGCATTTAAGGTGAATTTTGCAAGAGAAAATAAATTCACAACCACTATGTCGCGATGTACAAGGAAAACTCAAATGGGAAAAACCTCAGATGGCCCTAGCCTTAAGTCCACTAAGTATGGTTTCATGATTACAAGACAAATGACTTACACAACTCGACTTGACTTCGCCCAAGCCCCTGGCGCATCTTCTTGTAACTACCTCCGCCCAGTCGATAATCCTGGACTCCACCGGAACCTTGGAATTCACCAATGAGGCCTTTTGGACCACCGTTAACCTGCACCCGAAGCTTTTCTACAAGTGGGAATGTCGCAGCAACAAACAAGTCTTCTTCTTAAAAGGATGTAGAAGTAAACCCAAACAACTCTTCAACCGGTGCCAAACAAACTCCAAGCAAGATATATATATTTTTGAGAACTTGGAATAGACATAAACTGATGGGTATATGTGTTTTGGTAGAAATTAATTCATGAAGACTTGAAAACAAAAAAACATGAACTTTTGATTTTGGAAAGTCTTTCTTAATATTTCTCTCTCAAAGTGTGTCAAAAGTTATCTCAAAAAGGTTGGTTCCCGCACATATAAAATCTGGGAAAAGTTAGTGTGAACAAAAGTAGTGGCAACATGGAGAAAACTGCCAAAAACTACCAAAAAATTTCTCGCCAGAAATCTCGTTCAAACGAGATTTTTGTTCGAACGAAGTCTCGTTCGAACGATCATCTAACAATAGTTCAGTGGCCAAAAAGGGAAAAAATCATTTGCAAACTCCTTCGAATGAAATTCTTGTTCAAACGAAATTCTCGTTCGTACAATAATTTCGAACAAAATGTCAGAAAAGTCCAATTTTACATTTTAAGCCCAAAAACTTTCTATTCAATGTTCTAAAGTAACCTTCTGAAAATAAAATTCATTTTAAAATAAAATTACACCCATTATAAAATTATATATATATATATATATATATATATATATATATATATATATATATATGGATTCATACCTTTTGGAGACTATGGAATCTTCAAGTTGATGACGAAGAAACGAGGCACTAGAAACTCGACAATGATAAAGCTTTACAAATCTGGCCGCTATGTCTTCAACAAACACATCATAGGCTTGGATGGATACACGTGAACTTTATCTTATGACACAATTGTTTTTGTCCAAAATTTACCCAAAACTACAAAGGACTCAATTTGGAAATTTTTGTCCTTATAAATTCCATATTAGAATATTAAAAATGTTACAACGTAGCTTTGCTATATATATTTGAACAGGTGTATCAATATCTTAATTTCATGAATTGTTTTGTTCTGAAAATTACCCCAGATTTTTACAAATGATCATAGCCGTAGTATGTATTAGTGGTTTCTTAATCCTCTAAACAGTGGTAAGAGGTTCAAAATTATAGTGGGGTGCAAGAATGATCTTGGGATATTGTTGTATAAAAAGTAGAAGGATAACTTGGTATATATTTATGTATAAAAAGTAGAAGAACTATGAAGTGTCTTGAATCTACTTTTCCTCTACCTAGAAGTGTAAGAGTATGCGCTTGGTCAGATTATGAAGCGGGCATGGATATTTTCCTACTTCATAAATGAGTATAGGGATCGTGTTTCTCGTTTTATCCACGACCTTTATCGTTTTACAATTGTTTGTAGCAGGAGTTGTTACAATATATTGTTTTCGTGTATTATATTGTTTTGGTTCGAAAAATTTTGATTTTGATTTACTACTTTTCATTATTGCAAATTGATATTATCAAAAAATTTGTAATTAATTTTGATATACACATTTCAAAAATCGATATATTGAAATTATCATGCCCAAATTAAATACCGAAATTATCGTCCAAAATGTTGATTTAATATGTCTGAAATACTAATTTTTAAATTTACATCAATAGTTGTACTCATTTATCACAAAAGTTAATATCAAAATTAGGTGATATTTTTATTTTTCTTAGAAAGTATATAAGTTTTTTAAGTTAAGTACACATTCTTATTCATTTTTTTAATCTCTAAGGCGAACTCCTTTCGATTCTTATATGAGTAATCAAGGTCTACACCTAGGTTATTCAATATTTCAAGTGTACGTTGTATAACATGTGTTTATTTTATGAGTTAATTTATATATATTGAATTTGAGAATTAAAAATACCTGAAAACATTCGATGAGATATAATAAAACAAGATATAAAAAAACTAAGGAAACCGAAGCTAAAATGACAAAAACAAAATGAAATTATCGAAAGTAAAATTTATCGAATATACCAAAAAAATTGAAGTGCCGAATGGTTTGGTATTACTAAGTGTAGATGTTAAAAAATGAACTAGATCCAATTTTCTAATCACATATAAAATATAATATGCGATGAAATAAACACATAAGAGACATGGAGTTTTTAGAATGGTTCGACTGTGAAGAAAAGTCTACGTCCACTGTTATTGTATTGCTTTGAGTGATTACAAGAAGCTAGGTACTCTTTCTATAAGAAGAATAGCCTAGAATCCATTCTATCTTTCCTTTTAGGAAAGGAATACAACTTATTTATGTTGACTCTTAGATCAGGGGTTGTAATGCCTTTATATATTCAAGCACTTTGGTCCTGTGCGATTTGGAAGGACCCTTGGTTATTTCCTAGGTGGTGACTATTGATATACTTTGATGATCGACATTCTTCATGCTTGTTGGCCTACCTACCGAGTAGCTATCTTCTGGTCCAATTAAGTGACTACTGACTAGGACTGATACCCCGTAAGGAGACTCGTGTCAATTTCTAATTGGTCCACATAGATGGATAATTATTTGTATCAATAGAAGCCCCCAATACTTCATTATTGATATTTATGATTTTGACGATGTTGGTCGGCGAATGCCGACTTGTAGGACTTGTGAAAGTTTTCCATGCCTTGAACATGTTATGACCGTTTTGTTAATAGTTTGAAATTTAACGAACCAACAAAGGGTGTATAGGTATTTTCCCGCCTTTAGAGATGTACAACCGTCAGAATGTCAATCGTCGATACAATTAATCATTAACAACATTATTTTCTAGGTAATCCATAAGAGATGAGAGTTAAGCCAGTTTTTTTAACACAACTTTTCCAACTTTCTTTCTTCACCAAGATTTTCGTCTTTTAGCTTTCTTTTGTGTTCCACCTTTTCTTATTCCACCATTTTCTCTGTAATCTTTCTTCTCCCCCTTCCTTTTGATTTATTTCTTGCTGTAATCATGGTGTACATTGTTCATGGGGACACTTTAGATGAATTTAGGCAGAAAAGAAACATCCCTGATTGGGTAGATTTAGAAATTCCTATACCACCAGTTGAAGTTTTATCACTACCAGAGGGTCACTGGATCCCCTCCTTATTTATAATTGAGTGTGGTATTACCTCGCCCCCCCCCCCCCCCACCACCACTAATCATTTCTTTCTGGAAGTATGTCAGTATTTTGATGTTGCCCCTGCTAGAGTATTCCCCAATACATGGACAATAATGAATAGGATTAACTGGCTTAACCAGATATACATAACCCACATTGGTATCCTTAAGTTAATGTTTTTCTACAACTGGGTTACTAGTGACAATACCTATTACCTAAAAACTAGGTTTGATAACAGAACCTCAATAGTTAATTTACTAGATTATAATAAAGACTACTTTGACTATGGGGTAATAAAAAAGAATTTTAAACATGCTCCACTTCAAAGAGGAGAAGTGTATGATGGCCCCGGGTGTCCTCAAGTAAGACATTGCAGTTGCTGATCTTGATTACTATGTTTTATTTTCCTGATGACCAACTGTTTGATAATATGTTGACTAATGTTTCTTGTCTTGTTTTATACCGCTGAGATCAAGAAAAAGTGTCCTAACGCTACACCATATTAGGAGAATGGTCACGGCCAAAGACCCTGACCAGGACTGTGGGTCGCGGTCAAGGGCCATGACCATTGTGGGAGTGACCATTTTTATGGGTCACGACCCAAATTTCTGACCACACGAAGGGTCACTAACCTGGGGTATCACGACAGATGGTCATGGACTAAAGACGTGACCCATACTTTAATATATGTGAATGGTCAGGGCTCATGTCTGTGACCTATCCTTTAGTATACGAAAATGGTCACGGCTCAAGGTCGTGACCCATGCTTTGACCTTACCAAAATAGTCATGGCCCAAAGTCGTGACCCTATTTATGCGTGATAACAAATAAATATGGTCACGACTTAGATCTGTGACCATTTTTAACTAAATTTTAAATAATGGGCAAAATTTCCTCTCGTTTTTGGACATTCTAAAACCTGTGTAATGTAAACCTCACACAATCATAATGCTAAACAATAAATTATAAAAGTACACATGGTCACGAGACCCCGATCTGAGAGCACAAAGAGATTCTTAAATTATCATCATGCTCTAAAATTGGGGGTCCCGTGACCAATCGATCGGTTCCTATGAGTTACATTTCTCATGTACGAGGTGTTGGTGTTGCTCATGAGGTCGTTTGGGGGGTGTTTGGAGTTTCTCCCTCTAACGACATGTTTTTAAGCTTAAGTGTAGATATTTTGAAAATTGGTTCGTGCTCTCGAACTGGGGGTTTTGTGACCACGCGATCGGTTCTTAAAAGTTACATTGGTTCTGTTTGAGGTGTTGTTACTGCTCACGGGGTCGTTTGGGGGGTGTTTTGGGGTTTCTTCCTCTAACAGCATGTTTTCAAGCTTAAGTGTAGAAATTTTGAAAATTGGTCCCTGCTCTCGAACTAGGGGTTCCGTGACCATGTGGTCGGTTCTTAAAAATTACATTGGTTTTGTTTGAGGTGTTGATGTCACTCACGGGGCCGTTTGGGGGGTGTTTGGGGGTTTCACTCTCTAACGGTATGTTTTTAAGACTAAGTATAGATATTTTGATAAATGGTCCATGCTCTTGAACTGTGGGCCCCGTGACCACGGGGTCAGATCCTACGAGTTATATTGGTTCCATGCGAGGTGTTGGCACGTTCACGGGGCCATTTGGTGGGTGTTTTGAGGTTTCTCCCTCTAACATCATGTTTTCAAGCATAAGTGTAGATATTATAAAAATTGGTTCGTGATCTCGAATCGAGGGTCTCGTAACCACACACTCAGGTCTAATGAGTTACATTAGTCCTATACGAGATGTTGGCGCCACTCACGGGGCCGTTTGAGGGGTGTTTTGGGGTTTCACCCTCTAACATCATGTTTTCAAGTCTACATATAGATATGTTGAAAATTGGTCAATGCAATTGAACCGGGAGTCCCAGACCCCATGGTCAGTTCCTACGAGTTACATTGGTACCGTGTGAGGTGTTAAAGACGTTTACGGGGCCGTTAGTGCGGTGTTTCAGAGTTTTTCCCTCTAACATCATGTTTTCAAGCCGAAGTGTAGATATTCCAAAAATTGGTCCGTGCTCTCGAACTGCGGGTCCCTTGATCACGCGATCAGTTCATACGAGATACATTGCTCCCGTACGAGGTGTTGGCACCGCTCAAGGGGCTGGTTGGGGGGTGTTTTGGGGTTTCGCCCTCTAAGGAAATATTTTCAAGCCTAAATGTAGATATTCTAAAAATCAGTTCGTGCTCTAGAACTGGGGGTCCCGTGATCATGCGGTTGGTTCATACGAGTTACATTTCTCCCGTGCGAGGTGTTGGCGTCGCTCACGGGGCTATTTGGGGGGTGTTTGGGACTTTCGCCCTCTAAGGACATATTTTTAAGCCTAAATGTAGATGTTCTGAAAATTGGTCTTGCTCTCGAATCGGGGGTCCCGTGACCACACGATCGGTTCCTATGAGTTATATTGGTCCCGTACGAGGTGTTGGATCCCCTCATGGGTCTATTAGATGGGTCTTTTGGGGTTTCTCCCTCTAACGGCATGTTTTCAAGCCTAAGTGTAGATATTCTGAAAATTGTTTCGTGCTTTCGAATAGGGGGTCTTGTGATCATGCAGTCGATTCCTACGAGTTACATTGGTCCCATGTGAGGTATTGGCACTTCTCACGAGGACATTTAAGGGGTGTTTTGGGGTTTCTCCCTCTTACAGCATGTTCTTAAGTCTAAGTTTAGAGGTGTACCAAGCATCGTCGGCGATGGATTTGTACTCCACCTCATATTTGGCATTCGCCATCATAGGTATGGTGTTGGAAACTTGGGAAAGTGTCAAATCTACTATAGTGTTTTTCTAGAGTAGCATGGTGTGTGTGTGAAATATAAAAAATTTCAAAAATAGACACATTTAGACTTTGAATGTAATGAAGGGGTGTGGGCACCCCCCAACGATACCCAAACGGCACCGCGAATGGCACGAACACCTCGTGCGCAACTGTTTCGAGCTGATTAGTTTTGCAACTTTTTAGAGCTCAAGAGTTTTGCGAACATGTCATTAATTGGAGAGATATGGTTAGAGACCTCGAGAATCCTACGTTCTATGGAAACTAATAACTATCCAACAAATTATCTAATAATTGGACTTTGGTCCCGTGCGAGGTGTTGGCGCCTCTCACGGTGCCATTTGGGGGGTGTTTTTATTTTTGGCCCTATATCAGCATATTTTTAAGCTTAATTCTAGAAAATTTTAAATTATTGTCATATTCTGAAATTGGGGGTCTAGTTACCACTCGATCAGTTGCTTGCAGTTACATTGATCCCGTGTGAGGTGTTCGGGCCTCTCACGGGGTTGTTTGGGGGTTGTTTTATTTTTCAGCCTATAATGGCATGTTTTTAAACTTAAATCTATATATTTTCAAATTATCATCATGTAATCAAATCTAGGGTCCCATGACCATGCGGTCAGTCCCTGCGAGTTACTTTGGTCCTGTGCGAGGTGTTCGTGCCTCTCACGAGGCCGTTTGGGAGTGTTTTGGTTTTTCGCCCTCCAATGGAATATTTTTAATCCTAAGTCTATATATTTAAAATTATCATCATATTCTCAAACCAGGGGTCACATGACCACGCGATCAGTTCCTATAAGTTTCATTGGTCCCGTGCAACGTATTTGTGTCTCTAAGGGGGCATTTCGCCCTCTAAAGGCAAGTTTGGCAAGAAAATCTGCCTTTTTTGGCCTTACCAAATGCAGGGTGTTGAAGAGCTCATTGAAATTGTTTTAAAAAGGAGTCCCAGATAATATTATGCATTTTCACTTTTGGAGTTTGATAGAGTATTCCAAATATGACTCCTCTCATTAAGGGGAGTGTGGCCTTAATCAAGATCCACCAATCCACGGGCATTCCAATAGTATTTTCCACCATTCTTGATGTTTCTCATTTATAACAGTCCTTTTCCCTTTCTTTGAGTGTTCATTCATCATGGTTTTCTCACCGTCAAGCTTCTCATACAATTTATAGCTTACTCCCAGGACGCTTTGGTCTTTCTGCCACGAATACACCTTTGTCATGCGTCAAACTTATTTACTCGCACGCCTTTTCTCTTGGAGAAGCTTAAGATCTATATTTTCATTTCCAGATTTCTAAGGATTGTTTAGGTTATGAATCGAGTATTTCAAGATTTCTATTTTAAATGGAAAGTTAAAATCCCATTTCATAACCTCAAAAATCATGAAAAATCTAGAAATGAAAATATAGATCTGAAGATTCTCCAAGAGAAAAGATGTAGTAAATAAATTGTACGTAAGACGAAGGTTTATTCCTTGAAGAAATACCAAAGCGTCTTGGAAGTAGGCTAAAATTTGTATGAGAAGCTTGGCAGTGAGAAAATCATGGAGAAGGAAGACTCAAAGAAAGGGAAAAAGAGTGTTGTAAATGAGAAACATCAACAATGGGGGGAAATACTATTGAATTGTCTTGGATTGGTAGATCTTAATGAAAGTCACACTCTTCATAATGAAAGGAGTGGTATTTGGAATACTCTATGAAAATTCACACAGGAAAATGCATCATATTATTCGGGACTCCTTTCCATAAAAATTTCAATGAGATCTATAACATGCTGCATTTGGTAAGACCAGAAAAGGCAGATTTTCTTGCCAAACTCTTGAGCTCAAAACAGATTTTCAAGGCATCTTGTGTTCTAAAAATTTGCAAAACTCTTGAGCTCAAAACAGTTACGCATGAGGTGTTCATGCCACTCGTGGTTCCATTTGGGTGTCGTTGGGGTGGCCACACCCCCGCAGTACATTTTCAATCCTAAGTGTTCGTATTTCCGACTGTTATTGTATTTCACACACACATCATGATACTCTAGACAAACACTACACTAGCTCTGACACTTTCCCATGTTTTCAATGCCAAACCTATGATGGATAATCCCGACCATGAGGTGGAGTACAAATCCACCGTCGACGATGCCTTGTACACCTCTCAACTAATTGTCCATGATCAATATTTGATCTTGAAGATCTAAAACTTCCCTAACTCTTGCAACTAATTGTCCACGCTTAGGGGTGTTTCGGGATTTTACCCCCCTAATGGCATGCTTCAAGCCTAAATCTAGATATTTTGTAATTGGCGCCGTGTTCTCAAATCGGGGGTCCCGTGATTATCCAATTGCCAAAAACCAACAACAAGCCAACAACCAATAATTATCACGTACTCCTTCTAACATACAATCTAACAACAATCCAACAACCAATAATTATCCAACAGCCTAACCAAACAAAATAAATAATTATCCCGTACTCCATCTAACATAATATCCAATAACAAACTAACAACCAATAATTATTCAACGGCCAAACTAAACAAAACCAGTCATTATCCCATAGTCCTTCTATCATCTAAAAGATTTAAAAGATAATGCATATCAATTATAAAACTACTTCAGTTAAATTAAAGAGTACTTGATTCCTGCGATCCAAGAAGGCCATTAAATAGAGTCTTATTAATGTGTGATTAGACCAAATTGATCCCAAGTGCCCCCAACGTATTCATATACATGTACATTTGTGATTAGTTTCTTTAATACAATCTTCATAAAATCAAGCTAATTTAACTTCATTTTATAAACACTGCGTTAATGAAAGTAATCACCAAATGTATATGTACAGGAACACGTTAAAATTAAGTTGGGTCAATTTGATCTAATCACAAACTCAAATGACTCTATTCTCAAATCGAGTGTCTTCTGAAAGTAACTAAACTTCCAATGCATTTACTTTAGAAGATGCATTTATTAATGAATTTTAATTAGGGCATGTTTTTATCACACACGAATATATATATATATATATATATATATATATATATATATATATATATATATATATATATATTAAAGAGGATTAGAGCTCCCCAAATTTATTAGATATCAATAGTGGAGACTCACCCTCCACCGGTGGCTTACATCAAAGATATGCGATATGAGCACCAATAGAAGAAAAAGTCTCTAAAATATCAATACAATATCTAGTTTTAGTGCCCAAGAAATGAAATGTTCGAAAAGTAAGCTTAATCTCCCCACAAATTTGATTAAAAATAGAGGACAATGTTATTGGCATTCCCTGATACATGCTTTTGTTCCTAGCACACCATAAGTACCAACAGATGTAGGCAAGAATGATAAGACACAGAATCCCTCTAATTTTATTGCTCTTAGAGTTTATCCACCAGGTCATCAGGTTGCCGTTAAAATTTGATGAATAGGTCTTCAATCCAATAAGATTATAAAATCGCCTCCAAATAATTTGAGCAATCGGACTACTCCAAAAAATATGATCTCTCTCCTCCTCACAAGCCACCAAACAACATCTACACTTTGACACCATAGGAATTTTGAGTCGTTTGATGTACTCATCTATAGGAATCCCTTTAAGAATTAATCGCCACATGAAAATGGAATTTTTTTAGGGTATCCTCTTATCTCAGATTAGAGAGAAGGATCATTGAATGCAACCATATTCCCTTACCAAATGCCAAGCGGATTTAATTGTGAAGATACCATCTTTTGTCAAAGACTATTTCCCGGAATGATTATCAAAATTATTCGAGAAATCCTCCCAATTTATTTGCATTCTCTTCCAAACTTGAGATGAAGCTGAGATTGATCCTGTAAAGTTATGAACCTACAATTTTTTATATATACTATGCATAAATCGTGACCACAAAGAATTTGAATTAAAGAACTTCCACCACAAGTTGTGCTTATAAGAAAGGGACAAATCATGCATCGATCTTAAATTTATCCCCCTTCTTCCCTAGGTTTGCAAATATCTTCCCATTTCACCCATTGATGTTTCAACTTCTCTTCTTTGGTACCCCATAAAAACTGAGCAAGAAGGTGGTTTATATGGATAAGGACTGACCTTAGTGGATTCGTTATTGTAAGGAGATGGAGGAATATTGATTCTGCGACTGATTTGATAAGAGTGATTTTTCCCGCTTGAGATATAGTTTGATGATTCCAAAAGTTGAGTTTGCCAACAAGCTTATCTATGTAGGGTGCGAAGTAAGTTTTCTTATTTCTCCCAAAAAATAAAGGAATGCCCAAGTATATGATTGGATGTTTCCTGAACTTGAAACTTATAACAGTTTTAACACTACTTTTCAAAGCACGAGATGCATTATCTGGAACATAGAAGGAAGTTTTGTCACAATTTATCAATTGGCCTGATTCCACGTCATAAGCTTTAAGAAATCCCATTAAATTTTTAAGGGATCGTCTTTCTCCATTAGCAAAAATTAGAGTATCATCAGCAAAAGAAAGAGAAGAAATAATGGGATAGCCCCTTGTTAGACAAAATTTTTTCATATGCCCTTCTTCCATCGTGTTTTGAATCCCCCGATTAAGAACTTCTGATGCTATTACAAATAATGTCAGAGATAGAGGGTCACCTTGTCGCACTCCCCTTTTAGATTTAAAGAATCCAGAACTTTTCCCATTAATCATGATAGAATACCAACAATTCAATATCAGACGCCAAATTAAATCAATCACCGTCTTCGGAAAACCAAAACATCTACAGGTCTTGACAGTAAAAAACCATGACATCCTATCATACGCCTTTGACATGTCGAGCTTCACAATGATATTTGAACCCCTAATTTTCTTATTAAAAGTCATCATCATTTCTTGGGCTAAAAGAACATTTTTCAGAATAGATCGCCCCTTGATAAATTCGGATTGTGAGGGGGAAATAATTTTTGGTAAAATATATCCCATTCTTTTCGCCAATATTTTAGAAATAATTTTGGATGAAAAATTACAGAGGCTTATCGGGCGCAAGTCACCACAATTTTTTTGGATTTTCAATTTTTGGGATTAAAACCACATTTGTAGAGGTCCAAGTGATTAGAAGTTCTTCTCCAAGAAAAAATGATGATATGGCTTTATAAATATCTCCTTTAATAATATCCTAGAATGTTTGGAAAAATATACCATTAAAACTGTCAGGTCCAGCCTACCCATCACTGTTCATTTCCTTTAAAGCTTCATGAATTTCTTCTTGAGTTGGCACAGTGCTGAGGGTGATGTTGTCTTCGGCCGACACTGCCTTTGGAATGTTCTCCCATAAACAAAAGTTATCAGTGTATGATCTTTGATGGCTCCTATTAGGAACAGTTTATCCCCAATGATATTCAGCAGATTGATCCTCGTCATTACGCCCACCTGTAGCTCTGACCGTGGCCTGATGTGTGACCATGATGTTGTCATCACAAAGAAGCTTCTTAAACCAGTCCATAACTTCCTATTCCATAGCAGCCTCGTCTGTCACCCACTGTCCCTGATCGTTTTGTATACAAGATAAGTTAAGTGCTGCTCTTTTTTTCCTTATTATTGCATGGAAAATTTTTGAATTAGCATCACCCTCATTCGTCCATTTGATTCTAGATTTTGGTTCCCAGAATTCTTCCTCCGTCTTCAAGGATTTTAAATAGTCGGCTTGAACTTTATGAAACTTTTTTCTATTTTCCATAGACAGGTCAGCGTCAAATATAACCTCGTAAGCTAGCATGTCATTCTCAACTCTCCTCATTTTTTGGAAAATATCACTAAATTTGGTTCTAGACCATAATTTAAGGAAAGATTTAACTCTTTTAAGATTCTTTGCAAAAATTTTAAGAGGCCTACCTTCTATTTCAAATCCCCAAGCATGCTTTTCCACTTTAAAAAATTCCTCATGTTTAGTCCAAAAAGAGAGATATTTGAATGGTTTATAGGGTTTTATTAACTCCTTTAACCATAAGAATTAAAGGACTGTGGTCCAATTTAGTCCTATGAACATGATCAACCGAGCTAACAAAGTCCCCATTCATCCAATTAGAATTACCCACAACTCTATCAAGCCGAGCCCAAATTCTAGCATTCCCTTCTCTATTATTACACCACGTAAATCTCGAGCCTTTGTAAGGAATTTCCTATAACCCAACATTAAGAAGGGCTATATTAAAATCCAGAACCCCTTCCCAATTAATCCCATTCCCACCAATTTTTTCTTCATTATTTTCCACAATATTGAAGTCCCCTCCTACAATCCATTTCATCTCCCCAAGATTAGATACCACTTCAAGGTCCTCCCAAAGATCCAATCTCTCTTCTTTTTTGCATTTAGCATAAATAGCAGTGAATAAAATAGAATCTTGACAAATATTGTTGTTCAACCAAATGGATAAAGATTGGCCCCCATTATGAGCTAATTCCGACGTCCAATTATTATTCCATAGGATCCAAATTTTATTGGAATTATTTGCCATACCCCCCACAAATTTGATTTTCCTACACACCTCTTCAATTTAGTTTCTTTAATTTTTGGTTCAAGGAGAGCCACCAAGCTTATTGAGTGAATCCTAATTAATCTCTTAAGTCTACGAATAGAAGGACCATTTCAAACCCCCCAAATATTCCAAAAAAGGACTTGCATCATTTAGAAATCGCTAAAAGTAAAGTTTTTGACACCTTACCTCCAAAACGGGTTTGAATTAAAGAGGATTTTAGATCTTTATAGTCTTTCCTCGGCATTTTCTTTTTCACCACAGTAAACTCTTCTTCTACCTGAATTGAGTCTTCTAATGAATTTTTCTCATCTAGCCTCGGGAAATTTTTTGACAGCCCTTTAGAAAATAACTACCAAATATCATTTATTTCTCGCACCATATTAGTTTCAGAATCTGAAGCATAAAGATGACGCCAATCTTCCACACATGAACGCTCAGTTGATAACCTAGGAGCTCTAGGAGAGAGAAAATACCTTTTGATTGTCATTAGATCCATTTTCACTATATTTAATTTAGGCACATCGGCCATATCAAAGTCCCATGCATCGTCTTGGAAGGACTGTAGGTTTTCGTGCACCACCTGATTAAGAATAGTACCATGATCCACCAATGGTTGTCTCTCACCTTCCCCTAAGTTAATATTTTCTTCTTCCAAAAGTTGAAATGCTTTATTATTTGAGAGTTGCATCAATGATTCATTGACTATACCTGCTGTACTACCATTATTGTTTGTGACTACCTCCACTACATCTTTAGTACTTTCTTCTTCTGGGTTTGAAATGCAAACTGTTGTGCAATTTTCCCTAGGAGCCTCTGTTAATGATTTTATAGCAATTTGTGTCGGTCTCCAAGTCAGGTTTTTCTGGCGTTGAGCATTAAGGATAGTAGTTTTGCCTTTATGTACTGTGAGAGGTCTTATATTCCCATTTTGTTGATTACAGTCTATGCTATCATGACCCAATTTCGAACACAAACAGCAATAAGAAGGTATGTTTTCAACGATAATTTTCTGCCAAACCCCCTTATCTGGTATACCTAACCAAATGCGTTTATGTTGTTGTTTCGACACATCAACCTCTACGCAAACCCTAGCCATGTTAGGGCGAGCTAGTGATCATGTGGCTTCATCAATCTTGATAGGGTTAATAATCGCATTGGCAATAGAAAACAAGGCTGATTTTAAGAAGTAATGAATAGGAAGATATGGAAGATTCACCCAAACAGGTACATAAGGGTTGTCCATGTTAGATTGGAAATCCGTCGACAACTTTATAACCTACATTGGAAATCTATGGGTATACCATATATCTCTTAACCACATGCGGTGATAATCTTCTTCACTGTTTAAACGTATCAAAACGTTTTTTGCATCGAATTGACCAATAGTGAATCCTACCTTTAGAGAAAAGGTTGAGAATGTTTTCCTGATTGTCTCTAATGACGGTCATCCATGATGAAACTGTCCTATAAGAGCGTATTTGAAAAGAGATACCATTGAGTTGATGTCGTCTTCTGAGAAAATAATGGCTATCTCTCCCTTGTAAAGCGAGGGAGTAAAAAATGAGTTCTAATCATCTGAAGCGGTTTTGTTAGAGAACAGGTCGGCAAAGGACTTGACTGCATTCCTGTCACGAGGTTTAGGCTTGGGGAAAGGTATAGAAAGAGTTGTTGACATGGATGGGTTTGATGGTTGAGCCGTCATGCAGGTAGGTTTTCCAAGATGTGAAATTTACCTCTTTTGATACCCATGCCGAAAAATCAGTTGTCTTGGTAGGTGACTTGGTTTTCTAGGTGTAATCTCTCTTATCTATAGTTACATTTTGATCCGATTTCTTTAAAATTATTTTTTCTTACCATATCGTGTTAGTAGTATAGAGAAAAGAGTAGAGAGAGGGATGAAAAAAAGAAGTATTTTTTTAATTCTGGGTTCATATAATGGAGTTTGAAATTGTGGTCCTGAGAAAAATATACGAGGGCATGAATATGAGTCCTACGGTTAAAGTATAAGAGTATATTAGGGTATATTAGTTTGATTAAGGTTTTCAGAATGGAAAGCATTTTGAGTAAGTGGGTGTGGAACCTAAAATACGGAATTAATTTCAAACTCTAAATAAATACCAAGCCCTAAATGACAATACCCTTAAATAATGCAATTAATTTTAATCCTTAAGTAACCACATTCAGTCAATACTAATAATACTCAGTTAATTTCAAACTCTAAATAACTTTCAAGCCCTAAATGACAATACCCTTAAATAATGCAATTTATTTTAATATCTAAGTAACCACATTCAGTCAATACTAATAATGACAATACCCTTAAATAATGAATTTAATTTAAAACTCTTAGTAACAATTCCTAATCAAAGCTAACAATTCCCAATGAATTTCAATCCCTAAATTTAAAATAACCCAATCAAAATATGAAATTATAGAACATTCCCTTTTCTTGAAAAAAAAAGTATACACACATACACACACACACACACACACATATACACACATACATACACACACGTTTACACATATATATACACACGTACACATCCATATAAAGATATACACACACATTCACATACATATACACACATATACATTAGGGTTTAAATCAGAAATATAAAAAATAGGGTTTACCTTTTCAGATTTGGGTCGAAATTAAGGTTTAAGAGAGAGAGAATGAAAATCTCTGAAATCGCATAGAGAAAAAGAGAAAGATTGACGTGGGAAGAAATGAAATCGAGGCAGAATGTATTTAGATATAACAACACTGGTCACAGACTAGAGTCTTGACCCATTACCATGACGCTTAATTTTTTTCCACATCAGCGTGTAAGCAACCATGTGGTCACGACCCTCAGTCGTGACCCATGTTCGTGAGCAAATTTATGCGACCCAAAGTCGTTACCCAGTAGGTGTGCATTGTGTACTTGGTCATGGTCCTTCTCCGTGACCCTACCATGACCAAACTTACAGGCAACTTTGGCAAGGATTTGGTGCCATGATTATTACAACCAAGTCATGATCAAAGTCTATGACCCATACTGGTTAGGGGCTTCATCCTTGACGACTTCCAAGAGCATACATGGACATATTGGGTTAGGATATGGTCACACCAAATTTGATGTGGTCACATCTTTAGTCCATGACTAGCTGGTCAGGTCTTTGGGTCGTGACCCCCTGGTGGTGACCATTCGCAGGATTTGGTGTAGTCTAAGGAAGGGGACATCAATATTCAAGAGTTAAAATTTTGTAGAGTATCCATTAAAGAATGGGCGAGGAGTATCCTAGAGAAGCCTCATACTTATTGCTATATAGAAGCATGATTATTTCTTTTGTTGCTAGGCACACCCCCGTAGCAGCGTTAACCCCCATTAATCTAGAAGAGGAACCAATTCCCACTTCTTTAGTTGAGGAGTCTACTAGAGCTGAGAAGGATTTAGGTACTTATTCTTCTTTTGAATCGTTGGACAACTCGACTATCCCTACTTCACTTGTAATAAGTATGGGAAATGGGAAAATCCCTGATTTAATGACTGGATCTTTGTCTCCTACTACCAAGAGGGCTAATGAAAAAAATATCAAGGTTTCTAATGCCAAGAAGTCCATTGTGATGGAGATGGCATCTAAAATTACTGAAACAGTACCTCGGGTCATCACTACTGAGGAAATTGATACTGTTGTGCTTCAATACAAGAGGTTGAGAAAAGATCTTTATGAGAAACAAACTGAGAATAACACTACCGAACAAGAGTTGGTCGAGAAAATTCAAGCTGACATGCCTACTACCGGGTCATCCTCTATAGTCATTAACCCTGGTCTATTTAGGAAATTGATAAAAGCTAGTACTCGCCCTATTGACAGAGAAACTGTTTCTTCCTTGCCACGATTAAAGTTGGAAAAAATGATTGCCAGATTTTGGAATCGATAATTCTTTTCCCTTTATTACTTCTCCTCACTGACTTATTTCTCTTCTTTTAATCAGATATTTTTCCTCTGTGCAATTTTTGGTGAACTTCAACCAGGAGATGGATGATTAACTGTGTTATTCTGGGGGAGATGTCAAAAAGGCCTTTTAAGGTTTAAGGCAATCTTTAGATACTTCAAGATAATCATTGGAGTCTAAGAAGAAGTCTGGGGAAGAAGAATTATAGAAGGCCAATGATAGGGCCACCACTACTGAGGATAAATTAAAGAATACTGAGACCAGTCTAACAGCGATCGAGGACAGGGTCAAGGTGGCCGAGAGTAAATTAGTGGAAAATCAAACTCCTCTCAAGTCGGCTAAGGAGAAGATAGTAGGTCTGACTGCTGACTAGGTTGGAGATAAGACAAAAAAAAATAAAGGAATATTCCTTTAACAAAGGCTGGGACAAAGCGTTATTGGTTGCCTTTGTAGATATTCAGTGTGTCAGGAAGAAGTCATTCAAGGATGGATGGTCGGAGGCACTCAAGGAAGTCATCACTACTGAAGACTCAAAGTTATTCCAGAAGCATGATCCAGGTGCTCCTACAAACTTAGAGGAAGAATTTGATCATAAAGAAGGATTGGGAGAATCTTCCATTCAGCCTATCGAGTCTTCCTTTAATCCAATTAGTGAAGTCGTCCCTTCTTTAGATCCACCTTCTGAAGTTAATGTTCAGGATAAGGAAAAGGTTTAACTCTTTTGTTTCTTATTTTCCTCTTATTCTTCTACCTTATAATATGATCATTATTTTGTTACACTACTTGGTTTATTAATGAAAACATTTACTTCTGACTAAATTTATCATTTTCCATACTTATGCCTCCTTGCTTGGTTGTATTATCTTCATGAAGTCATAAACCTCGTATTCTATTTTCTCAACAATTATCTTGGTATTCTTATACTTGTAATTTTTAGTTTGATGCTAGGAAATAGGCTATAGATTGTAATGAATCCGACCTGCTCAAGCAGAGTAGAAACCTTATGGAAATTAGCCATGTTCTTATATCTGAAGACGACTTAGTCAAATTTCTTGATCCTGATGTGTCCAACCAAGTTAAAGAATCATATATTCATATTCATTGCTTGTTGGATAGGATAGTAGCGAATAATGCTGGATATTATGAGATAATTGAAGATTTACAAGAAGATCACAAATTTTCTTTGGCTCCACTCCATGTCAACTATGAAGCTAAGTATATGAAGGGTGTTTCTTTGAGAAGAAACTTGAAGAGTATGACTCTATGTATAGGCAAAAGTAATTCTTATTGAATTAAGAAGTTGATGAAGCTCGAGAGATATGTAAATTTCTTGAAGAGGAAAATAATTGACTCGAAAATAAAGTAGACAATCTGAAGAAATCATCTACCAGTGGTACTGATGAAGGTACTTCTTTCTTAAAAACTGAGAATGCTAGGTTAGTAGAGGAACTTAAAGCATTGTAAAAAATGAAACCTAGGCAAACTTTCAGGAAAAGGGTGACTACCCGACCAACTGCGAATGAGGAAAGAACTAGAAAAACTATAGCACACCAAGCCTCCCAGTTAAAAGCAAAGAGTCAGGCCATTGCTGACTTACCTATCTTGCTAGAAGCTATGGATAAAGCTATTTTCGATCATTCCATCCATTTGAAAGTCAAGAGTGATGTCTTGAAGAAACTTCAATATTATGTTGAAAGGTTAACCTTTCAATGTCACAAGCAACCCAGGGAGGTTTAGATGGAAGGCTATAATGAGGCCCTCAACAATGTAGATGATCATCTTGCACAAAGTCATCGTGAAGGTTACAGATGGGGATGGACCCACTTGCTGACCTTACTTAAATATGACCAAAACAGTGAGTTTTGGTATTGAAATGAATTCGATTTGATAGATTGTGACAAGCCTCCATTTAATTGACACATATCGTGGATCCTTCCTGATGCCATTCCCGAGTGTTTAATAACTAAATACCTGTAAGATTACAGTCTTCATGACGTGCATGAAATAATTCGTCGTCCTTATCTGATCAACAGACCGAGAAGCAGTAATAGGCAAATGCTAAGGGATTTTAATTACATACATTCCCCATATACCCTGGATGATCCTCCTACTAGGATGGAGAGAGTGGAATAAACCTCTTATGAAATGAAAAAGAATAAGGAAAACGTTCAGCTAAATAATTCGAGTGTGTTTTGTATTTGATTAATCTTGAATGTAATATCTTTAGTAGTGAATAAAAATATATGTTCTTATTGTCAACTTGTGATTAGTAAATAAATTAGTGACAAAATTATTTGATAAATTATCAAATTGTGATTATAAGGCCTTAGGTTCTACCAATGAACTTAGATGAAACTATAAATAGTTTTGTTGATCCAAGTTGTAGCATTATTATTATTGGTAATCTAGTGTATGAAGAACGTATGTGTGTATTGCTATATTTAGAAATGTATACATGTGTTCCAAAATTTAACCTAGTCGAGTAAAACTTATTTTTAACTGCTTGAGTTGTATACGGATTTTTATAGACTTCTTGTTCTTGACATGCCAAACACGAAGTCATACATGAAGTAAGTTACTAGTGGTGACCAAGTGTGTTAGGAATATATGTGTATATTCTACTGTTTAACTTGCTAGGGTAAAACTTTTTGTGTTAATACATGGAACTTTATAGATTTCTTATTCGTGACTTGTTAATACGAAGTCATACATGAAGTAATAGCTTGGTAGAACACGACTACTTGTTAAGTTGTTGGTGAAACTCAAATTTGAGAAGTCCAACCTCATTAAGTATTTCAGTCGTGTAGTTTGTGTAGTTTTTATCGTCTGTTGATTGGCAAGGGCTAAAGACTGAGAGACATTTTTGTTTATTGTTTCAGGGGATGTATATCACCGTACCCAGAAAAAAATTGAAAAATTTAGGAAACTAAAATCAAGATAGTTTATTGAACTTGAAATAAAGTTTTTCTGAACATAAAGTAAAAAGGAATACAATATGCCAATGTCGTTATTCACTGATAATATTTGTGTAGGTGCTCAAAATTCCAAGGGTTCTTGAATTCTTCCCCATCAAGTGTCTCTAATTGAAAGGTCCCTAGTCGGATTACTGCTAAAATACGATATGGGCCATGCCAATTGGCTTCAATATTATTACCCTTCTGGATGACTTTCTTGAGGACATATTAGCCTTCTTATAAGTTGGTTAGCATGACTCTTTTGCTATAAAAATGAGTAGTCCTTTATTGATACATTTCCTTTCTGATTGCGGCATCTTCTCAGACTTCTTCCACCATGTCCAAGTCCAATATTCTCATCATGTCACTCTTGGGCGAGTCAAAATTTATCACTATGTGAGTTGGTAATACTATCTCGGCTGTTACCATGGCTTCTGTAATAAATGCTAGCATATAAGTTGTTTCTCCAGTTGTTGTCCTCGGCGTTGTTCTATAAGCCTAAAGAAAAGAGTACAGTTCATTAATCCAGTTACCCTTGGTTGCATCAAGCCTCTTCTTCAGTCCATTAAGAAAGGTTTTATTTGTTACTTATGTTTGACCATTGCTTTGTGGATGCCCTGGTGCAAAGTGAAGTTTTTGGATCTTGGATTGAACACCGTATTCTTCAAATTCATCATTATCAAATTGAGTTACATGATTAGTAATAAAGTCATAAGACATGACATACCTATATATGATGTTCTTCCAGATGAATTTGTATACCTTCTCATAAGTCATATCTATTAATGGCTGTGCTTCCACCCATTTTATAAAATAATAAACAACTACCACAAGGTATTTGAACCTAACTTTAGTGGTCGGCAGTGGGCTGACCAATCAATTCCCCAAATGGCGAATGGCCAAGGAAAAGTAATCGGTGCTAAAGCATCACTGGGTTCTTTGTGAATAGCAAAAAATCCCTGGCACTTATTAAATTTTATTGTGAATGCCCTATAATCTTCCCTCATAGTTGGCCAATAATACCCCTGCGTGTTCATTCTCTGGACTAATGATCGGCCAGCTAAGTGAGCTCCATAAGAACCTTTATGCACTTCATTGATCAAATCATCAACTTTCAAAAGATGGACATATCATAATAAGAAAACAGTAATCCCTTTTTGTATAAGACTCCCTTCTCCAACACATATCTGGTTGCTTTGTATCGAAGATTTTTTGCCTCTTTTGGGTCATTTGGTAGGGTTCCTTCTTTGATGTAATCTCTAATTGGATCCATCCAGGATGGTCCCAAATCTTTAGCAATAAAATTGATCATTAGATTCTCATTTATGCTTCTGGTTCCCAAGATCTCAATTGGAATGCTTCTCCTGAGCTCTATTCTTATTGCTTAAGACAGCCAAGCAAGAGCGTCAGCTCGGGCATTGGCTATCCTTGGCATCCTATTCATTTTCATGCCTGGAAGTTTGGAAATGACTTCCATTGCCTTGGTTAAGTATCTAGTCATCAACTCACCCTTGAATGTATATAGATGAAACACTTGGTTGATGACCAACTATGAATCACTATGCACCACTACTTATTCGATACCTAATGATTGGGACAACTCAACTCCATCAATCAAAGCCTCATACTCAGCGTCATTATTTGATGCCTTGAACTAAAACCTGAGGTCATATTCAACATCAATATTATCAGGAGTGTTAAGAATGATACCTGCTCCACTACCAGTGGCGCATGAAGATCTATCCACATATTAGTTCCATAACATAATGTCACTGTTATAGCTTTTTACAGACACCACTTCGTGGAGAAATATTGTTTTACTTTTTTTCTGCATACTTCTAAGACATATCTTAAGTGTTGGATGATTATGGTTGGTCAGATATGACTTTAGCTTGCTTTTGAGATGAGGTCTCTTTCAAAGAAGTCTATTGGGCAGGCAAGTTTGGTTGGTTGATAACCTCTTGATAGGTGAATTCCGTAATGAAATCTGACAAAGATTTCCCTTTTAACGATGACCTTAGCTCGTAAATGATGTCATATTCTCCCAGCTCTACTTCTCAATACATCAACCTACCTGACTTTTTAGGTTTCTGAAATGCTTGATGAAGATGGATTTCAGTGTATACTATTATGATGTGTGCTTGAAAACAAGGCTTCAGTCACCTGGAGGCTTCAATGAGAGCTAAGGCTAGTTTTTTCAAACATTGATACCTAATTTTGGCTCCCCCGAATGCTTTGCTAGTATAGTATATTGATTCTTGGATCCCATTCTCCATCCGAACTAATGCCGAGCTAATTACAGACTCGAAAACAGCTAAATACAAGCCTAAAAGATAATTTTCTAATTACAAATAAAATACAATATGCGATGAAATAAACACATAAGAGACAAGGAGTTTTTAGAGTGGTTCAGTTATGAAGAAAATCCTATGTCCACTGTTATTGTATTGATTTGAGTGATTATAGAATGCTAGGTACTCTTGCAACAAGAAGAATAGCCTAGAATCCATTTCATCCTGCCTTTTATGAAAGGAATATAATGCATTTATAGTGACCCGGAGATCAAGGGTTGGAATGCCTTTGTATATTCAAGCATTTACACCCATACATAATGAATGTGATAGTTGATAGTTTTATCCACGTGTGGAAGGACCCTTGGTTATTTCCTAGGTGGTGACTATTGATCTACTTTAGTGATCTTCATTCTTTATGTTGGTCAGCCTGCTTACCGAGCAACTATCTTTGGGCCGATTAAGTGACTACTGACTAGGACTGATGCCATATAAGGAGACAAGTTTCTATTTCTGATTGGTCAAAGTAGATGGATAATTTTTTGTAACAATAAAAGTTCCCAATACTTTTCAAATTCTTGAAATGCTTCATCATACTCTGCATTCCACTCAAAGGTCTTTCTAAGCACCTTAAAGAATGGTAAACACCTATTTGTTGCTTGAGAAACATACCGATTTAAAGCATCCACTATACCAATAAGCTTTTGCACATATGTTTTTACAGATCGATGATTCTATCTTTATTAAAGCTTTGATTTTTGTAGGATTAACTTCAATTCCTCTTCGATTTATTATAAAGCCAAGGAACATTCCTTCTTGCACACCGAGCACGTACTTGGTTGGATTTAATTTCATTTAATGCTTTTCTAACTGGTTAAAATTCTGACTGAGGTCCTTGATATGATCTGAAGCTTTCTTTCTTTTAGTCATCATATCATGTATGTAGACCTCCATATTTTTCCCAATATGTTCTTCAAACACCTTATTGACTAACCTCTGGTACGTTGCTCCAACAATTTTTAGGCTCGAAGGGTATTATATTATAGCAATAAGTACCTTGGTTGGTAATAAAAGAAGTGATTTCTCTATCCTCTAGTTTCATTTGTATCTGGTTATACCCAGAATATGCATCCATGAAACTCAAAAACTCATGTCCTAATGTGGCATCCACTAACTGATTAGTTCTGGCCAAAGGAAAGTGGTCCTTTGGGCAAGCTTTATTAAGATCAGTAAAATCTACACACATTTGCCATTTATCATTTTTTTTAATCATCACAACATTTACCAGCCATGCTCGATGTTTGACATCCTCAATGAATTTTTTTATTTATAGTTTTTCCACTTGTACCTGTATGGCTTGGTTTTTCTCAGGGCTGAACACCTTGAACCTTCGTTTGATCACCTTGGTGTCTTTGTTTAAATACCCAAGTATGACCTCATCTATTTTATGAGGCCACCTGAAACCCGACAACCGGCCCTCTCAGAAGGGGTTAGTAAGACGTTTCCAAGACTCGTTTAGTTATAGGGTCATCCTCCTATGCATATGTACAACCTCGGCCACTTCATAGGCCGATACATCAGCTGAAAGTCCTGGGCATCAAGAGCATCACTCGTCCTCTTGTATAGTCGATACTAAGAAATGACTGACACAATTAGACCGCCTATGAAGTGCCAGACAATTAGGGATACTATTTCCTCATGCTATATTCACTTTTACACATTGCTTCTTTAATTTCATGGATCCTATACAACACTTTAACTAGGGGACTAAATTTATTCCTTAATATTTTCTCCTTTCGATCAATAATTTCCATCGGTTCCTTGATGTACGACAAATATTCTTTCATAATATCTTCACTTTCTTTATCATTTACATGTAAGGATAATCATTTAATGATTTCTTATCAATTCAAACCAATTCCCAAAAGATATATTACTTCATACCTTCAAATATATATGTCAAACATTCAAATATAATAGATTATCAATTGTATCAGAATATATTCAAAATGAGTGAGCATTCTTAACAAACCTAGTATCATTCTTTACATTTCTCTCTTCATTCCTATAGTCTATCCTTATCATTGTGCAATATTTCAAATAAAAAATATCATATTACTCGACTATCTTATTACGCAATGATTTTCCCTCTTCCATCCAACACCAAATACATTTGTGTGACTTTAGCTACTTCCCATATCATTTCTGAAGTTTAAGAGTATGTTAAATATCATCCTTACAATATTTTTATTTTTAATATAGCCTCACTACTATTCTTATAAAGAAACTGAACAATCATTCACTAGATGTTTATTAACCAAGATTTCATATTCACCTTCATGTATATTGTGTAGTTATGCACTATGAATTCAATCTAACTTCTCACTATATTTCCCTTTTTCAGTATCATTTGGTTGTTCTTTAACTAAACATACAATAACATTAACAAGTCATTTATCCAACACAATAACTTTACAATCATAATCTTATTCGAATCCTTATTAACATGATATTCTTATGCAATATCATTAATACACTCATCTTACCCGTTTGGTAACATGGATGTTAAACGTACCATCACCACTTAAAACTTTAACCATACTTACCAACCCCATAATACTTCTCTAACTATTATATGTCATAATTTCTTTAAAATAATCGGTAAAAATACCTTAATATATCACATTATCGTATCTCACACGGCACATTATCCTTACACATACTTCTTGTTGACTTTGTATAATGACAATCATATTCATTATATGTCATACTCTTAGTGATAACACGTACGTATAATGAAAAATACAACCTAATATCCACACAACCAATTGTTGATATTCAAACCCAATTAGCATCTTTCCCATACACATATACAACACATACTCTTAAAAGGCCTCCTTAATATTTTAAACTTGCAACTCTTTAGCACCTAATCTCAACTTTACTATTCATCTAAGAATTACAAAACATCATAAGAGTAACATCCACTACATGTACATATACTATTAAACACGTACATCTCAACTCCCATTACACTTTTCTTCTACTTATCATAATTCACTATGAAACGATATTCAGATCAATTGTGATATGTTCACTAGTAATTGAATTTCATACCATTTCACATATTAAATTTAAACATATACAACTATTAATCTTCTCACTTCACCATTACCATGTGAATCTTCATTTTATTAACACTCTAGCAATTTAAATCTCATCATAATTAAGTAATTGTAATTCTCCTCAGATCTCATCTTTTAATGGAATATGGATTCCCGTGCATCACTATCCCATACCAATGAGGTGCGCACCCATTCATGACTTAGTCAGTAACATGACTCAAGTCCACATATACCAGTATATGAAGAGAATATTTCCAATACTTCACAATCTTTCATACCACATTTTTTCTTTCAAAATTTCTTTAATGACATGTTTGCCCATATCACATATAAAATAATGCAATTATTCATATTAGAATACCTATATTCGCTGTCATTCCTGAATAAGTCTTAACATCTCATTTCCTTTCCTACAAGATACTTACATTTCATATCCTGTACAATAATATATATGTATAACTAACAAATGTTTGTTAATAAAGTCAACTTACTTATGACTCAAAATAATTTCTACTTCCACTGCCAAATATAGGCGGTCCTAAGCCCAGAACCTCTAAAACCTAGGCTCTGATACCAAAGTTGACACACCGCAACCTTGTTACTTATAATTAAGTTTGAAAGTTAAAGTAAGTCAAATCGTAATTACCTTAACCCAACCATAAGCATGAGTACCCTTTTTCAGTTATTTAATATGAATCAATAAAACTAAAACTTTTCACAGCTGTAAGGTAATTATGCTTATTCAAACTTACTGAGAAGATAAGTGGTCTTAAATTACACCATTTACGTTTGAGCAAAGTCATGGTTTTATGCATCCCTTGCTAACCCCACCGACCTCCTAGATTTGGCAGTGATATCACAATACCTGAAAAACGTAAACATGGTAACCATGAGAAAAATAGCTCAGCTAATGCATCACTACTACACTATTACTTAAAATTAAATATAATAAATCATATCCTTGTGATGTATATACATACTCATCCGGCTCATTCATAAAGAATGACCTATTATATACTTATCAGGATCATTCATAAATAGTGACCAATTATATATTTATCTATCTCATTCATAAAGAATGACCAATTATATACTTATCCGGCTCATTTATAAAGAATTACCAACTCATCTGAATCATGATTCATATATCTTGTCTGCAATAGACAATTCTACCCCATTTCGGGTCAGGGAGTAACCTTACATTTCGATAAACCAAAATGAAAAGTTTAATATTGATATCACTATGATCATATCCATAGTCGTGCATAAATACATCTTACCAGTGAGTAATATTATGTGTTTATCCATATCCATGTATAAATGCATCTGACTAGTGAGTACACTCACCTTGGCCACTTAATGGGTATTCACCTTGCCTTTGTCTGGAACATATTCAATCGGTTGTCCTTCCCTTCCTATAATTCTTATAATATTAGTGTCATTATAATAGTGTTAACAATCCAAAGAATAACTTAAACATAATTTAATTCATAAGCATCATATGATCCCATTCAAATCATTTATCATAGATGAAGTCTCGTCCAATTTCATGTTAAGATATTTAACATATCTAATTCATAGTCCAAACATACTTTAATTTCTTATTGTTAATCCAATTCTTATCAAATTAGGTTCCCAATATAAAAGACTACACATCCTTTTAAGTTTCCTAGAGCAAGATATGCCAATTTCTTTACTACATAGAAATTTTGTCATATCAGCTCCTCTAACATTCAGTCGATTTCCTAGAATTTTCCTAATTTTTCTACATCGTAACTTTATATTATATGTCACCCAATATCAATAAACATATTGAATGACACAAAATCAAAGTTTCATAATGTTTAGGGTTCATTTGTTATGTCAATCAAATCATCAAACACCTGGTATGCATACTTACACTTTCGGGGAAAATTCTATACCTGAACTTCAAACTATCACCCAGTATTCATTTCTTGGTATTTTTACATAATTATAGGATATTATATACATATATTAGTCTATTATCATCTCCCACTTTAATTATTCAATTCCAGTAAGTATACACGAACTTCTGAAATTTTGAACACACAAGGGTTCTAAACAAGGCGATATAAAGGATTTACACCTTCATCTTTCTTCAAACTGCTATCTATCCATACATATACAACAAGGACTGGAAGTTTACTAAAAAATATATTATTTATATCATTTCAATCCATAATATCCAAAAAGGAAACAAGATTACGGATAGAATTACCTCAGAGACTTTTACGTAATTTCCTATGAATTTTCCTCCAACTTTTCCTCGCCTTTCTCTACCTAAACTTCTTGTTTTATCTATTTGGGAAAAACTCTCTAATGGTTGAGTTTGGATGAATAATGAGGTCATTTAGAGGGTTTAAAGTCAGCATAATCCACCTCCACTTGGTCCAATCAAAATATAACATGTGGCGCCATATAAGATAAAATATCATTTAAAGTCAAATGACTACTTTACCCCATGTTATTAATTTCAGAATAAATCCTTCCTCGAACCTCCCTTTTACACACCGTTTGTTGTGTTACAAACATAACTCATATATCTACAACTATCTAGTTTTCACCTCAAGTCAATTATTATGTTATAGTGATCAAAACTAGTCTCGAACTTGAACATTCCTACCGAAAACTTCACAAATTTGTGTTTGTGACTAATTCAATATTTCATGACTTATGAAGGTAAGATTAGACTAAATATCATAAATTAACATTATATATTATAATAACACATTATCACATCCCATAAGGTAATCATCATTTAAACAGGATTTATGATAATCATATCTGGGTTGTCACAACTTTCCAACCTTATAAAATTTCGTCCCCGAAATTTAGGATAAATTTCACTTACCAGAAAATTAGGGATAATATTTCCTCTTGATATATTCACTTTTGAACGTTTCTTCTTTAATTTCATGGATCCTACACAACACTTAAACTAGGTAACTAACTTTATTCCTTAATACTTTCTCATTTCGATCAATAATTTCCATCGGTTTCTTGATGTACGACAAATATTCTTTCATAAATCTTCAGTTTCTTTATCATTTACACGTAAGGATAATCATTTAATGATTTCTTATCAATTCAAACCAATTCCCAACACATATATTACTTCATACCTTTCAATATGTATGGAAAACATTCAGATATAATAGATTCTCAATTGTATCAGAATATATTCACAATGAGTGAGCATTCTTAACAAACCTAGTATCATTCTTTACATTTCTCCCTTCATTCCAATAGTCTATCTTTATCAATGTGTAATATTTCAAATCATAAATATTGTATTCCCCGACGATATTATTACGCAACGTATTTCCATCTTCCATCCAACACCAAATACATTTGTTTCACTTTAACTACTTCCCGTATCATTTATGAAGTTTAAGAGTATGTTAAATATCATCCTTACAATTTCTTAATTAAAATATAGACTAACTACTATTTGTATATAGAAATTGAACAATCATTCACTAAATGTTTATTATTAACGAAGATTTCATATTCATCTTCATGTATATTGTGCAGTTATACACAATGAACTCAATCTTAATTCTCACTTTATTCCCTTTTTCACTATCATTTGGTTGTTCTTTAACTAAACACACAATGACATTAACAAGTCATTTATCCAACACAATAACTTTACAATCATAATCTTATTCCAATTCTTATTAAGATGATATTCTTATGCAATATCATTAATACACATATCTTACCCGTTTTGTAACATGGATGTTAAACGTACCATCACCACTTAAAACTTTAACCATACTTACGAAACCCATAATACTTCTCTAACTATTATATGTCGTAATTTCTTTCAAATAACCGATAAAAATACCTTAATATATCACATTATCCTTACACATACTTCTTGGTGACTTATTATAATGTCAATCATATTCATTATATGTCATACTCTTAGTGATAACACGTACGCACAATGACAAATACAACCCAATATCCACACAAACCAGTTGTTGATATTCAAACCTGATTAGCATCTTTCCCAAACTCCTATACAACACATACGCTTAAAAGGGCTCCTCGATATTTTAAACTTATAACTCTTTAACACCTCATCTCAACTTTATTATTCATCTAAGCATTACAAAACATCATAAGAGTAACATCCACTATATGTACATGTACTATTAAAGACGCACATCTCAACTCTCACTTAACTTTTCTTCTACTTATCATAACTCACTATGAACCCATATTCAAATCAATTGTGATATATTGACTAGTAATTGAATTTCACACCACTGAACATATTAAATTTAAACATATACAACTATTAATCTTCTTACTTCAGCTTTACCATGTGAATCTTCATTTTATTCACACTTTAGAAATTTAAATCTCATCATAATCATGTAATAGTAATTCTCCTCAAATTTCATCATTTAATGGAATATGGGTTCCTGTGCATCACTATCACGTACCAATGAGGCGCGCACCCATTCATGACTTAGTGAGTAACATGACTCAAGTCCACATATATCAGTATTGTAAGAGAATACTTCCAATACTTCACAATCTTTCATACCAAATTTTGTCTTTCAAAATTTTTTCAATGACATATTTGTCCATATCACATATAAAACAATGCAGTGATTCATATTAAAATACCTTTATTCGCTGTCATTCCCAAATAAGTCTTAACATATAATTTCCTTTCTTGCCAGATCCTTACATTTCATACCCCGTACAATAATATATACGAATAACTAACAAATGGTTGTTAAATCTAGGCGGTCATAAGCCCAGAACCTTTAAAACCTAAGTTCGGATACCAAAGTTTACACACCCCAACCCTATTACTTATAATTAAGTTTGAAAGTCAAAGTGAGTCAAATCATAATTACCTTAACCAAACCATAAACATGAGTATCCTTTTTCAGTTATTTAACATGAATAAATAAAAGTAAAAAATTTCACAACTTTCAGGTAATTATGCTATTTCAAACTTACTGAGAAGATAAGTGGGCTTAAATTATCCCATTTACGCTTAAATTAACACCACCAACTTCCTAGATTTGGCAGTGATACCACAATACTTGAAAAACATAAACATGGGAACCATGAGGAAAATAGCTCAGCGAATGCATCACTACTACACTATTACATAAAATTAAATGCAATGAATCATATCCTTGTAATGTATATGCATACTTATTCGTTTCATTCATGAATAATGACCAATTATATACTTATCCGCATCATTCATAAAGAATGGCCAATTATATACTTATTTGTATCATTCATAAAGAATGACCAACTTATCCGAATCATGATTCACATATCATGTCTGCAATAGACAATTTTCCCCCATTACGGGTCAGGGAGTAACCTCCAAGTTCGATAAACCAAAATGAAAAGTTTCATATTGATAACATTATGATCATATCCATAACCATGCATAAATACATCTTACCAGTGAGTAATATTATGTGCTTATCCATAGCCATATATAAATGCATCTGACCCGTGAGTACACTCACCTCGTCCAATTTCATGTTAAGATATTTAACATATCTAATTCATAGTCCAAACACACTTTAATTTCTTATTGTAAATCCAATTCTTATCATATTATGTTCCCATTATAAAAGACTATACATCCTTTCAAGTTTCCAAGAACAAGATATGCCCATTTCTTTACTACGTAGAAATTTTGCCATATCAGCTCCTCTATCATTCAGTCGATTTCTAGGAATCTTCCTAAATTTTCTACATCACATATTTATATTATATGTCATATAATATCAATAAAAATATTTAATAACTCAAAATTTAAGTTTCATAATTTTTGGGGTTCATTTGTTATGTCAATCAAATCATCAAATACCTGGTATGCATACTTTCACTTTCGGGGCAAATTCTATACCTGAACTTCAAACTATCACCCAAGATTAATTTATTGGTATTTTTATATAATTATTGGAAATTATATACATATATGAGTCTATTATCATCTCTAACTTGAATTATTAAATTCCATTAAGTATACACAAACTTATGAAAGTTTGAACACGCAAGGGTTCTAAACAAGGCGATATAAAGGATTTACACCTTTGTCTTTCTTCAAACTTCTATCTATCCATACATACACAACAAGGCCTGGAAGTTTACTAAAAATCTATGATTTATATCATTTCAATCCGTAATATCAAAAAAATAAACAAGATAATGGATAGAATTACCTTCGGGACTTTTACCTAATTTCCTATGAATTTTCTCCAACATGTCCTCGCCTTTCTCTTCCTAAACTTCATGTTTCTCTCTCTTTAGGCCAAAATCTATAATGGTTGAGTTTGGATGAAGAATGAGGTCATTTAGAGAGATTAAAGTAGGCATAAGGCATCTCCACTTGGTCCAATCAAACTATAACATGTGGCGTCATATAGGACATAATATCATTTAAAGTCAAATAACTACTTTACCCCATGTTCGTAATTTTAGCATAACTCCTTCCTCGGACCTCCGTTTTACACACTGTTTGCTGTATTACAAACATAACTCATATATATACAACTATATACTTTCACATCAAGTCAATTATTATGTTATACTGATCAAAATTAGTCTCGAACTCGAACATTCCTACCGAAAAACTTCCCAAATTAGTGTTTGTGACTAATTAGATATTTCATGACTTATGAAATTTGGATTAGACTAAACATCATAAATTAACATTATATATCCTAATAACACATTATACCCATCCCATACGGTAATCGTGATTTATCATAATCATATTCGGGTTGTTACAGGGAGGGATGGCAATATTAGGCTCATCAACCTCAACGGAGTCGTCAGATCGATTTGATGACTCGACCCTTTGTGAAGATGAGGCACGAGAGGAACGCTCATTGGCCTCAGACCCTTCGTCATGGTATAAGGATTGGTCCATATACTCATCATAAGAGTTAACACTATTAGATGGTTAAAAGATGGACATACTCTCGTCTTCAGATGAAACCGATACAAGAATGGGATCACTTGGTTGGGAAGAGGTAGGGAGGGCGACATTTAATGGTGGTGGAAATTTAGGTCAGAGGGGAAAAGCCTCGACCTTTCATTTCTCAGCTTCCTCAATCACAATCCTCCTAATCTCCTGAAAATACCTCTCCCTAAGGTTTGGAAACTCTTCAGCAGGATCGTTCAAATGTTTTAACATGAACAAGGCGAGGTTACACTTAACTAAATCATGAAGGAGGATACACAAACAGAAGGGATCACTTTTGTTTACCAAAAGATCAAAGGCAATAATCTCAACCGTTCATAATGAAGAGCAACCAAGAAACTCACCGGAGAAGGTGACCGTAGATCACCTGCAAGACCTAAAAGTGGTGGTTTGACACCTGAATCCATCAATAACCACCCCTACCACTGCAAACAGGTGATGGAGCAAAGAAAAATAACATTCCAAACTCCCAAAGCTAACTTAGTGCCTCACCAGAAAGCTAAGCAGTCACCGAAAAAATCAAATGAAAGAAATCCTAATTGAAAACGGTAAGAGAAGTTAATAAAATAAGGATACCTAGAAGAAGATGAGCCTTGGGAAGAATAAGGGGCCTGAGCAAAGTCTAGAAGGCAAGCAAATAAGGAACATGTGAGGTTTGGCTATGGAGGTTCGAGAAGATACAGGCAGGAAGATGATTGGAAAATGGAAAGAAGAAGAAAAACCCCTAATTTGCTGGTTCAAATACCACCTAATGATTAGGCATGATGCCCCAATACAAATCATCAACTAGGTTACTATGACACCCCGCCTAATTAAATAAGTGATCAGTCCTTTATTACATTAAAATCAAGGTGAACAGTTGGTTCATTCCTAGCATCACTGGTGCTAAATAAAATTTCCAATTTAAACACCCTAAATAATTAAGCTAAGTGTCAAAACAATTTAGGACCTTATTTCCATTTTATTAAATCCAAATATGAAAACCTTTTTTTAATAACCAACAGTTTAAAAATGCATAACTACTAAGGATGGATAATAACACACAAGAACTTAAATCATTTAGATAAACCAAACCAGTTTAAAACTATAAATGAAAGCATCCTGAAAATAATTAAATCCCAAAGAGTACCGAGTACTGGAAATATAAATGAGCATAAATCTCTGTCAAAATCCAAACTGAATAGAGGAACGGGCGACACATGCCCTATCTAAGCAGAACTAAAATAAGAACAGAGTTGATAAAGAGGTCGTCTAAAGCAAGGGCCTGAAACTCCCACATCAGCTGTAGCACGTACATTCCAAATAATCTAAACACGATGCCCCTGTGGCTAGGCACCTGTAATATATAGATATATACAAGAGAAAGAGAAATAACAGAAAAAGGGTCAAAACCCGAGTGTAAAATAGTTTTAAAATTAGCAAGTATTTAAAATGCTTACCGACTAATGTAACAACCATGTTTGTATGCGACACTCTCTTGAGAATTCTCACCTCTCATCTAGTATGAACGCCTATTGTACTATTAGTCTCAGAAGTTAATTTTAACTTAACTTTGCCATAAGGTTTCATCCCGAGAAAATACTATGGCTAAGGTAATTAATTTTCGAAAATTAAACTCTCTCATATGTTTCACGATACTTAGAATAAATCAGTATTGTTACATAAAGTTGGAGTATTTATTCATTGCTTAACTACGTTTATGCACAGTAGAAAGTTCCCATATATATATATATATATTATCGGTACCCCACATAAAATCTATGGTGCTGGCGTAAATTGCTATCAAGTCCTCGTATCACTCGTACTAAGGGAAATACTAGTCCGGAGTCACTCTCGAACTGTATTAACACAAAACACGTACAAATAGAGGAGAACTATAGTTCCAAGTCACTAAGAGGTCAGCACATACCCTCACGTCTTTTAGGATCATTTGACTATCACTCAAATAGCCTGTATCAAGGATACTATCTTCTAGGGTACAAGTCATTATCCTTCATAAAGGCCCAGTCGGGATAAAACTATCACGGCGTGAAAACCTCCGTGATAGCAAGTAGCCCGGGTATGATTTTTACACAGATACATAATATATGCACAATCACACACACACACACACACACACACACACACACACACACACACACATATATATATATATATATATATTCACATTTTCTAAATTAGGTTCCCCCACGACCCATAATTATAATTATCTGTTCTTAGCACATTTTGCTCTATTATCTCGCATAACAAATTTGTCACTAGTATTCTCATGTGTAATTTATGTCATACTTACTTATCATCTCTCTATGTATTCTATCTCCCTAAGTATAATTTCAGTAGACATACTCTCACTTACCTTCTGGTAAAACTCCTTTACGAGTCTCGATCTTTTATTAAACGTATGCATGATTTCTTATTGTGTGAATAATTCCCCGTTAACCCATAATTTTATTCTACATTAAATTTCACTCAACGGGGTCTACCTAGACCCTACTAGTCCTCTTTATATCCCATTATGCTCTAACAATAATAATCAAGGGTTCCTATGCATTTTAACTGGATTAAACCAATAAAAGAAAAATATGCAGTTTTCCAGGAGGGGTCAATCGATCGAGGAAAGGGGATCGATTGATCGATCATCGATCGATTGATGTTCTTGGGTCAATCGATTGATCAAGCAATTTTTGCCCAGAAACTTCCATTAAAACCTACGGGTTTCATCTTCCAAATTTCTCCAAAATGTCATTAACGACTCCCAAACTCTTAAAAAACATTACTACTAGTTCTATATACATATATGTAAGATTTCCTACGTGAAACATGTACAAATTCAACAATAGAATTGAATTAAAGGGCCAATTTATTTTAATTATCAAGAACCCTAACTTTACACTAAACTTCCATTACTCTAATTCTTTTTCTAGATTCCTCACTTCTAAATTAATCAAATTTCATGGGAAATCCTCTACATATGATTAGGATGCCGAGAGTTTATTTATTTTCTCTACAATATGTGATTGGGTTCTCTAAATCCTTGAGTTCTTCCATGAAACATAGGTTCAATCATCCTAATCTAACAGGGTGTGACATTTAACTAAAAGAGAAGCAAGATCGATACTTGCCTAGGATTCAAGTTTATCATTTATGGATGAAAAAGGTATGGTTGCGTTCCCCATCGCGTGATCTACGATTTGGTGACGGTGACGGTGGCGGTGCAAACGGATGAGTCTTTGGCCTTGGGTTTCTTGGAAAGCTCTCCAACTTCTTCTCTAATGGTCGTTCTTTGGTTTTGTGTTTGTTAACCCAAGAAGACAACTCCTAAAGGCTGATATATCCTTAGAAAATTCGTGGGTTTATTTATCCAAAAATATAAAATGTCTATAATACCCTCCTGGGATGTCAATTAGGCTTAAAAACACCCCAAAACCAAAACTAAACCCCCGGGGTACATTATTTTGACTATCTCGACTATTTCGGACACATTGGCGCATTCGAAATGCCCATACGAGGGACTTATAATTTATTCACTTTTAATAATAAGAATTTAATCCCGACACAACACAGGCGCGTCCCGATTTAATTTTCACAATTGTCAAATTATACACTCTTGATAATTTTAATAAATTCGATTATACCTATTACTTTACCCCTTAAGTAATATTCAACAATTTCCCAATAATTATTAACTCTCGTCATGCTAGTAAATATTTAAATTAATTTCTGGATTAATATTAAATTAATATATCAATTTAAATTTAATCAATCCCCAAATTTTAAAATCCATAAAAATACGCGGTATTACATACTTCCCCCCTAATAACGAAATTTTGTCCCGAAATTCGGAAAAATAAGGCATACCTGGTAAGAATAAATCTGGGTATCTCTTGCGCATATCTATCTCGCACTCCCAAGTGAATTCCTGCACATTATGATGCTCCCACTGGATCGTAAAAGTGGAACTACTTTCAAACTTAATTTCCTCTCGCTATGGTCTAGGATAGCCACTAGTCTCTCCTCGTAAGAGTTCTCGAGATGTAAGTCAACCTCCTCTATCGCGATGTGGGTGTGGGCTATATCATACCGAAGGTTTTGTCTTAATGAAGAAATGTGGAATACATCGTGAATGCGGTCCAAGTGCTCTGGCATCCCTAATCTGTATGCCACTGGCCCAATCCTCTCGATAATGGGAAATGGTCCCACGTACCTCAGAGCCAACTCCCCCTTATTCCCGAACCTCATCACTCCTCTCATAGGAGACACCTGCAGTAATACTTGGTCCCCCACGTTAAACTCTCGGAAAAATCATTTTGCATTGGCGTAGCTTTTGTGCCTGTCTTGGGCTACCCGAATGCGACTCCTGATAAGCTAATTCCTAGCTGAAGTTTCCTGAATCACCTCTGGTCCGAGAAACTTGTTGTCCCCCACCTCTAGCCAACTAGATGGAGAACGACAAGGCCTTCCATACAATTCCTCAAATGGGGCCATGCCGATCGTGAACTGATAGGAGTTATTATAAGCAAACTCCACCAATGGAAGATACGGCTCCCATCCTCCTCCAAAATCAAGGACACACATGCATAGCATATCCTCCAACATCTGATTGGTACGCTTTGTTTGTCCATCCGTCTGCTGGTAATAAGCTGAACTCAATCTCAACTCTGTACCCATGGCCTCCTAAAATCTCTGCTACAAGCGCGACACAAAAATATTGTCTCTATCAGACACGATATGCAGGGGCACCCCATGTAGCCTAACAATCTCGGCAATGAATAACTGTGCATACTGGCTCGTGGTATAGTATGACCATACTGATGGGAAATGAGCTACCTTGGTCAATCGATCCACTATAACCCATATGGAGTCGTGACCCCATTGCAATGTAGGCAGTCTAGTAATGAAGTCCATGGAAATACTCTCCCACTGTAATACCCCGTAATTTTGAGGGATTTATTTATGAATATGGTATCTAATTTTAATAATATTATTATTATATTAATTGGGATATTGATATTATATTTATTTCAATTTAAAATGAATTGAATATTTAAATTCAAATTTAATTGGCTTTTAGACATTTTTTAATGGTTTAAATATGTAAATTTGACAATTTTGAACTAAAGGGCAATGTAGTAATATTCATTAGCTTAGCCTCTAAGCTAGGGTTTGAGAGAGGGGCTATATAAGTAATATTATGGGTGATTATAAGGAAAGAGAGATGAAAAAGAGAGGCCAAAAATGAAATCAAAAGAGGCAAAAACGAGTGGAATGAGAGAGCCAATTTGGAATGTTTAGATCTTCTTTTTGAGTGCACTCGAATGAGATTTTAGAAAAACACAAAACACATACCTGACTCAATTTTTCGTGTACAATCCAAATATGAATTCGGATTGGTGATTTGAATTATTTTTGGATCTGATTTTTCTGAGTTTTTAAAATAGGACTATTTGGGGTTATCTTGTGTTTGGGCAAGAACATGATTGATTATTTTCGCGAGAGGAACGTGATGGTGAGATCATATTTTGAGGATGATTTTATGTGACGATTCATGCGATGATTTTGAGGTATGGGGTTTTACACAATATGCTCCTTAATCTCGCGAGCATTATTCCCTTTGAATTCTTGCGATTATTGAACTCATATTTGAATTGTTAAATTCATTGAAATCTAGAAAAATAATTATTGAATTATATTGATTCATGTGGTATTATTCATGTTGTTGTTGAGAACATTGTCATGAGATTTTAATATGGCACGGATGTTGGGCACCCGCTAAAATTCCTGCTTCCAAGGGCTATGACTTGATAAAGCATATGCGGATGGGGTGAGGCCTGGTGACCCATTGACGTGTTGTTGAGAAATTTATTGATAAAATGCTATTGAGATTTTCATTTGATTTGAATATTCGTATTCGTATTGTTGCGCTTTGTTCATCGCTAACCTATTATTTGTTGAGCATCTTTCTTGTCGTATTGTGTACTTCCCCGTATTTTCTTTTAGTCGCAGGATAGCGCGAATTTGGGGCGCTATGGAGATTAATTTTTTGCCAGGATTATTTTGTGAAGAATATTCGAGAATACAAGTTGAGAAGGCTTGTATTTATTTATTTTGATGTATAGAGCACTGGAGATTTATTTTATTTTCGAGTTATATAGTTGTTATATGTAAGGTGTTACAGATGGTATCAGAGCTTAGGTATACGATAACCCTCAGGTCCTTGGTATTGGGTCTAGCATGCGGGTAAAATATGTTTTCTTTGGAGATAGAAAATTGTTGAGGATGTGTTAGGCGTCGTGGTGAGGATGTTTAGAATTAATTTGAGGATTTTAGTGTGTGATTTTTGGGATATAGAATCAAGTAGCAATTTATTTCGAGTGTTAGGTTTCATCGAATTTTGAGGACGAAATTCCTTTTCAAGGGGGGAAGTATGTAATACCCCGTAATTTTGAGGGATTTATTTATGAATATGGTATCTAATTTTAATAATATTATTATTATATTAATTGGGATATTGATATTATTTTTATTTCTATTTAAAATGAATTGAATATTTAAATTCAAATTTAATTGGCTTTTGGACATTTTTTAATGGTTTAAATATGTAAAGTTGACAATTTTGAACTAAAGGGCAATGTAGTAATATTCATTAGCTTAGCCTCTAAGCTAGGGTTTGAGAGAGGGGCTATATAAGTAATATTATGGGTGATTATAAGGAAAGGGAGATGAAAAAGAGAGGCCAACATTGAAATCAAAAGAGGCAAAAACGAGTGGAATGAGAGAGCCAATTTGGAATGTTTAGATCTTCTTTTTGAGTGCACTCGAATGAGATTTTAGAAAAACACAAAACACATACCTGACTCAATTTTTCGTGTACAATCCAAATATGAAGTCGGATTTGTGATTTGAATTATTTTTGGATCTGATTTTTCTGAGTTTTTAAAATAGGACTATTTGGGGTTATCTTGTGTTTGGGCAAGAACATGATTGATTATTTTCGCAAGAGGAACGTGATGGTGAGATCATATTTTGAGGATGATTTTATGTGACGATTCATGCGATGATTTTAAGGTATGGGGTTTTACACAATATGCTCCTTAATCTCGCGAGCATTATTCCCTTTGAATTCTTGTGATTATTGAACTCATATTTGAATTGTTAAATTCATTGAAATCTAGAAAAATAATTATTGAATTATATTGATTCATGTGGTATTATTCATGTTGTTGTTGAGAACATTGTCATGAGATTTTAATATGGCACGGATGTTGGGCACCCGCTAAAATTCCTGCTTCCAAGGGCTATGACTTGATAAAGCATATGCGGATGGGGTGAGGCCTGGTGACCCATTGACGTGTTGTTGAGAAATTTATTGATAAAATGCTATTGAGATTTTCATTTGATTTGAATATTCGTATTCGTATTGTTGCGCTTTGTTCATCGCTAACCTATTATTTGTTGAGCATCTTTCTTGTCGTATTGTGTACTTCCCCGTATTTTCTTTTAGTCGCAGGATAGCGGGAATTTGGGGCGCTATGGAGATTAATTTTTTGCCAGGATTATTTTGTGAAGAATATTCGAGAATACAAGTTGAGAAGGCTTGTATTTATTTATTTTGATGTATAGAGCACTGGAGATTTATTTTATTTTCGATATAGTTGTTATATGTAAGGTGTTACAGATGGTATCAGAGTTTAGGTATACGATAACCCTCGGGTCCTTGGTATTGTGTCTAGCATGCGGGAAAAATATGTTTTCTTTGGAGATATAAAATTGTTGAGGATGTGTTAGGCGTCGTGGTGAGGATGTTTAGAAGTAATTTGAGGATTTTAGTGTGTGATTTTTTGGATATAGAATCAAGTAGCAATTTATTTCGAGTGTTAGGTTTCATCGAATTTTGAGGACGAAATTCCTTTTCAAGGGGGGAAGTATGTAATACCCCGTAATTTTGAGGGCTTTATTTATGAATATGGTATATAATTTTAATAATATTATAATTATATTAATTGGGATATTGATATTATTTTTATTTTTATTTGAAATGAATTGAATTGAATATTTAAATTCAAATTTAATTGGCTTTTGGACATTTTTTAATGGTTTAAATATGTAAAGTTGACAATTTTGAACTAAAAGGCAATGTAGTAATATGCAATAGCTTAGGCTCTAAGCTAGGGTTTGAGAGATGGGATATATAAGTAATATTATGGGTGATTATAAGGAAAGGGAGATGAAAAAGATAGGCCAACATT
This sequence comes from Sambucus nigra, assembly GCA_949130495.1. Lineage (NCBI taxonomy): Eukaryota > Viridiplantae > Streptophyta > Magnoliopsida > Dipsacales > Adoxaceae > Sambucus > Sambucus nigra. The sequence continues at coordinate 369,269,692 of OX422217.1, forward strand.
GAAATCAGAAGAGGAAAAAACGAGTGGAATGAGAGAGCCAATTTGGAATGTTTAGATCTTCTTTTTGAGTGCATTCGAATGAGATTTTAGAAAAATTCAAAACACATACCTGACCCAGTTTTTCGTGTACAATCCAAATCTGAAGTCGGATTGGTGATTCGAATTATTTTTGGATATGATTTTTCTGAGTTTTTAAAATAGGACTATTTGGGGTTATCTTGTGTTTGGGCAAGAACATGATTGATTATTTTCGCGAGAGGAACGTGATGGTACGATCATATTTTGAGGATGATTTTATGTGACGATTCATGCGATGATTTTGAGGTATGGGGTTTTACACAATATGCTCCTTAATCTCGCGAGCGTTATTCCCTTTGAATTCTTGCGATTATTGAACTCATATTTGAATTGTTAAATTCATTGAAATCTAGAAAAATAATTGTTGAATTATTTTGATTCATGAGGTATTATTCATGTTGTTGTTGAGAACGTTTTCATGAGATTTTAATATGGCACGGATGTTGGGCACCCGCTAAAATTCCTGCTTCCAAGGGTTATGACTTGATAAAGCATATGAGGATGGGGTGAGGCCTCGTGACCCATTGACGTGTTGTTGAGAAATTTATTGATAAAATGCTATTGAGATTTTCATTTGATTTGAATATTCGTATTCGTATTGTTGCGCTTTGTTCATCGCTAACGTATTATTTGTTGAGCATCTTTCCTGTCGTATTGTGTACTTCCCCATATTTTCTTTTAGTCGCAGGTTAGCACGGATTTGGGGCGCTATGGGGATTAATTTTTTGCCAGGATTATTTTGTGAAGAATATTCGAGAATACAAGTTGAGAAGGCTGGTATTTATTTATTTTGATGTATAGAGCATTGGAGATTTATTTTATTTTCGAGTTATATAGTTGTTATTTGTAAGGTGTTACAGATGGTATCAGAGCTTAGGTATATGATAACCCTCGGGTCTTGGGTATTGGGTCTAGCATTCGGGTAAAATATGTTTTCTTTGGAGATAGACAATTTTTGAGGATGTGTTAGGCGTCGTGGTGAGGATGTTTAGAATTAATTTGAGGATTTTAGTGTGTGATTTTTGGGATATAGAATCAAGTAGCAATTTTTTTCAAGTGTTAGGTTTCATCGAATTTCGAGGACAAAATTCCTTTTCAAGGGGGGAAGTATGTAATACCCCGTAATTTTGAGGGCTTTATTTATGAATATGGTATATAATTTTAATAATATTATTATTATATTAATTGGGATATTGATATTATATTTATTTTTATTTGAAATGAATTGAATATTTAAATTCAAATTTAATTGGCTTTTGGACATTTTTTAATCGTTTAAATATGTAAAGTTGACAATTTTTAACTAAAGGGCAATGTAGTAATATGCAATAGCTTAGGCTCTAAGCTAGGGTTTGAGAGATGGGATATATAAGTAATATTATGGGTGATTATAAGGAAAGGGAGATGAAAAAGATTGGCCAAAATTGAAATCAGAAGAGGCAAAAACGAGTGGAATGAGAGAGCCAATTTGGAATGTTTAGATCTTCTTTTTGAGTGCATTCGAATGAGATTTTAGAAAAACTCAAAACACATTCCTGACTCAGTTTTTCGTGTACAATCCAAATCTGAAGTCGGATTGGCGATTCGAATTATTTTTGGATCTGATTTTTCTGAGTTTTTAAAATAGGACTATTTGGGATTATCTTGTGTTTGGGCAAGAACATGATTGATTATTTTCGCGAGAGGAACGTGATGGTGTGATCATGTTTTGAGGATGATTTTATGTGACGATTCAATCGATGATTTTGAGGTATGGGGTTTTCCACAATATGCTCCTTAATCTCGCGAGCGTTATTCCCTTTGAATTCTTGCGATTATTGAACTCATATTTGAATTGTTAAATTCATTAAAATCTAGAAAAATAATTGTTGAATTATTTTGATTCATGTGGTATTATTCATGTTGTTGTTGAGAAAGTTTTCATGAGATTTTAATATGGCACGGATGTTGGGCACCCGCTAAAATTCCTGCTTCCAAGGGCTATGACTTGATAAAGCATATGAGGATGGGGTGAGTCCTGGTGACCCATTGACGTGTTGTTGAGAAATTTATTGATAAAATGCTATTGAGATTTTCATTTGATTTGAATATTCGTATTCGTATTGTTGCACTTTGTTCATCACTAACGTATTATTTGTTGAGCATCTTTCCTGTCGTATTGTGTACTTCCCCATATTTTCTTTTAGTCGCAGGTTAGAGCAGATTTGGGGCGCTATGGAGATTAATTTTTTGCCAGGATTATTTTGTGAAGAATATTCGAGAATACAAGTTGAGAAGGCTTGTATTTATTTATTTTGATGTATAGAGCATTGGAGATTTATTTTATTTTCGAGTTATATAGTTGTTATTTGTAAGGTGTTACAGATGGTATCAGAGCTTAGGTATACGATAACCCTCGGGTCTTGGGTATTGGGTCTAGCATTCGGGTAAAATATGTTTTCTTTGGAGATAGAAAATTTTTGAGGATGTGTTAGGCGTCGTGGTGAGGATGTTTAGAATTAATTTGAGGATTTTAGTGTGTGGTTTTTTATTATATAGAATCGAGTAGCAATTTATTTCGAGTGTTAGGTTTCATCGAATTTCGAGGACGAAATTCTCTTTCAAGGGGGGAAGTATGTAATAACCCGTAATTTTGAGTGCTTTATTTATGAATATGGTATATAATTTTAATAATATTATTATTATATTAATTGGGATATTGATATTATATTTATTTTTATTTGAAATGAATTGAATATTTAAATTCAAATTTAATTGGCTTTTGGACATTTTTTAATCCTTTAAATATGTAAAGTTGACAATTTTTAACTAAAGGGCAATGTAGTAATATGCAATAGCTTAGGCTCTAAGCTAGGGTTTGAGAGATGGGATATATAAGTAATATTATGGGTGATTATAAGGAAAGGGAGATGAAAAAGATAGGCCAAAATTGAAATCAGAAGAGGCAAAAACGAGTGGAATGAGAGAGCCAATTTGGAATATTTAGATCTTCTTTTTGAGTGCATTCGAATGAGATTTTAGAAAAACTCAAAACCGATTCCTGACTCAGTTTTTCGTATACAATCAAAATCTGAAGTCGGATTGGCGATTCGAATTATTTTTGGATCTGATTTTTCTGAGTTTTTAAAATAGGACTATTTGGGGTTATCTTGTGTTTGGGCAAGAACATGATTGATTATTTTCGCGAGAGGAACGTGATGGTGCGATCATATTTTGAGGATGATTTTATGTGACGATTCATGCGATGATTTTGAGGTATGGGGTTTTACACAATATGCTCCTTAATCTCGCGAGCGTTATTCCCTTTGAATTCTTGCGATTATTGAACTCATATTTGAATTGTTAAATTCATTGAAATCTAGAAAAATAATTGTTGAATTATTTTGATTCATGTGGTATTATTCATGTTGTCGTTGAGAACGTTTTCATGAGATTTTAATATGGCACGGATGTTGGGCACCCGCTAAAATTCCTGGTTCCAAGGGCTATGACTTGATAAAGCATATGCGGATGGGGTGAGGTCTGGTGACCCATTGACGTGTTGTTGAGAAATTTATTGATAAAATGCTATTGAGATTTTCATTTGATTTGAATATTCGTATTCGTATTGTTGCACTTTGTTCATCGCTAACGTATTATTTGTTGACCATCTTTCCTGTCGTAATGTCTACTTCCCCATATTTTCTTTTAGTGGCATGTTAGCGCGGATTTGGGGCGCTATGGAGATTAATTTTTTGCCAGGATTATTTTGTGAAGAATATTCGAGAATACAAGTTGAGAAGGCTTGTATTTATTTATTTTGATGTATAGAGCATTGGAGGTTTATTTTATTTTCGAGTTATATAGGTGTTATATGTAACGTGTTACAAATGGTATCAGAGCTTAGGTATACGATAACCCTCGGGTCTTGGGTATTGGGTCTAGCATGCGGGTAAAATATGTTTTCTTTGGAGATAGAAAATTTTTGAGGATGTGTTAGGAGTCGTGGTGAGGATGTTTAGAATTCATTTGAGGATTTTAGTGTGTGGTTTTTTATTATATAGAATCGAGTAGCAATTTATTTCGAGTGTTAGGTTTCATCGAATTTCGAGGACGAAATTTCTTTTCAAGGGAGGAAGTATGTAATACCCCGTAATTTTGAGGGCTTTATTTATGAATATGGTATATAATTTTAATAATATTATTATTATATTAATTGGGATATTGATATTATATTTATTTTTATTTGAAATGAATTGAATATTTAAATTCAAATTTAATTGGCTTTTGGAAATTTTTTAATCGTTTAAATATGTAAAGTTGACAATTTTTAACTAAAGGGCAATGTAGTAATATGCAATAGCTTAGGCTCTAAGCTAGGGTTTGAGAGATGGGATATATAAGTAATATTATGGGTGATTATAAGGAAAGGGAGATGAAAAAGATAGGCCAAAATTGAAATCAGAAGAGGCAAAAACGAGTGGAATGAGAGAGCCAATTTGGAATGTTTAGATCTTCTTTTTGAGTGCATTCGAATGAGATTTTAGAAAAACTCAAAACACATTCCTGACTCAGTTTTGTGTGTACAATCCAAATCTGAAGTCGGATTGGCGATTCGAATTATTTTTGGATCTGATTTTTCTGAGTTTTTAAAATAGGACTATTTGGGATTATCTTGTGTTTGGGCAAGAACATGATTGATTATTTTCGCGAGAGGAACGTGATGGTGTGATCATGTTTTGAGGATGATTTTATGTGACGATTCATGCGATGATTTTGAGGTATGGGGTTTTCCACAATATGCTCCTTAATCTCGCGAGCGTTATTCCCTTTGAATTCTTGCGATTATTGAACTCATATTTGAAAAGTTAAATTCATTGAAATCTAGAAAAATAATTGTTGAATTATTTTGATTCATGTGGTATTATTCATGTTGTTGTTGAGAAAGTTTTCATGAGATTTTAATATGGCACGGATGTTGGGCACCCGCTAAAATTCCTGCTTCCAAGGGCTATGACTTGATAAAGCATATGAGGATGGGGTGAGTCCTGGTGACCCATTGACGTGTTGTTGAGAAATTTATTGATAAAATGCTATTGAGATTTTCATTTGATTTGAATATTCGTATTCGTATTGTTGCGCTTTGTTCATCGCTAACGTATTATTTGTTGAGCATCTTTCCTGTCGTATTGTGTACTTCCCCATATTTTCTTTTAGTGGCAGGTTAGCGCGGATTTGGGGCGCTATGGAGATTAATTTTTTGCCAGGATTATTTTGTGAAGAATATTCGAGAATACAAGTTTAGAAGGCATGTATTTATTTATTTTGATGTATAGAGCATTGGAGATTTATTTTATTTTCGAGTTATATAGTTGTTATTTGTAAGGTGTTACAGATGGTATCAGAGCTTAGGTATACGATAACCCTCGGGTCTTGGGTATTGGGTCTAGCACTCGGGTATAATATGTTTTCTTTGGAGATAGAAAATTTTTGAGGATGTGTTAGGCGTCGTGGTGAGGATGTTTAGAATTAATTTGAGGATTTTAGTGTGTGGTTTTTTAGTAAATAGAATCGAGTAGCAATTTATTTCGAGTGTTAGGTTTCATCGAATTTCGAGGACGAAATTTCTTTTCAAGGGGGGAAGTATGTAATACCCCGTAATTTTGAGGGCTTTATTTATGAATGTGGTATATAATTTTAATAATATTATTATTATATTAATTGGGATATTGATATTATATTTATTTTTATTTGAAATGAATTGAATATTTAAATTCAAATTTAATTGGCTTTTGGATATTTTTTAATGGTTTAAATATGTAAAGTTGACAATTTTTAACTGAAGGGCAATGTAGTAATATGCATTAGCTTAGGCTCTAAGATAGGGTTTGAGAGAGGGGCTATAAAAGTAATGTTATGGGTGATTATAAGGAAAGGGAGATGAAAAAGAGAGGTCAAAAATGAAATCAAAAGAGGCAAAAACGAGGGGAATGAGAGAGCCAATTTGGAATGTTTAGATATTCTTTTTGAGTGCATTCGAATGAGATTTTAGAAAAACTCAAAACACATACATGACTCAGTTTTTCGTGTACAATCCAAATCTGAATTCGGATTGGCGATTCGAATTATTTTTGGATCTGATTTTTCTGAGTTTTTAAAATAGGACTATTTGGGGTTATCTTGTGTTTAGGCAAGAACATGATTGATTATTTTCGCGAGAGGAACATGATGGTGCGATCATATTTTGGCGATGATTTTATGTGACGATTCATACGATGATTTTGAGGTATGGGGTTTTATACAATATGCTCCTTAATCTCGCGAGTGTTATTCCCTTTGAATTCTTGCGATTATTGAACTCATATTTGAATTGTTAAATTCACTGAAACCTAGAAAAATAATTGTTGAATTATTTTGATTCATGTGGTATTATTCATGTTGTTTTTTAGAACATTTTCATGAGATTTTAATATGGCACGGATGTTGGGCACCGGCTAAAATTCCTGGTTCCAAGGGCTATGACTTGATAAAGCATATGCGGATGGGGTGAGGCCTGGTGACCCATTGACGTGTTGTTGAGAAATTTATTGATAAAATGCTATTGATATTTTCATTTGATTTGAATATTCGTATTCGTATTGTTGCGCTTTGTTCATCGCTAACGTATTATTTGTTGACCATCTTTCCTGTCGTAATGTCTACTTCCCCATATTTTCTTTTAGTGGCATGTTAGCGCGAATTTGGGGCGCTATGGAGATTAATTTTTTGCCAGGATTATTTTGTGAAGAATATTCGAGAATACAAGTTGAGAAGGCTTGTATTTATTTATTTTGATGTATAGAGCATTGGAGATTTATTTTATTATCGAGTTATATAGGTGTTATATGTAAGGTGTTTCAGATGGTATCAGAGCTTAGGTATACGATAACCCTCGGGTCTTGGGTATTGGGTCTAGCATGCGGGTAAAATATGTTTTCTTTGGAGATAGAAAATTTTTGAGGATGTGTTAGGAGTCGTGGTGAGGATGTTTAGAATTCATTTGAGGATTTAAGTGTGTGGCTTTTTATTATATAAAATCGAGTAGCAATTTATTTTTTGTGTTAGGTTTCACCGAATTTCGAGGACGAAATTTCTTATCAAGGGAGGAAGTATGTAATACCCCGTAATTTTGAGGGCTTTATTTATGAATATGGTAGATAAATTTAATAATATTATTATTATATTAATTGGGATATTGATATTATATTTTTTTTTTTTTAAATGAATTGAATATTTAAATTCAAATTTAATTGGCTTTTGGACATTTTTTAATGGTTTAAATATGTAAAGTTGACAATTTTTAACTAAAGGGCAATGTAGTAATATGCATTAGCTTAGGCTCTAAGATAGGGTTTGAGAGAGGGGCTATAAAAGTAATGTTATGGGTGATTATAAGGAAAGGGAGATGAAGAAGAGAGGCCAAAAATGGAATCAAAAGAGGCAAAAACGAGGGGAATGAGAGAGCCAATTTGGAATGTTTAGATATTCTTTTTGAGTGCATTCGAATGAGATTTTAGAAAAACTCAAAACACATACATGACTCAGTTTTTCGTGTACAATCCAAATCTGAAGTCGGATTGGCGATTCGAATTATTTTTGGATCTGATTTTTCTGAGTTTTTAAAATAGGACTATTTGGGGTTATCTTGTGTTTGGGCAAGAACATGATTGATTATTTTCGCGAGAGGAACGTGATGGTGCGATCATATTTTGGGGATGATTTTATGTGACGATTCATGCGATGATTTTGAGGTATGGGGTTTTATACAATATGCTCCTTAATCTCGCGAGTGTTATTCCCTTTGAATTCTTGCGATTATTGAACTCATATTTGAATTGTTAAATTCACTGAAACCTAGAAAAATAATTGTTGAATTATTTTGATTCATGTGGTTTTATTCATGTTGTTTTTTAGAACGTTTTCATGAGATTTTAATATGGCACGGATGTTGGGCACCCGCTAAAATTCCTGCTTCCAAGGGCTATGACTTGATAAAGCATATCCGGATGGGGTGAGGCTTGGTGACCCATTGACGTGTTGTTGAGAAATTTATTGATAAAATGCTATTGAGATTTTCATTTGATTTGAATATTCGTATTCGTATTGTTGCGCTTTGTTCATCGCTAACGTATTATTTGTTGACCATCTATCCTGTCGTAATGTCTACTTCGCCATATTTTCTTTTAGTGGCAGGTTAGCGCGGATTTGGGGCGCTATGGAGATTAATTTTTTGCCAGGATTATTTTGTGAAGAATATTCGAGAATACAAGTTGAGAAGGCTTGTATTTATTTATTTTGATGTATAGATCATTGGAGATTTATTTTATTTTCGAGTTATATAGGTGTTATATGTAAGGTGTTACAGATGGTATCAGAGCTTAGGTATACGATAACCCTCGGGTCTTGGGTATTGGGTCTAGCATGCGGGTAAAATATGTTTTCTTTGGAGATAGAAAATTTTTGAGGATGTGTTAGGCGTCGTGGTGAGGATGTTTAGAATTCATTTGAGGATTTTAGTGTGTGATTTTTGGGATATAGAATCGAGTAGCAATTTATTTCGAGTGTTAGGTTTCATTGAATTTCGAGGACGAAATTTCTTTTCAAGGGAGGAATTATGTAATACCCCATAATTTTGAGGGCTTTATTTATGAATATGGTAGATAATTTTATTAATATTATTATATTAATTGGGATATTGATATTATATTTATTTTTATTTGAAATGAATTGAATATTTAAATTCAAATTTAACTGGCTTTTGGACATTTTTTAATGGTTTAAATATGTAAAGTTGACAATTTTGAACTAAAGGGCAATGTAGTAATATGCATTAGCTTAGGCTCTAAGCTAGGGTTTGAGAGAGGGGCTATATAAGTAATATTATGGGTGATTATAAGGAAAGGGAGATGAAAAAGAGAGGCCAAAAATGAAATCAAAAGAGGCAAAAACGAGTGGAATGAGAGAGCCAATTTGGAATGTTTAGATCTTCTTTTTGAGTGCATTCGAATGAGATTTTAGAAAAACTCAAAACACATACCTGACTCAGTTTTTCGTGTACAATTAAAATCTGAAGTCGGATTGGCTATTCGAATTATTTTTGGATCTGATTTTTCTGAGTTTTTAAAATAGGACTATTTGGGGTTATCTTGTGTTTGGGCAAGAACGTGATTGATTATTTTAGCGAGAGGAACGTGATGGTGCGATCATATTTTGAGGATGATTTTATGTGACGATTCATGCGATGATTTTGAGTTATGGAGTTTTACACGATATGCTCCTTAATCTCGCGAGTGTTATTCCCTTTGAATTCTTGCGATTATTGAACTCATATTTGAATTGTTAAATTCATTGAAATCTAGAAAATAATTGTTGAATTATTTTTATTCATGGTGTATTATTCATGTTGTTGTTGAGAACGTTGTCATGAGATTTTAATATTGCACGGATGTTGGGCACCCGGTAAAATTCCTACTTCCAAGGGCTATGATTGGATAAAGCATATGCGGATGGGGTGTGGCCTGCTGACCCATTGACATGTTGAGAAATTTATTGATAAAATGCTATTGAGATTTTCATTTGATTTGAATATTCATATTGTGTTGTTGTGCTTTGTTCATCGCTAACGTATTATTTGTTGAGCATCTTTCCTGTCGTATTGTGTACTTCCCCATATTTTCTTTTAGTGATAGGTTAACGCGGATTTGGGGCGCTATGGAGATTAATTTTTTGCCAGGATTATTTTGTGAAGAATATTCGAGAATACAAGTTGAGAAGGCTTGTATTTATCTATTTTGTTGTATAGAGCATTGGAGACATATTTTATTTTCTGGTTATATAGTTGTTATATGTAAGGTGTTACAGATGGTATCAGAGCTTAGGTATACGATAACCCTCGGGTCTTGGGTATTGGGTCTAGCATGCGGGTAAAATACGTTTTCTTTGGAGATAGAAAATTTTTGAAGATGTGTTAGGCGTCGTGGTGAGGATGTTTAGAATTAATTTGAGGATTTTATTGTGTGATTTTTGGGATATAGAATCGAGTAGCAATTTATTTCGAGTGGTAGGTTTCATCGAATTTTGAGGACGAAATTCCTTTTCAAGGGAGGAATTATGTAATACCCCGTAAGTTTGAGGGATTTATTTATGAATATGGTAGATAATTTTAATAATATTATTTTTATATTAATTGGGATATTGATATTATATTTATTTTTATTTGAAATGAATTGAATATTTAAATTCAAATTTAATTGGCTTTTGGACATTTTTTAATGGTTTAAATATGTAAAGTTGACAATTTTGAACTAAAGGGCAATGTGGTAATATGCATTAGCTTAGGCTCTAAGCTAGGGTTTGAGAGAGGGGCTATATAATTAATATTATGGGTGATTATAAGGAAAGGGAGATGAAAAAGAGAGGCCAAAAATGAAATAAAGAGGCAAAAACGAGTGGAATGAGAGACCCAATTTGGAATGTTTAGATCTTCTTTTTGAGTGCATTCGAATGAGATTTTAGAAAAACTCAAAACACATACCTGACTCAGTTTTTCGTGTACAATCCAAATCTGAAGTCGAATTGGCGATTCAAATTATTTTTGGATCTGATTTTTCTGAGTTTTTAAAATAGGACTATTTGGGGTTATCTTGTGTTTGGGCAAGAACATGATTGATTATTTTCGCGAGAGGAACGTGATGGTGCGATCATATTTTGAGTATGATTTTATGTGACGATTCATGCGATGATTTTGAGTTATGGGGTTTTACACAATATGCTCCTTAATCTCGCGAGTGTTATTCCCTTTGAATTCTTGCGATTATTGAACTCATATTTGAATTGTTAAATTCATTGAAATCTAAAAAATAATTGTTGAATTATTTTGATTCGTGGTGTATTATTCATGTTGTTGTTGAGAACGTTGTCATGAGATTTTAATATGGCACGGATGTTGAGCACCCGGTAAAATTCCTACTTCCAAGGGCTATGATTGGATAAAGCATATGCGGATGGGGTGTGGCCTGCTGACCCATTGACGTGTTGTTGAGAAATTTATTGATAAAATGCTATTGAGATTTTCATTTGATTTGAATATTCGTATTGTGTTGTTGTGCTTTGTTCATCGCTAACGTATTATTTGTTGGGCATCTTTTCTGTCGTATTGTGTACTTCCCCATATTTTCTCTTAGTGACAGGTTAACGCGGATTTGGGGCGCTATGGAGATTAATTTTTTGCCAGGATTATTTTGTGAAGAATATTCGAGAATACAAGTTGAGAAGGCTTGTATTTTTCTATTTTGTTGTATAGAGCATTGGAGACTTATTTTATTTTCTAGTTATATAGTTTTTATATGTAAGGTGTTACAGATGGTATCAGAGCTTAGGTATAGGATAACCCTCGGGTCTTGGGTATTGGGTCTAGCATGCGGGTAAAATATGTTTTCTTTGGAGATAGAAAATTTTTGAAGATGTGTTAGGCGTCGTGGTGAGGATGTTTAGAATTAATTTGAGGATTTTAGTGTGTGATTTTTGGGATATAGAATCGAGTAGCAATTTATTTCGAGTGGTAGGTTTCATCGAATTTTGAGGACGAAATTCCTTTTCAAGGGAGGAATTATGTAATACCCCATAATTTTGAGGGCTTTATTTATGAATATGGTAGATAATTTTAATAATAATATTATTATATTAATTGGGATATTGATATTATATTTATTTTTATTTGAAATGAATTGAATATTTAAATTCAAATTTGATTGGCTTTTGGACATTTTTTAATGGTTTAAATATGTAAAGTTAACAATTTTGAACTAAAGGGCAATGTAGTAATATGCATTAGCTTAGGCTCTAAGCTAGGGTTTGAGAGAGGGGCTATATAAGTAATATTATGGGTGATTATAAGGAAAGGGAGATGAAAAAGAGAGGCCAAAAATGAAATAAATAGGCAAAAACGAGTGGAATGAGAGACCCAATTTGGAATGTTTAGATCTTCTTTTTGAGTGCATTCGAATGAGATTTTAGAAAAACTCAAAACACATTCCTGACTCAGTTTTTCGTGTACAATCCAAATCTGAAGTCGAATTGGCGATTCGAATTATTTTTGGATCTGATTTTTCTGAGTTTTTAAAATAGGACTATTTGGGGTTATCTTGTGTTTGGGCAAGAAGATGATTGATTATTTTCGCGAGAGGAACGTGATGGTGCGATCATATTTTGAGGATGATTTTATGTGACGATTCATGCGATGATTTTGAGGTATGGGGTTTTACACAATATGCTCCTTAATCTCGCGAGTGTTATTCCCTTTGAATTCTTGCGATTATTGAACTCATATTTGAATTGTTAAATTCATTGAAATCTAGAAAATGATTGTTGAATTATTTTGATTCATGTTGTATTATTCATGTTATTGTTGAGAACGTTGTCATGAGATTTTAATATGGCACGGATGTTGGGCACCCACTAAAATTCCTACTTCCAAGGGCTTTGACTTGATAAAGCATATGCGGATGGGGTGTGGCCTGGTGACCCATTGACGTGTTGTTGAGAAATTTATTAATAAAATGCTATTGAGATTTTCATTTGATTTGAATATTCGTATTGTATTGTTGCGCTTTGTTCATTGCTAACATATTATTTGTTGAGCATCTTTCCTGTCGTACTGTGTACTTCCCCATATTTTCTTTTAGTGGCAGGTTAGCGCGGATTTGGGGCGCTATGGAGATTAATTTTTTTCCAGGATTATTTTGTAAAGAATATTCGATAATACAAGTTGATAAGCCTTGTATTTATTTATTTTGATGTATAGAGCATTGGAGATTTATTTTATTTTCGAGTTATATAGTCTTTATATGTAATTCGAGAGACTTGGTATTTATTTGAAGACATTTGTGATTTGTAGTTCCCTTTTATTGTTGTGGTTTTTTTAGATGCTCTATACCTTGTTATTTGTGGATTTGATTAGTTTTATCGACAGTAGCGCGGCGTTCGCTCTCCCCGGTTGGGCGGGGTGTTACACCCACTTCCACGTAGGTATATCCAATGGCTAAAGTAACCCCGACGGTCTCTGGTGGTCTACCTTTACCATCTGGCAAGTAGAACACTTGGACACGAACACGGAAATGTCCTTCTTTATCCCACTCCACTAGTACTGTCGCCTCATACCCTGGTACATCTTATCCCCTCAGGGATATACCACAAATCTAGACCCGTGAGACTGTGTCATCACTTCATGACGTAAGTTTTCTCCTTCTAGGACCACCAATCTCCCATTAAACCTCAAACCCCCATCAAAACTTAATGAATAGTGCTCAGCACCCTCAGCTAAAAGCCATACAATCTTCTCCTGACAAAACATATCCGCTGAATGTGTTTGTATCAACCTCATAACAATCTTGGGTGTGATTGGCATGACAGATACAAAGGAACGGGCTATCGCATCCTGGTGACCCAACTCTTTCCACTTTGATTTCCATACGTTCTCTACGTCGCCTACTGGCCTACGTCTTAACGCATCGGCAACCACGTTAGCCTTTCTCAAATAATATTGTATCTCGAACTGTTATTCTTTCACAAACTCCAACCATCTACACTGACGCATATTCAACTCTCATTGAGTGAACAAGTACTGCAGTGACTTGTGGTCTCCAAATCCTCTCCCCCAATAAGTAATGTCTCCAAATCCTCAATGCAAAGACGACTGCTGCTAGCTCTAGGTCATGAGTGGGGTCATTCCTCTCGTGAGGATTAAGCTTGTGGGAGGCAAAAGCTATAACCTCCTCCTCCTACTGAAGTACTCCCCCGAGTCCCCGTAAAGAGGCGTCAGTGTACACCAGATACTCCACCCCCGACTTGGGAAAAGCAAGAATTGGTGACAAAGTCAACATATCTTTTAGCTCATCGAAAGCCAATTGATAAGTATCTTCCCAAACATACGGTACTCCCTTGCAAGCCAGATTCGTCAACGGACCTGCAATCTCTGAAAAGCCTCGGATGAATCTCCTGTAGTACCCGGCTACCCCAAGAAACTACGCACTTCTATCGGTGTCGTGGGCTATACCCACTCCCTCACTACCGACACTTTGCTTGGGTCAACGGATATTCCCAATTCCCACACAACATGTCCTAAAAATTGTACCTCCCGTAGCCAGAATCCTCACTTCTCATACTTAGCATACAATTGATGTTATCGTAGAGTCTGAAGGACTTGCCTCAAGTGCTCGGCATGCTCCTCCTCAGTGTATGAATATATCAGGATCTCATCTATGAAGATGATGACAAACTGATCCAAGAACTCTCTGAACACTCTGTTCATCAAGTCCATGAATACGGCTGGATCATTTGTCAGCCCAAACGGCATGACTCTGAACTCATAGGACCCATATCTCATCAAGAAAGAAGTCCTTGATACACCATGTTCCCTAATTCATAGCTGATGGTATCCCAATCTCAAATCTATCTTTGAAAAGAAGGTTGATCCTCTCAGCTGGCCGAACAGGTCATCGATTCGAGGCAACGAATATTTATTCTGTATCGTGACCTTATTTAGCTCCTGGTAATCCACGTATAACCTCAGCAAACTGTCTCTCTTTTTCAAAAATAAAACCGGAGTGCCCCAAGGTGAGGTGATCCTACGAATGAATCCCTGACCTAATAGATGCTCTATCTGATCCTGTAACTCCCTCATTTATGCTGGAGCCATAGTGTACGGTGCATGTGCTATCGACCGAGTGCCCAGCATCAAGTCTATGACAAAATCTATCTCTCAACTAAGGGGTAGGCCCAGTATTTCTTGGAATATATCTGAATACTCACAAACAACTGGAATCGAATCCAGGGGAATCACAATCTCTTTAGAGGTATCATCCTCTATATAGTACAAATGGGTGGAAAATCCTACCTCTGGACGAGGCATCGCCACCAAAAACATATCCTTCCCCAGAATGGAAAAATTAATGCTCCTACCGAAAAAATCTATCATGGCTCTATGCACGGAGAGCCAATCCATGCCAATAATAACATCGTCCTCATCCATCTCTAAGACTAGAATGTCTGCCGATAAAATCAAGCTACCAATCTCTACTCTTACACCCCAGCATATACAGAAAATCAAATAACCATTCACCAGTGGTTAGTCTACGCATGTCACAGTGCTCTCTGGCGTGTCTAATAAACCTAAGGCCCGTGCAAAATGAGTAGCTATAAAATAGTGTGATGCCCCAGTGTCAAATAAAACTCGACCCATAGTGACATGGATAGGAAACTTACCCTCAATCGTGGGCGGTGCCTGAGGTGCTGCTGCGTGGTGGACGTTATAGACATGTCTGTACTGCAATTGCCCCTGCTGAACTGGAGTTGCTGGGATAGCGGGTAAGGCTGGCACCTGAGCTGGCGCTGGGAGGGCGGATGGAAAGAATGGCCTCTACGGCTCATTACAGGTACCCTACTGCTGTGGGGCCCTATCTCCCTTTAGGCAATCCTGGGGCATATGGCCATTCTTGCCACATCCAAAAAATCTTCCCCTGAAGTTACCTCCCCTTTGTCCCTGCTGACCATGACCCTGTTGGCCGTTATCACCTCGCCACTGGCCCTACTAGCCCTGTTAGAAATGTTGTTGACCCTGATGGCCCTGTTGTTGTCCCTGCTGCTGACTGTATTAGCCCTGTTAGCCATGCTGATTAAACTGGCCATGCCTAAATCCCCCAAATCCATGTCTAGAGTCACCTGATCGGAATTGCTTGGCAGGCTCCCCCTAATGAGAACTCTGCTCACTGTGACAAGTCTGTCCCTAGGCTGCTGGTGCCCCACCAGTACTACTACCCCTCTCTTGCCCTGCTGGCTGGACTCCCCTGCTTGTTTGCTCCCCTGTAGATGGAAGTGGTGATCCTAACAGTGTAATAAAGCAGCATTGAGTACATGAGTGTAGGCACTCAATGATAGATTGCCTATGAGGTTTTGACGGATCCTCCAATCTAATCCATCTACAAACAGCAGTATCTTCTTCTCCTCAGTGGGTGCCTCATTTGGCACTATAGTGAGAAGTAGAGTAAAATCCTCCTCGTATTCAACAATGGTCATACTTTCATGCTTAAGATTAAGTAACTTTCGCCTCATCTCAGTCTGTACGGCGGTTGGGAAGTACTTGCAGTCAAACCGCGCCCAGAATGATTGAATCGTGATGTTGTCCCTCTCCTCCAAGGTGGTGGTGGACTCCCACCACTGCAACGCGGACCCTACTATCTTGAAGGAAGCCAAAAGTTGTCTCTTCACATCAGTGCACTTATACATGCGCAGATGCCTTTTGATATCCTTCTTCCATTGGCTGGAGACTACGATGTCCGAACTACTTGAGAAGTCCGAGGGATGCGCCTTCTGGAAGGCATCCCTAACCCGTTCCCATTCAGATGGAAGTTGTGCTAGTACTGGCACCACTGCCTGAATCTGGGGGGATCTTGCTACACTACTGCTAATGTGACATATACCGCCTGAGCAACATTAACGACTACCTCAGTTGCATTCATCATTCCCTGAGCCGGAGCTGCTAGCTGCTCGACCTGCGCATCTCGGAGGCATCTGAAATGAGAAGGAAGTTTATTAGTCTACAATTATTATCAAATCTCGAATAGATGAAGATGTAAGAGAAAATACAAGAATACAACAGTCCTGAAAATAGGGCTCTATACAAGGACGCTAAGCTGGAAGCAAAACAAGTCGTACAGATCCTAAAGGACACTAGAACCTGATGCTCTGATACCACCTGTGACACCCCGCCTAATTAAATACCGGGTGATCATTCCTTTATTAAATTAAAATCAAGGTGAACGGTTAGTTCATTCTTAGCATCACTGTCGTAAAATAAAATTTCCAATTTAAACACCCTAAATAATTAAACTAAGTGTCAAAACAATTTAGAACCTTATTTCCATTTTATTAAATCCAAATATAAAAAACTTTTTTAATAACCAACAGTTTAAGAATTCATAACTACTAAGGATGGATAGTAGCACACAAGAATTTAAATCATTTAGATAAACCAAACCAGTTTAAAACTATAAATGAAAACATCCTGACAATAATTAAATCCCAAAGAGTACCGAGTACTGGAAATATAAATGAACACAAATCTCTGTCAAAATCCAAACTGAATAGACGAACGGGCAACACATGCCCTATCTAAGCAGAACTAAAATAAGAGCATAATCAACAAAGAGGTCGTCTAAAGCAAGGGCCTGCAACTCCCACATCAGCTGCAGCACGTACAGTCCAAAGAATCTAAACATGATGCCCCTGTGGCTGGGAAACTATAATATATACATATATACAAGAGAAAGAGAAATAACAGAAAACAGGTCAGAGCTTGAGTGTAAAATAGTTTAGCAAGTATTTAAAATTCTTACCGACTAATGTAACAACAATGTTAGTATGCGACACTCTCTTGAGAATTCTCACCTCTCATTTAGTGTGCACGCCTATCGTACTATTAGTCTCAGAAGTTCATTTTAACTTAACTTTCCCATAAGGTTTCATCCCAAGAAAATGCTATGGCTAAGGTAATTAATTTCCGAAAATTACACTCTCTCATATGTTTCACGATACTTAGAATAAATCAGTATTGTTACAAAATCCCAAAACACTTATAATAAAGTCAGAGTATTTATTCATTGCTTAACTACTTTTATGCAAAGTAGAAAGTTCCCATACTTAAGTATATATATATTAGTCACTCATATAATATATATACTATTGGCACCCCACATAAAATCTATGGTGCTGGCGTATTCTGCTATCAAGTTCCCGTATCACTCGTACTAAGGGAAGTACTAGTTTGGAGTCACTCTCGAACTGTATGAATACAAAACACATACAAATGGAGGCGAAGTATAGTTCCAAGTCACTATGAGGTCAGCACATACCCTCACGTCTCTTAGGACCATCTGACTATCACTCAAATAGCATGTATCAAGGATACTAGTTCTATATACATATATGCAAGATTTCCTACGTGAAACATGTATAAATTCAACAATGAAATTGAATTAAAGGGATAATTTATTTTAATTATCAAGAACCCTAACTTTAAACTAAACTTACATTATTCTAATTCTTTTTCCAGATTTCTCACTTCAAAATTAATCAAATTTCGTGGGAAATCCTCTACATATGATTGGGATGTCCAGATTTTATTTATTGTCTCTACAACATGTGATTGGGTTCTCTAAATCCTTGAGTTCTTCCATGAAACATAGGTTCAATCATCCTAATCTAACATGGTGTGACATTTAACTAAAAGATAAGTAAGATAGATACTGTACTGGGATTCAAGTTTCTGATTTGTGGCTAAAAAAGGTATGATTGCATTCCCCATCGCGTGATCTACGATTTGGTGATGGTGGCAGTGCTAACGGACGAGTCTTTGGCCTTGGCTTGCTTGGAAAGCTCTCCAACTTCTTCTCTAATGGTCGTTCTTTGGTTTTGTGTTTGTTAACCCAAGAAGACAAATCCTAATGGCTGATATATCCTTAGGAAATTCGTGGGTTTATTTACCTAAAAATATAAAATGTCTATAATACCCTCCCGGGATGTCAATTAGGCTTAAAAACTCCCCGAGACCCAAACTAAACCCCCGGGTACATTTTTTTTACTATCTCGACCCTTTCGGACACATTGGCTCATTCTAAATGCCTAAACGAGCGACATATAATTTATTCACTTTTAATAATAAGAATTTAATTCCGACACGATACAGGCGGGTCCTGATTTAATTTCCACAATTGTCAAATTATCACTCGTGATAATTTTAATACATTCGATTATACCTATTACTTTACCCCTTAAGTAATATTCAATAATTTCCCGATAATTACTAACTCTTGTTATGCTAGTAAATATTTAAATTAATTTCTGGATTAATATTAAATTAATATCTCAATTTAAATATAATCAATCCCCAAATTTTAATAGCCATAAAAATACGGGGTATTACAGGTACAAGGCCCAAAGCGCTCAACCAGCAGCTAATGCCTGGGGGAGATGCTACCCAATCCGAATTGAGGCACATGTCAGTCGCCTATACCCTTTAAAGAACCCTGCTAACTCATATCCCCCATCCACCTCTTCACATAGATGGCTGAGGACTAAGGGTGATTGTTATACCCAAGTGTAGCCTCGTATATTTTATGATGCCACATGACACCAGACAGCCAACCATCTCAGAAGGGGTTAGCAAGACGTTACTAAGCCTCATCAATTTATAGGATCGGTCACATATGCATATGTATAACCTGGGCCACTTTATAGGCCGATACATCAGCTGAAAGTCCTGGGTGTCAAGAGCATCACTCATCCTCTCGTATAACCGATACTAGGAGATGGTCGACTAGACAACATCGGCCAGAGGCTCTCAGCAAAGGACAAAGTTACTAATTTGCTGCATTAGGGCATCCTTTATGATGGCAACATCGTACCCAGCCAAGTCGATGCACTACAATATGAAAAATACTATTCGAGAAATAGAAGGTTCCACCATGGAAGGTCTCACGTGAGGAAAATTGTTGCAATAAGATCAACCCCTGACATGAGGGACTATTACCTCATCATTGTATCCATGTGCTAGGGACATGTGTCTCCTCCTGATTGGGACCCTCCTCATGTGCATGTTGATTGCATGCTTGGGGGGTACACTGCAGCCCCTAAGCCCTATATATGCACTTCATCTTCTCCATGAGAAGGGATTGAATATTAAAAACCCTTGAAAAAATTCATGACACGACCTTGGTATTCCTGATCACTAAGCTTTTCGAATTTCTCTGCAGCATCAGGGCTCAAGCCCAGATCAAGCTTGGACGACATTGACACTTTGGCCCACCTATGAGGAACCCTTGACTTAAAGATACCATAAGCTTCAGTGGGTCCAAATTCCCAAGATCCCAAAATAAATAAATATTAGGGTTTCCAGACATGATTGGAAGTCTGGGTAACCAATAAGATCTTTTTGGAAGATTTTATGACTATGAGATTATATTAGCCACGCTGAATTTTTGGGGAAAACGTGGTATAACAAGCCATAAAAATACCAACTGGAAGGTCGGTTTGATGAACTATCTTCTAGAGAGAGATAAAGCCGAGGATAACCCTCCAAACGTTGGGAGAAAGCTGGGATGGGGTAACCCCTAGACGGGATAGAATTATGTGCATGACATGGTGGATAGGTAATCGAAAGCTGACCTTGAACATCGGCTCAAAACACAGATCTCGCCCTCTCGGCCATCATATGCTCTCTCGTCCACAGATGGTTTCTTCATAGAAATATATGTCCTGATGCCATACAAACGTCTCCAAGTTAACAAATTAATCGGGGTAATAGAACTCTCATATGACTCGGTTATGAATAAATCTAGAATGATATCTTTGCTATCATTGTGAGACCCTTTAGCCTAGGGTTGGTTGCGATCACCACTTGGAAAGCGTTGCATAAACTCATACCTTATTACGGATGATATAGGAATAACATTAAGTGGGTGAGGGATGGAAACATTAGGCTCATCAACCTCAATGGAGTCGTCGGACCAATTTCATGTCTCGGCCCTCTGCGAAGATGAGGCGCGAGAGGAAACCTCATCGGTCTCAGACCCTTCATCATGGTAGGAGGATTGGCCCATAGACTCATCAGAAGAGTCAGCACTATCAAATGGTTTAAGGATGGACATACTCTCATATTCAGATGAAATTGACACATAAATGGGATCAATTGGTTCAACAAAGGTAGGGAGGATGACAATTAATGGGGGTGGAAATATAGCCCAGAGGGGCAAATCCTCGGTCTTTCTTCTCTCGTCTTCCTCAAGTTGAATCCTCCTAATCTCCTGAAAATACCGCTCCCTTAAGTTTGGAAAATCTTCAGTAAGATCATACAAACATTTTAACATGAATAAGGCGAGGTTACACTTGACTAAATTGTGAAGGAGGATAAACAAATACAAGTGCTGACTTTCGTTGACCAAACGATCAAAGGTAATAATCTCAACCGTTCATGATGAAAAACAACCAAGAAACTCACTAGAGAAGGTGACTGGAGATCACCTGTAAAACCTAAAAATGGTGGATTGGCGCCTAAACCCACCAATAACCACCCTGACCACTACAAAATAGGGTACGGAGGCAAGAAAAATAACATTCCAAAGCCCAAAAGTTACCCTAGTTCCTCACCGAAAAGCTAAACAGTCGACAAAAAAATCAAATGCAAGAAATCCTTACTAAAAATGGAAAGATAAGTTAATGAAATAAGGATACCTTAAAGAAGATGAGCCTTGGGAACAAGAAGGGACCTGAGAGAAGTCCAGAAGACAAGCTAATAAGGAACATGTGAGGTTTGGCTATGGAGGTTCGAGAAGATATAGGCGGGAAGATGTTTACAAAATAGAAAGAATAAGACAAAGGTTTGATTTGGTGGTTTAAATACCACCTAATGATTAGGTGCGATTCCCCAATACACATCATTAACTAGGGCACAAAGACCGAGGCGCTCAACCGTCAGCTCATGCTTAAGGGAGACGCTACCCAATCAGAACTAAGACATGTGTCAGTCGCCTATACCCTTTAAAGATCCCTGCTAACTCGTATCCCCCAGCCACCTCTTCAAATAGATGGCTGAGGGCTAGGGGTGATTAGTATACCCAAGTATGACCTTATCTATTTTATGAGGTCACCTGACACCAGACAACCAACCCTCTCAGAAGGGGTTAGCAAGACGTCGCCAAGACTCGTCTAGTTGTAGAGTCGGCCACTCCATAGGTCCATGCATTAGCTAAAAGTCTCGTGTGTCAAGAGCATCACCCATCCTCTCGTATAATCGATACTAGGAGATGGACGAACAGACAACCTCGGCCAGAGGCTCTTAGAAAATGACATGCTTTCTAATTTCCTGTATTGGGGCATCCAATATGTTGGCAACATCGTACCTAGCCAAGCCGATGCTCTACAATATGAAAATTACTATACGAGAAATATAAGGTTACACCATCGAAGGTCTCACGTGAGGAAAACCGTTGCAATAAGATCATCCCCTCAAGTGAGGGAATATTTCCTCATCAATGTATCCATGTACTAGGGACATGTGTCTCGTCCAGATTGGGAGCCTCCTCGTGTGCATATTGATTGCATGCTTAGGGGGTTCACTGCACCCCCAAGCCCTATATATGCACTTCATCTTCTCCATGAGAAGGGATCGAATATTAAGAACCCTAAAAGAATTTCACGAGATGACCTTGGTCTTCCTGATCCATAAGCTTTTCGACTTTCTTAGCAGCATCAGGGCTCAAGCCCGGATCAAGCTTGTCCGACATTGAAACTTTGGCCCACCTATGAGGAACCCTGGGCTCAGAGGCACCACAAGATTTAGTGGGTCCAAATTCCCAAGCTCCAGAAATAAAGAAATATTAGGGTTTCCAGTCATGATTAGAAGTCTGGGTAACCAACAAGACCTTTTTGAAATATTTCTTGGCTATGAAATGTTAGTAGACATGCTGAGTTTTTAGGGACGACAGGGTATAACAAGACAAAAAAATACCAACAAGAAGGTTGGTTTGATTAACTATCTTCGAGAGAGAGACAAAGCCGAGGATAACCCTCCAAGCATTGGGAGAAAGTTGGTATGGGCAACCCCTAGACGGGATAGAATTGCACACACGACGGGGTGGATAAGTAGTCGAAAGTCGACCTTAAACATCTTCTCATAAACACACATCTCACCCTCTCGGTCGTTATAGGCTCTCTCATCCACAGATGGTTTCCTCATAGAAATAGATGGCCCAATGCCATACAAATGTCTCCAAGTTAACAAATTGACCTCGATAATAGAACTCTCACATTACTCAGCTATGGATAAATCTAAAATGCTCTCTTCGCCATCATTATCAGACTCATTAGCTTGGGGTTGGTTTGGATCACCACTTGGAAAGTGTTGCATAAAATTATACCTCGTTAAAGCTGATAGAGGAATGTCATTAATTGGGTGAGGGATGGAAACATTAGGCTCATCAACCTCAATGGAGTCATCAGACTGATTAGATGACTCAACAGTCTGAGAAGACGAGGCAGGAGAGGAAACCTTATCGGCCTCAAACCCTTCATCATGGTATGAGGATTGGGCCATATACTTATTAGAAGAGTCATCACTATCTGATGTTTCAAAGATGGACATACTCTCATCTTCAGATGAAATCGACACAGAAATGGGATGAATTCGCTCGGTAGAGGTAGGGAGGATGACAATTAATGGGGGTGAAAATATAGGTAAGAGCGGAAAAGCCTCAGCCTTTTTTCTATCGGCTTCCTCAAGCTCAATCCTCCTAATCTCCTGAAAATAACTCTCCCTAAGGTTTGAAAACTCTTCAGCAGGATCATACCAATGTTTTAACATGAAAAAGGCGAGGTTACACTTGACTAAATTGTGAAGGATGATAAACAAATAGAAGGGCTGACATTTATTGACCAAAAAATCAAAGGCAATAATCTCAACCGTTCATAATGAAGAACATCTAAGAAACTCACCGGAGAAGGTGACTAGAGATCACCTGAAAAACCTAAAAATGGTAGTTTGGTGCCTGAATCCATCAATAACCACCCCTACCACTACAAACTAGGCGACGGAGGAAAGAAAAATAACATTTTAAACCGTAAAAGCTAACCTAGTGCCTCACCAGAAAGCTAAGCAGTCGCCGAAAAAATCAAATGTAAAAAATCCTAAGTAAAAATGGTAAGAGAAGCTAATAAAATAAGTATACCTGGAAGAAGATGAGCCTTGGGACCTAAGAGAAGTCTAGAAGGCAAGAAAATAAGGAACAGGTGAGGTTTGGCTATAGAGGTTCGAGAAGATACACACGGGAAGATGTCTGGAAAATGCAAAGAAGAAGAAAAAGGCTTGATTTGGTGGTTTAAATACCACCTAATGAATAGGCGTGATTCCCCAATACACATCATAAACTAGGGCACAAGGCCCGAACCGCTCAGCCATCAGCTAATGCTTGGGGGAGACGCTACCCAATCCGAACTGAGACACATGTCAGTCGCCTTTACCTTTTAAAGAACCCTTCTAACTCGTATCCCCCAGCCACATCTTCACATAGATGGCTAAGGAATAGGGGTTATTGATATACCCAAGTATGACCTCGTCTATTTTATGAGGCCACCTGACACCAGATAGCCAACCCTTTCAGAAGGGGTTAGCAAGACGTTTCCAAGACTCATCCAATTATATGGTCGGTTGAATATGCATATCTATAACCTCGGCCACTTCATAGGCCGATACATCAGTTGAAAGTCTCGGTCATCAAGAGCATCACTCGTCCTCTTATATAACCGATACACGACGAGACAACCTCAGCCGGAGGCTCTCAGCAAAGGAGACGCTTACTAATTTCCCGCATTAGTGCATCTGTTAATTAATAAACATCGTACCTAGCCAAGTCGATGCTCTATAATATGAAAACTACTATACGAGAAATAGAAGGTTCCACCATGTAAGGTCTCACATGAGGAAAACCGCTACAAAAAGATCCTCCCCTCACGTGAGGGAATATTACCTCATCACTGTATCCACTTACTAGGGATAGGTGTCTCCTCCATATTAGGAGCCCCCTCATATGCATGTTGATTGCATGTTTGGGGGGTACACTGCACCCCCAAGCCCTATACATGCACTTTATCTTCTCCATGATATGGGATCGAATATTAAAAACTCTAGCAAGATTTCACGAGATGACCTTACTCTTCCTGATCCCTAAGGTTTTCGACTTTCTCAGCAGCATCAGGGCTGAAGCCCGGATCAAGATTGGACGACATTGAAACTTTGGCCCACCTATGAGGAACCCTGGGCTCAGAGGTACCATAAACTTCAGTGGGTCCAAATTCCCAAGCTCTCGAAACAAAGAAATATCAGGGTTTCCAGTCATAATTAAAAGTTTAGGTAACCAATAAGACCTTTTTGGAAGAGTCTAGAATTACGTGCTCGATGGGGAGGATAGGTAGTCGAAAGCTGAACTTGAACATTTGCTCAAATCACAAAGCTCACCCTCTGATTCGTCATATGCTCTCTCGTCCACAAATGGTTTCTTCATAGAAATAGATGGCTCGTTGCCATACAAATGTCTCTAAGTTAACAAATTGACCTCGGTAACAAAACCCTGATATGACTTGGCTATGGATAGATCTAGAACGCTATCTTCACTATCAGTGTCAGATTCTTTAGCCTACGGTTGGTTGGGATCACCACTTAGAAAATGTTGCATAAAGTCATACCTCGTTACGGCCGATAGAGGAATGGAATTAAGTGGGTGAGGGATGGAAACATTACAATCATAAACCTCAATGGAGTCGTCAGATCGATTTGATGAGTTGGCCCTCTCTGAAGACGAGGTGCGAGAGGAAACCTCATCAACCTCATACCCTTCATCAGGGTAGGAGGATTGGGCCATAGACTTATCAAAAGAGTCGGCACTATCAGATGGTTCAAAGATGGAAATACTCTCATCTTCAGATGAACCCGACACATAAATGGGATCAATTGGTTTGGCAGAGATAGGGAGGATGACATTTAATGGGGGTGGAAATATAGGTCGGAGGGGAAAAGTCTTGGCCTTTCCTCTCTTGGCTTCCTCAAGCTCAATCCTCCTAATCTCCTGAAAATACCTCTCCTAAAGGTTCGAAAATCTTCAACAAGATCGTACAAACATTTTAACAGGAACAAGGCGAGGTTACACTTAACTAAATTGTGAAGGAGGATAAACAAATAGAAGGGATGACTTTTGTTGACCAAAAGATCAAAGGCAAGAATTTTAACCGTTCTTGATGAAGAACAACCAAGAAACTCCCCGGAGAAGGTGATCGGAGATCACCTACAAAACCTAAAATTGGTGGTTTGGCACCTAAATCCACTAATAGCCACCCCTACCACTGCAAACTAGGCAACGGAGGCAAGAAAAATAACATTCCAAACCCTAAAAGCTACCTTAATGCCTCACTAAAAAGCTAAGCAGTGGCCAAAAAAATCAAATGCAAGAAATCCTAACTGAAAATGGAAAGAGAAGTTAATGAAAGAAGGATACCTGGAAGAAGATGATCATCGGGAAGAAGAAGGGACCTGAGCGAAGTCTAGAAGGAAAGCTAATAAGGAACATGTGAGGTTTCGATGTGGAGGTTCAAGAAGATACAAGAGGGAATATGTTTATAAAATGGAAATAAGAAGACAAAGTCTTGATTTGGGGGTTTAAATACCACCTAATGATTAGGTGTGATTACCCAATACACATCGTCAACTAGGGCACATGGCCCAAAGTGCTCAGCCTTCAGCTCGTGCTTGGGGGAGATGCTACCCAATCAGAACTAATACACATGTCAGTCGCCTATGCCCTTTAAAAAAACCTGCTAACTCATATCCCACAGCCACTTCTTCATATAGATGACTGAGGGCTAGGGGTGATTAATATACCCAAGTATAACCTTGTCTATTTTATGAGGCCACCTGACACCAGACAATCGACCCTCTCAAAAGAGGTTAGCAAGACGTTGCCAAGACTCGTCCAGTTATAGGGTTGGCCTACATATTCATAGGTACAACCTTGACCACTTCATAGGCCGATACATCAGTTGAAAGTCCCAAGCGTCAAGAGCATGACTCGTCCTCTTTTGTATCCGATACTAGGAGATGGACGTCCAGACAACCTTGGCCAGAGGATCTCAGCAAAGGACACGCTTACTAATTTCTTTTATTTGGGCATCCGTTATGTTGGCAACATCGTACCCAGCCAAGCCGATGCTCTACAATATGACAACTACTATACGATCAATATAAGGTTCGAACATGGAAGGTCTCACGTGAGGAAAACCGTTGCTATAATATCATCCCCTCACATGAGGGAATATTACCTCATTAGTGTATCCATACACTAGGGACAGGTGTCTCCTCCTGATTTGGAGCCTCCTCATGTGCATGTTGATTACATGCTTGGGGGTACACTACACCCCCAAAGCCCTATATATGGACTTCATCTTCTCCATGAGATTGGATCGAATATTAAAAACCCTAGCAAAACTTTGTCAAACTGATTGTAAGAGAGAGGAAAGCTCGAGTGATTATATCCATGGCAATTAGTGCCCTTATTTTGTGGACCACACACACACACAAAGTGGATATTGGATTAATTGGTTGAACCACTTAAATTTTTGCATCATCTTCTCTTTGCATCATCTCATTCTCTTAAAGATATATTGATTGTTCCATTTTGCCATTGCTATAACTGTTTGACCTCATTATCACATTGACCTGGTGGCGCTATTAACAACATCATCATTTGTTAATATTGAGCTCATGATATAGGAAGTTGGGATCAACCCCATACATTTTCTCATGACTACAAGATCATACGTTATTTTTCTCCATTAGGAATGCAATCAGTTCTTGTAGAAGGTGTGGGGCCAATGTGGTGCCAATTTTGGTGGTCCTCTCCGATCTTTCATCATCCAAAATTATGCTTTCAGCAGCTTCTACTATCTTCCCTTTTACTAGCTCTGTCTTATCTCTGGGATCTAATGAAACAATTCCTCATATGCTATCAGGCTCCAGAGTATCAACTTGGTAAGTAGTAGTCTTTTTTTTCACATCGACCAAGTCATCCTGCTCGGCTGAGGAATAATAGCATTCTCTGGCTACCTTTTGATCACTTTTCACGACACCAACAAAAAAGTGAGTAGCGAACTTCAAACATTGATGGACTAGGGATGGTACAACTTCAAATTTCTTTAGTCCTACTGATACTTTGCCTTTTGTGTGAATTTTTTTCTTGATTGATCAGTCGCTGCGGACAAACTTCGAGTATCAAAATTCCTTTGAAATCACCTACAAAACTTGTTAAAAATTTAGTATCGGTGTAAATTCGGGTATCAATCCAATTTCAAGTGTTGAAACGGTTATCATGAAAAATTGCAACTTTAATTTTTATAAAATAGTCTTTTTGTGTTTTTAATTTTTTTTAATGTTTTTTTTTAGTTTTATATTTAAAAACAACTTCAAGGGAGGAAACAAAAATTTTTGCAACTAAAATGACTACAAAAAATTTGAAAGTTATCTAGTTTAAGATTTATGAGAAGAAACAAGAGGTGTAAGTACATCGCGTAGTCAATTTATTTTAATGTCCTAACTATTCAATTAAATAGTTCGAAATAATATTGAATTTAAAATTTAACTCTCGTTACAATCCTAAATTCAATTTTATCTTTTTCAGCATATTAAATCAGGAATTGTCACTACATAAAAAAAGTTAAGATTCATACGTGTTCTGACAAATTATCTGCTAAGATCAATTCATAAAATTTTTTACGGATCTTTTAATTACACACAAAGAATTAACACTTGAATTTAAGAATAGGCTCTATCTCTAAGTCAAGTCCAAAAATCAAATATCAATTTTCAATATTAATTTATTAACTCTCAACACATAAATTAATGTGTGATTTCTACCAATTTAATTAGCCTAGAACATATCAATAAACAATTAATTTATTAAATAACTCAACACACGCATTTCATCATACCCCTTGAATGGGGTGTTTAGCCAGACATGATTAAAAATTCAGCACAAACACAATTAATAAACAAGAAATTAAAGAGAAAAGAAAGAAATACGATACACAATAATTTCTCGTGTTAACTGTGAGCATGAACACGCATCCCAAACTCATCACAAAAACT
This sequence comes from Sambucus nigra, assembly GCA_949130495.1. NCBI lineage: Eukaryota > Viridiplantae > Streptophyta > Magnoliopsida > Dipsacales > Adoxaceae > Sambucus > Sambucus nigra. The sequence goes on from OX422217.1 coordinate 369,298,523, forward strand.
CAACTGAATTACAAAACTAAAATAAAAGACTGAACCTAAAAAATATTCTAATCCTAAACTAATTTTCTTTATTTATTTTTTTACTTTTTTATATACCCTCTGTAGTCTTTTTTCTTATGTCTAGATTTTTGTTCTCTGCGTGTGATATCTGATATGAGAGTCTTTCTTCTTCCCTTTTATAACCCACGATGGTGGATTGAGAGATTTTGTTGGGATTCTTTTTTGGGAGCAAGTCAAAGAAGAAAAATGGAATGGAATTGATTTAATCCAATTTTTTGGGAATATGGATGAAGGTGCTTTGGGTTAAATTGGGTCTGAGGTTTTTCGATATGGACAAGGGTTTAGCAATTTTCTATCCGGGTTCGGGGCTGAATCGTGTGTGTATCACGAGGAAACAAGTTATACTTCGGTCCAGGTTTGTTTTTGGAGGTTGAGCCACCGGGTTTGGGGTTTAGTAGGAGTGTGGCTCCGGGTTCAAGTCGCGAACAGGGGCAGTGGGTTTGGTGGTTTCGGTTTTTTTATTTCGAGATGGACTCGGGTTGGATAAGGCTGGTCTGTTTTCGGGTTCGGGTTTTATGGGATTTTGTTGTTGGATGATGCTTTGGAGGTTGGGGTTAGGTGGGTTTGGTGTTAATGGAGGAGAGATAATCGTAGGTGTTATGGTGTAGAGGATGTAGTGGGTGTAGTGGTGTGTGGTAAAGTGTAGGATATTAGGGTGTAGGTGAGTGGGGGTTTATTTGTGTGTATGTGTGTTGTACCTAAATAAAGATAATAAAATTAATAAAACTAACTAAAAAATAAAATCCTAATCTAAAAAAAATCAAATAATAAAATAAAAACTAAAAATCTGATAAAATTAAAAATAAAGTTCTAAAAAACCTTAAAATCTAATAAACTAAAAATAAACTCCTAAAAACTACTCCTAATAAAATAAAATTAAATAAAATAAAAAAACTATTCAAAATCAAAATAAATAAATATAAAACTAGAAAATAAATCCTAGAAAATTCTAAATAAATCTAAAATTAATCCTAAAAATAAAACGACTCAAAATAAGATATAAAATAAATTCTAAAGATAAAAAATGACTCAAATAAAATCAAAAAATAATATAAAATACAAACTAAACACACACGGGGCTCGGGTGATGGTTTGGGCTCGGTTTAGGCTTAGATTTGGTCCGGGGATAGGGTTTGGGAAATCGAAACTCATCTGTGCAAGGTCAAACTTGACTTCTGACTTCACGGCCTCTTTGACTTTCTTCATTTAACACTTTTGACCGCTATTGAGTCGCAATTAACTTGGTTTAGCACATTTTGATACTGCAACTGTGTATTGACCTGAGAAATAAACAAATACGAATATAAGGCCATTTTTAATTAAAATAAGCAATTAAAATGCTTCTATTCGGGGTATAAAATAGACATTTTTGGGTCCTTATCACACCACCCCCAAATAGAACATTGCTAGTCCTCGAGTAAAAATTGAGAGAAAACAAAGATAAGTAACCAGAAGTGTGCCACTTTCACATACATTGGCGATTGCACTTAGCATATGCAACAAGCCGTTAAACCTACAGGTTTCCCTATAGGACGAGTGATGTCTCGTGAGAGTTTGCAGAGAATATACCCACAAAATTTGAAAACTTATTTAAATACAGTTTCTTATTTTGATATTGAAGTGCCATACGACCCAACTAAAAATCACGTTAAGGAACACATTATTTGACTATCAAAATAAGATATAAAATTACTTAATACCAAAAAGCGTAACCCTTCCAAAAACTCAGTGTGTGTAGTGTGAAATAATCTTAAGTATCATTAGAGTAATTCTGAGATCGCCTTTTAAGAATCGACACTTTGACTTCAATTCTCACTGGATATATCTCTCTGAATCTAACTCTTTGATAATTTGATAAGTGTATCTCTCTAGTGTGTGAGGAGGTGAGTATACATGAAACAAATTTGATCTCATGAAGGATTTATAACCTCTATGTTAAGAATGTCGAGTTATTTACCATATAATCTTCTCATTTGCCCGAACACGTCACCTAAGGGTGAAAATGGGGTTTATGTAAGGTATGAGGGAAAAATGAAGAAGATGAATGATATGATGGGGTGTTTTGAGAAGAGTGTGAAACACTTGAATAACTAATGATTTCATTTTTTAAACCTATGATCGCATGCTTTCTTTTTCATCATTTCTATATTTTTTTTCTTTTTCTGCTTCTTTTTCTACTCTTTTTTTCTTATTACGATGTATTGTTTCTTTTCATAACGAAAATGAAGACAATTTACATTGATAATTTCAAACACTCTTTTCTCAAAAACAATGGTAATGATATGGATGGTATTTGGGACATATAGATAAGGATAATATGGAAAAGGATAATGGGTGAATGACGATGTGATAAGGGAAAATGGTAAGTGTATGGAAAAATCAGTTTAGTGCTCGGGACAAACTACAAGATACATGTCTCTTGTAACTCGAAAGTAATGTCATTCTCAGTGATTAAGCCAAATTTAAAAAATAATGAGACCATGCAATGACTAAATGTGGTACCCAAAGAAAGTTTAGTCAAATCGTGACTCTGAGATACGTAAAAACCCTTAAAAGGTGAAAAGCTCAAATCTCATGGGTTTAAGTCACCACTAATGATCTTTTAAGGCTATTTTCAGAATATAGTTACTCTTTAACTTTTAATTGTAAAAGTGATAGTGCAAATTGCTCATTTTAGGAATTCATGGTTCAAGTACGCTTTAAGAGGTATTAATTAATTTAAAGTTAAAAGCGTAAGTTTAGGGTCGAATACGGGTATTCCAAGATTTCTAAAAGAGGGATGATAGACAATTCATTTGATAAAAATTTAAATTTAACTCCACAAAATGTTTAAAACACTTGTTTCTGAAAATTTTCAAAAGAGGTACGATTTTGATGAATTTTATCCCCCAAACAAGAGAGAACATTGTCCTCGATGTTTAAAACCATATATAAAAATAAAATCACAAGGCAGGAAAGATATTACCATAATGAACTGCTAATGAAATTATACCGCATTGGGGAGCATATATGAAACCAAAAGAACAGATGCGACACAAAAATATGGAAAATTCTATAAAGCATGTGATAATCATTGGGTGGTTTGAAACACCACCCCAAACAGGATAAGACTTAGACAAAAAAACAAGAAAAATGGGTTGCCTCTGAGTAGCGCTAAGTTTAACATCTTCATCCAGACCGAGCAAAACTCACCCTAAGGATAAGAACTATGAAAATGCGAGGTGACAAAAAAATTGGGTGATGATAGTAACCCCCAAACAAGACTGAACAGTCAGTCTTCATAAATGGGGTTACTAAGGTCAATTTCTTCTATGTGAGTGGGGCTTAGCTCTAAGAAAGGCTTCAATCACTGACCATTGACCTGAAAGAGGCTACCATCCTTGGGATTTTGAACTGTGATGGCACCATAGGGAATAACAGATTCAATAACAAAAGGGCCAGACCACCTGGTTTGTAACTTCCCAAGAAAGAGATGAAGACGGGATATATATAACAAAATTTTCTTACCAGGGTGGAATTATTTTCATAGAATTCTTTGGTCATGGATCCACTTTATTTTTTCCTTGTACTTCTTGGAAAAATCATAGTCATCATTTCGTATCTCCTCTGATTCATTAAGTTGTAGCTTTCGATGAATGCCAGCGTCGTCGATATAATAAATTAGGGGTTTTAACAGCCCAATAGGCATAATGTTCAAGTTCGACAGGTAAGTGGCATGGTTTAACAAATACCAAGCGATAAGGAGACATGCTAATCGGAGTCTTAAAAGAAGTGAGGTATGCCCACAAAGCATCGTTCAAGCGTAAGGACCAATATTTCCTATTAGGATTAACTGTTTTTTCTAGGATTTATTTGATTTTGCGATTGGAAACTTCAACTTGGCCACTAGTATGAGGGTGGTAAGAGAGACCAACTTTGTGGGTAACACCATACTTTTTCATGATATGTTCAAAGACTCGATTACAAAAATATTTACCCCCATCACTAATGATAGCTTTGGGAGTTCCAAAACGTGTGAAGACATACTCCTTAAGAAAATTGATCACAATGCGATGGTCATTAGTGCGGAAAGACATGGATTCTATCCATTTGGAAACATAATAAAATGAAACTAGAATATATTGTAAACCATGAGATGATGGAACACGACCCATGAAATCAATGCCGCACACATCGAAGATATCGACGATGAGAATGGGTGTGAGAGGCATCATGTGATGACGAGAGGTACGCCTAGATTATTGGCATTTGGCATAAGCCTGGCAGTAATGGTGGGCATCTCAAAAAAGAGAGGGCCAGTAAAAACCACTTTGCAAAATTCTGGTGGTAGTTTTCTTGGAGCTAAAGTGGCCACCACAGGCACCATCATGATAAAAGGAGAGAATATTGGATTGTTCATGGTGAGGAACACAGCGAAGAATGACTTGATCAGGGAAATATTTAAAAAGTAATCGATCATCCCAATAATAAAACCTCACGTGTTCCATGAACTTAGAATGCTCGTGTTTTGACCAATGATTGGGAAGTTGGTCGGTAACAAGGAAATTAACGATATCAGCATACCAAGGAGAGGTGGAGATAGCAAAAAGTTGCTCATTGGGAAATGTTTTAGAAATAGAGATGGATTCAGATTTAGACGTAATAGTAAGGCGGGATAGATGGACTGCACCAAATGTTTGAACCCTTTCTTATCGCTTATTTTGAGGTCAAATTCTTGAAGCAAGAGAATCCACCGCATCAATCATGGCTTGGAATCCTTCTTCTGAATAATGTGCCTCAGGGCGGTGTTGTCAGTTTAAATAATGATAAGGGAACAAATGAAATAGGACCTAAACTTATCGAGTGCGAATACGACATCTAGCAACTCCTTTTCGATGGTCGTGTAATGAAGTTGAGCATCATGGACGGTTATGCTAGCATAATAAATGACGTGATGGCGCTTGTCAACCCTCTAACCAAGTACAGCACCGAGAGAAAAACCAGAGGCATCACACATGAGCTCAAAAGGTAAAGACCAATTAGGACGCTGAATGATAGGAGCAGAAGTGATCTCTTCCTTAAGGCTCTCTAAAGATGCCACACACGCGTCATCAAAGACAAAGGGAACATCTTTAGATAAAAGGGTTTTTAAAGGTCGAGCAATTTTAGAAATGTCCTTGATGAAACAATGGTAGAAGCCCGCATGTCCTAAGAAGGAGAGAATGTCCTTAACAGACTTATTAATGGGAAGCGTGCAAATTATATCGACTTTTGCTTTATCTACTTCAATACCGTCGTGAGAGACTACGTGACCTAAAAAAATCCCTTTTTTTACCATGAAGTAGTATTTTTCCTAATTGAGGACCAATTTCTTTTTTTGACAACGTTTGAGGACCATAGTTAGGTGAGAAAGGCATTGCTTGAAGGAAGAACCAAACACGAAAAATCATCCATAAAGATTTTGAGAAAATGTTCTACCATGTCACTAAAAATGCTAATCATACATCGTTGAAAAGTCGCGGATGCATTGTAAAGGCCAAATGGTATGCAAGAGTAGGCAAAAGTGCCTATGGGACATGTGAAGGTAGTTTTCTCTCCATCTTCAGGGGAAATAGGAATTTGGTTGTATCCTGAATATTCGTCAAGGAAGCAATAATATGCGTGGATAGCTAAGCGTTTGAGCATTTGGTCAATATAGGGAAGATGAAAATACACCATCCCGTTTGCATACGGGTGGGCACAAGATCATTGTCACTATTTTTTACGACGGTGACGCCAGGCTTTTTGGTACAACGTGAATGGGGCTGCAGATTGACAATCCGATATAGGGTAGATAACATCAGCATCGAGAAATTTTAAACTCTCAGTACGCATGACTTCTTTTATATAAGGGTTAAGTCAACGTTGGGGTTCATGAGAAGTCTTGGCATTCTCCTCCAAATGAATGCGATGACTACAAACATTGGGGTTCACACCGTGAATGTCAGAAATGGTCCATCCTATAGCAGTGTTACGTCGGGTAAGAGTGTGGTCTAATTGCTCTTATTGCGCAGGGGTCAAGTCGAAAGAAATAATGGCAGGGTGATGGTTGTTGGGGCCTAAGAAAGTATATTTCAACTCGAGAGGTAAGGGATTCAGATCCAAACTAGTAGGTGGCACAAGAGTGACATCGGACTCAGACGCAAAAACAAAGTTTAGAGAACTATCAATGCATAAAGTGAAGAAATCTGATAGGCAGGGAGTTTATAAGGTGGAACGGGGTGATCTACAGAGTGAAGAGTATCAACATAGAGGGGCTCGAAGGGAGTATCCCAAGAGAAAGTGTCCATCAGGGGAGTGGAATCTAACATGGCATTTAGTTTAGAGATGGATGAATAAATGTCAAAGTCGGACGCAAAATGAGCCAAACATTGTTGGAGAGGATCAGCAAGGCAAGTTTGGTCCAATATTTCGTTAACTAAGGAGTCAATCACACACGCCTCATTAATAGAATCAACATCATCTTTTTGTTACATAAGGTGGAAGATATTGACTTAGACAGTCATGTTGTCAAAAGATAGATTCATGGACCCATCATGACAATTGATGATGGCATTGGCAGTGGCCAAAAAGGGGCGACCCAATATGATAGGAGTATTGGTTGGATCGGGCGAAGGAGTGTCTAAGATGATGAAATCCATAGGATGGTAAAAGTCCAAAACTTTCACTAAAACATCTTCAACGATTCCTTTAGGTACTTTCATGGAACGATTAGCAAGTTCAAGAGTAACCCGTGTAGGTTTCATGTTTTGTAAACCTAACTCAATGTAGAGGTAGTATGGTAACAAATTAACACTAGCCCTAAGATCAAGTAAATCACTAATAGTGAACTTATCGCCTAACATGCAAGAGACAGTCGGATGACTAGGGTCTTTGTACTTCACAACACCGTTATCATGGATAAGGGACATAGCTTGCTCAGTGAGGAAATAATCACGAGGAACATTGGTCCTATGCTTAACAGTGCACAAGTCGTTCAAAAATTTAGCATACGAATGGACTTGTTGAATCGCGGTGAGGAAGGTAATGTTAATGTGAACATTCTAAAAGACTTTCTTGATCTCATCAAATTATTGGGCTTTCTTAGTGGGAGCCAATAGATGAGGGAAGGTTGCTTTGGGCACATAAATAGAGGTGGTCGCAATAGGCTCTGACTCAATGTGAGATGTGGCTTTAGATGGTGGTGTAACCTTAGGTATAGGTGCTAAAGATGGGATGGGTGGGTGTGGGACATCACTGGGATCATTAGCACAATTATCAACTTGTTTTCCCAAGCAAAGAGTAGACATCGCATTCATATCCGCTTGGTAATTGGGTGGAGTGGAAGTGGAACCAACCTCGTAGGTAGAGTCTTTGGTATTCCCCTAAGAGTTAGCAATGGGTTGACTGGGGAAATGATCTTTCTCTCTCTCAGACTTGAATTAGTTAAAATGATTCTCAAGCCATTGGAGGTCTTGACTCTGAGTGGTCATAAACTAAGTGAGGAGATTATCAAGAGAAGAGGTGGATGAATTGGGCGGAAGGTCATAAGATGGTTGGGGTACCAACTCGCACTGAGAATGAAGCGGTTGTGAATACTCAAATGAAGGAGGGGGGACAGGAACGAGATAATTATTGTTATTTGAAAGTACTTCGTGGGGGATAAAGGAATATGGAAAGTATGGTTGATGGTAAGAAGCTGACTGATGCGGGGCAGAAGGGTAAGTTTGCCTTTTTGGGTTGTGTGGAAACCCAAGGGGACCACCAACATGTTGTTGTGGTTAGGGAGGAGAAGAGTTGTGGTCTTACTTATAAGAGAAATATGGGTGATTCCTATTATTAGGATTCTAAGTAAACGATGGGGGAACGGGTTTACTAGTGGTATCAAATGCACATGCTTAGGCCATGGTGGGTTCGGGATCATCTTGCAGGAGGGGGCACAAATGAGCTAAATGATCTTGATTTAAGAAGACACTACAAGAAGAAGGACTAGAATCGTTGATAGACATCGCTTGTTTAGAAAGTGAAACATTTTGTTGTATAGTACAATTAAGAGCGTCAACGGTTTTAGTCAATGAGTTTAAGATGTGTAGCAAAGTTTTGAAATCAGGATCATTTTTTATCTCAGAAGTGCTCCCTACATGTGGAGGTTCGGATCTTGAAAATGCATTGGTACCCTCCCAATCTTTGGAGTCATCACCTAATTCAAGGAGAAAACTATAGGCGGTAGTGGGAGTTAAATGCATGAACTTCCCTTTATGCATGGATTCAATCATGGTGCGAGAAGAAGGGATAAGACCATTGTAAAAACTATAGACTAAGCGACTTTTCTCAAGACTGTGATGTGGGAAACTATTGATATAGTCTTGAAAAAGGCCCCACGCTTCACAAAACTATTCGGTGAGCTTTTGTCTAAAATCCTGAATGGCTTGGCGCATTTCATTTGTTTGGCTCATGGGATAGAACTTTAATATGAACTTCTTGACAAGCTGTTACCAAGTGTAGATAGAATCCGGGGGCAAGTAATGGAGCCATATGGATGAATTATCATGGAGAGAAAAGGGAAATAACCGAAGATGAACATTCTCTTCATCTAAGTTTTGATTTTTAAAAGTAGCGCACACGGTGAGAAATTTCCGTAAGTGTGTATAAGGACACTCACATTTAAGGCCATAAAATTTAGGAAACATAGAAATAGTCACGGGGATAATTTCAAATTGCATGTCCAGAGTGGGCAGAAGAACGATACATGAAGGCGGGGTGTCCGTAATCGGGGCAAAGTAGTCCCTTAAAGTGCGTTCGTCGGCCATAATTAGTGGGGTAATAGAACCAGGGGAAGTGGGAGAACTAGGAGTCTCCGAGGAAGAAGAACACGGATCCCGTAGATGAGGAGGAAAATCAATGAGAAGATCACGATCACCTAAAAGGAAATTTAGAGATGGAGCACTAGGGGAATGTGTTAATCGATGAGCAATTCGGTGCCAATTTGGCATAAAAATAACGAAAAATATTTTTGGGTCTTTGTGAGAAAGGAAAAATGAAAAATATCTTTGGATTTTTGTAAATCGAGTGAAAGATAAATGAAAAATATTTGTGGTGTTTGGAGAGGAGAATGAGGCAGAAAAAATGGAAAATATTTTTGTATTTTTTTTTTGTTAAAAAATAATTCCGAAAAAGCGAGAAAAAGGAGCGATGGACTTTACGGTGGAAAAAATGATAGGTGGAGCAAAAATTGGACTATCTAAAGGAACAATTTATACATGTATACAAAGGGAACTAGTCCGAATGAGCACATAGCCAAATTATTATCTTCAAGTTAAGTGAGTGGGTAGTCAATTTTAATTAGTCCGCGGGCGAGAAAAATAAGGAATCTTAGGACTCGCCGGTAAAAGTGTGCCCCTACTTTCTTCCCGGGAGACAAGAGGCTTACTAGTTAAGTCTCACCACACTAGCTACTAAAACAAACAACTATCTGGTACCACACTGAGGAAAGAACAAACTCGTTTTACTAGGCAGACTCACTTAAAGCACAGTTTCCCTAGACAAAAGTATTAAGATAGTTGAATGAAGATTTGCAGGACTGGAAAGGAATCACTAGAGTATCCTACGATGGTATCATTTTGAAAGGGTCCTAATGAACACCGTTCCTACTTGGCTTGCTAGTTGATTGACTTTAATTTAAGTGAGAGCATGAGTAACAAGCAAATGGAGATGTGATTGAGTGGGTGATGAAATCCCAACTCGTTACAATGACCGGGTATAGGTCTTAAGTAAATTTATTCATCAAACCATCCAATTTAAGTGTGATAAAGAAATAAAAAGCACATAGGAGCAAGTAGCAAACAAAAATTGACTCGCTTGCAGGAGATTTGTGAGTGATAAAGAGTTTACCTCCCACTGTTTTTACACGCGTGGGGTAAAGACCGAGTTGAGTCGACAGAGGGAAAGTACGCCTACTTCAATAATCCCCGGGAGTCCTACCGATCCAAAGTAGAGAGGCTTCAAAAATTCTCGCCTTTGCACACCCTCTCTCTACCTTGTCCGGTTTTCCTTTCGCTTTTTTTTTTTAATAATTAAAAAAAATGGTGTCAAAATGCACCCAAATTAATTACAAGGCTTCAATAATCCTAAACAACCAGTCTAAGGAGGGAGAGGAAGGAGTAACTACACTAAAAATAAAAATTATAAATCTTCACGGGCTTCAATCTTCAAGAAATCGGCAATGACGCCTTTTGATAATTTGCCTTTTGTGCGACTTGTTTTTTTTTATTCGTCAGTCCTTACGGACAAACTTCGAGTATTAAAATTCCCTTGAAATCACCTACAAAACTTGTTAAAAATTTAGTATTGTGGTAAATTCGAGTATCAATTCAATTTCAAGTGTTGAAACGATTATCGTGAAAACTTGCAACTTCAATTTTTATAAAAATAATATTTTTGTGTTTTTAATTTTTTTAATGTTTTTTTAGTTTTTTATTTAAAAACAATTTCAAGGGAGGAAACAAAAAATTTTGCAATTAAAATGACTACAAAAAAATTAAAAGTAATATAGTTTAAGATGGGACCTTTACACTTTGGGGTACAATAGTTCTTCGTATTTACTTATTAGGGTACATTAGTTTTCGTATTTACTCATTGGGGTTCATTTCACCGTTAGTGATAATTTTTTGAAAAAAAACACGTCGCTAAAAATTTTATAAGCCGTTGCTAAAAGTGAAAATGGACCCCAATGAGTAAATACGAAAACTAGTGTACCTCTATAAGTAAATATGACGAATTTGTGTACCCTAATGAGTAAATGTCCAGTTTAAGATTTATGAGAAGAAACAAGATGTGGGATTACACCACGTAGTCAATTTAGTTTAATGTCCTAATTATTCAATTGAATAGTTCGAAATAATATTGAATTTAAAACTTAACTCTCGTTACAATCCTAAATTCAATTTTATCTTCTTCAGCAATTAAATCAGGAATTGTCATTACAAAAAAAAATTTAAGATTCATACTTGTTCTTACAAATTATGTGCTAAGATCAATTCATAAAAATATGTACGGATCATTGAATTACATACAAAGAATTAATACTTGAATTTAAGAATAGCCCCTATCTCTAAGTCAAATCCAAAAATCAAATATCAATTTTCAATATTAATTTATTAACTCTCGTCACATAAATTATTGTGTGATTTTTCCCAATTTAATTAGCTTAGAACACATCAATAAACAATTAATTTATTAAATAACTCAACACATGTTTCATCTCACCCCTTGAATGTGGTGTTTATCCAGACATGGTTAAAAATTCAGCACAAGCACAATTAATAGACAAGAAATTAAAGAGAAGAGAAAAAAATACGATACGCAATAATTCATCGTGTTAACTGTGTACATGAACACGCGTCTCAAACTCATCACAAAAACTCAACTGAATTACAAAACTAAAATAAAAGATTGAACCTAAAAAAAATTCTAATCCTAAACTAATTGTTTTTTATTTTTTCTGACTTTATTCTGTACCCTTTGCAGTCTTTTTATTTTTATTTTCTGTCTCTCTTTTTGTTATCTCCGTGTGATATCTGATATGAGAGTCTTTTTTCTTTCCTTTAATAACCCGTGATGCTGGCTTGAGAGATTTTATTGGGATTCTTTTTTTGGAGAAAGTCAAAGAAGAAAAATGGAACGGAAATTATTTGATCCGATTTTTTGGGAATATGGATGAAGGTGCTTTTGTTGAAATCGGGTCTGAGGTTTTTCAAAAATGGACACAAGTTTAGGGATTTTTATCCGGGTTCGGGGATAAATCACGGGTGTGTCACGAGGACACGAGTTAAGGTTTGGTTCGAGTTCGATTTCGGAGGTTGAGCTGCCGAGTTTGGAGTTTTGCAGGAGGGTGGCTCAGGGTTTAAGTCTCGAACAGGGGCAGCGGATTTGGTGGTTTCGGTTTTTTTATTTCGAGATGGACTCAGGTTGGATACGGCAAGTCCGTTTTGGGGTTTGGGTTTTATGGGATTTTGTTGTTGGAGGATTCTTTGAAGGTTGGGGTTTAGTGGTTTTGGTGTTAATGGAGGAGAGAGAATCGTAAGTGTTATGGTGTAGAAGATGTAGCAGGTATAGTGGTGTGTGGTAAGGTGTAGGATATTAGGGTGTGGGTGAGTGAGGGTTTATTTGTGTGTATGTGTCTTGTACCTAAAAAAAAGATAACAAAATTAATAAAACTAACTAAAAAAAAATCCTAATCTAAAAAAAAACTCAAATAATAAAATAAAAACTAAAAATCTAATCAAATTAAAAACTAAAGTTCTAAAAAATATATAAAATCTGATAAACTAATAATAAACTCCTAAAAACTACTCCTGCTAAAATAAAATAAAATAAAATAAAGATTAAAAATAAATAAATAAAACTATTCAAAATCAAAATCAAAATATATAAATATGATACTAGAAAATAAATCCTAGAAAATTGTAAATAAATCCTAAAAATAAACGACTCAAAATAAAATATAAAATAAATTCTAAAAAAATGATCCAAATAAAATCAAAAAATAATATAAAATACAAACTAAACACACACGGGGCTCGGGGGATGGTCTGGGCTTGGTTTAGGCTTAGGTTTGGTCCGGGGAATGGGTTTGGGAAATCGAAACTCATCTGTGCAAGGTCAAACTTGACTTCTGACTTCACGATCTCTTCGAATTTCTTCATTTAACGCTTTTGACCGCTATTGAGTCGCAATTAACTTGATTTAGCACATTTTGATACCGCAAGTGAATATTGACCCGAGAAATAAATAAATACGAACCTAAGGCCATTTTTAATTCAAACGAGCGACTAAAATACTTCTATTCGGGGTATAAAATAGACACTTTTGGGTCTTATCACCTACCCTGTCGAAGATCGTATTGTAAGAAGATTGAATATTTTTATCCATAACAAAGAAACGTATCTTTTCGGTGCAACTTGTTGGCCAAGTGACGAATAACACTTCCATCTTGACTATTCTTAGGGGATAAACTTTTCCCCTGAAAATCAAATTCAATGTTTATTATATGGTTCCAAATTGGGGAAGAGTTAAGCCCAAAATCTGGAAATAAGGATAAAACTTAATATCAGTTGAACTTCCATTGTTTATCAAGATCCTGGAGATGATGGCATCCTGAATTATAAATTTAACCAGTACGTCGTCATGGGGATACAATACTCCAGAGAGATCATTTTTGGAAAAGCCGATGACCAGTTTGTCTTTGTTTACTTTCCTGGGCCGATCATCATTATTCACATTGATTTGTTGTATATAGGAGTTGGCTTGTGCTTTATTTAGGTCGACCTTCCTTTCTTCAGTTTGTTCTCCTCCTCATGTATCACCGCCTGTGATGACATGACAATTAAAAAAAACAAAACTTATCATGGCTACCTCAATTTCGGGTTACTTTGGCTTCTTTGGCAAGTTGGGATCGTCTTTATAACCATCTTCATAATTTTGTTTCCTGTCATCTCTAGCTTTACAAGGAGAATTTGGCCTTCCTTTCGCTTCTCGACTTTCATGTCGATCAAGAAATTAGCTCAGCTTTCCTCGGCAGATAAGGGACTCAACTTCGTTCTTTAAGGAATTACAATAATCCATCATGTGTCCATAATCCTTATGGAATTCAAAATATATGGATTTATCCCTCTTGTTTGGGGGTGACATTAGCTTCTTGGGCCCTTTCAAATCTTTATTGTAGCTAATTTCTTACAGGATAAGATGGATACTGACCATTAATGTGGTATATGTTTTATACTTTTTGGTCTTAGCATCTTTCTTATACTTCTACACCTTATTTTCAGGCTTAGTGGCAAGACTTTGTTTTGCAGCCATTGCTTCCTCGGCATTCATTATTTTTCCTACCTTAGCCATGAGCTCTATCATGATTTTGGAAGGATCTTTTGCCAAAGGATAGTATAGCTTCTCTGTAAGTAATCCACTCATTAAGCCGGTGATGGATTTTTTTCTTCATAATCAACCTGTTCTAGCTTCTCATTATTGAAACGAGTAATGTACTCTCGGGTGGTTTCTCCTGCTCGCTACCTGACACATAGGAGATGGGCTACTCTCTTAACTGGCTTGGCCCCAAAATAGAAGTTGCTGATGAAAAGCTCGACAAGTTGATTAATGTTAGCAATTTTCCTCGGGGCAAGTTATTGTACCATACTTAGGCTGAACCGGTACTGGTGCTTAAAAAATCTCTACATCTCATTTCTCAGGAAAAAAATATATGTCAGCTGCAGCCTGATATTGCTTAATGTGTAAAATTGGGTCAGTTTTTCCATTATATTTGGGGCTAACCACTGGGGTTTTAAACTTGGGTGGAGTTGGGAAATCAACAATGGCCTAGATAAAGGGAGACCTCTTGACAAAATTACACTGCAATAGGTTCTTTTCCTTGACCATTTCTCCCAGAAGAATTTCTAATCATCGAATCCATCCTTTATCCATAAAGTATTTCCTACATTAGATATATTCGAAGTAACTCGGTCGTCCCTACTATGTGCTTGTGCTAAGCTCTATTCTTAAGAAGTCTTCTCGGCATGCACAGTTCGTCGGACGATTGATATGGATATAGCTGAGCCTTCACGACGTTCGACTTGGTATTCATTAGTTTTGGATAACTCTTTATGAATGATCCAAATGGTAGGCTCTACTCAATCTTTCCAAAGCACTTGGTCTCTCAGGATAAAGAGACTGGTCTTCATAAAATTAAGGGTAATCTGAGTGATGAAATTACTCCCGGATGATAAGAACTATTGCGTGAAGACCTGAAATTACTCCTGGATGATAATACCTGTCGCGTGATCCAATTATCTCATGGTGTCCTACATGGCATCTTTACCTCTGGCAATACTAGAGAGAATTCCATTTAAGTCAGCTGTTATAAGCGAAGAAGATGGGATGGTAGTACTTCCTTCATTTCTACTACTACTCTCAGAGTCATTCATTTTCCTTGAATAAAGATATACAAGATAGAGAACGATAATAGACACACATTCCCATTGACGACGCCAATCTGTTGATGTCAAAAAATAGACTAGATCAAATTTTTTAATCACAGATAAAATATAATATGCGATGAAAAAACACACAAGAGTCAAGGAGTTTTTAGAGTGGTTCGGTTTTGAAGAAAAGCCTACATCCACTGTTATTGTATTGATTTGAGTGATTATCGAAAGATGCATGCTATTATTACAAGAATAATAGCCTAGAATCCATTATATCTTGCCTTTTGTGAAAGGAATACAATGTATTTATAGTGACCCAAAGATCAAAGGTTGGAATGCATTTATATATTCAAGAATTTACACCTATACATAATGAATGTAATGGTTGATAGTCTTAGCCACGTGTGGAAAGACCCTTGGTTGTTTCCCATGTGGTGACTATTGATCTACTTTGATGATCTGCATTCTTCATGTTGGTTAGCCTGCCTGTCGAGAAACTATCTTCTATGCCGATTAAGTGACTACTGACTAGGATTAATGCCACGTAAAGATACAAGTGCCACTTTCTAATTGGTCCACGTATATGGATAATTTTGGAATCAATAGTAAGGAATTTAAAAAATGAAAATCCAAACAAGCCAAACCGAACATACCGAAAAATATTAGTACGGTATTGCTAAACGCCAAAGACCAACCAATAACAACCCCTAGTTTGTAGTCTCAATATGTAATGTAATCATACATATCCTACCATCATCGATTCATCTATATATCAATTTATCATAGGGTGGATTAGGGATGACACCGGGTCAGGTATTGTTAGAATAAAAATGCTCTGATACCAATCTGAAAATGTGATTTCTTAGATAATTATATGATGTGCACTTGATACCACAATTTTTAAAATCTAAAACGAGACGGTTCACACAATATTCCCAAATTTTCATTTCAAAACAAAATTTTAATTTCTTTCAAAATTAAAATAAACTAAACAAATAATTAAATTTTCTCATAATTTTTTTTAATTCAATTCAAGTTCTAAACATGTTAAACAACCCAAGAACGAATATTTCCAAATTAAAGTAGTTGACTTGAATTAAACAAAAATTACCCAATTTTAAACTAGCACCAAATTACACTAAGGTTGCAATTTAAACCATTTTTTTCTTGTTCACCTAAGCATGCATTTAGGTGAATTTTTCAAGATAAAAAGTAAACACACAACCACAAGACTGCGATGTACGAGGAAGACCCATAATGGGAAAAATCTCGAATGTTCCAGCCACAAATGCACTAGGTATGGTTTTACAAAAGACATCAAAAGGACTTACTTCCTTGACTCGACTCGACTCGACTCGACTCGACCCCCTTCAAGCCTTGACGCTTCTTCTTGCTTCCACCTCCGCCTAGTTGATAACTCTGGAATCCACCGTAGTCTCGGAATCCACCGATGGGGCAAATCAACTAGCAACAACACACGAAGCCTATGCACACAATGAATCAACAAACACGGACTCCTCCGTAGGAAACTTCCTCTTATGGATTAAAAATAATACAAGGTGCCAAATTGATGATCTCTAAGCAAATAAATATATATATATATATATATATATATATATATATATATATATATCCACATAATATGATATCATAGTTTTTGAAATTTTTTGAAAAATATCTTCACTTTTTAGATGTATGATATTTTCCTCTTTCATGTCCATGCATTAAATATCATGCTAAAGCAATTTTTTTGAAAAATAAAAAGGGTTTTGTTTTTTTTTAAAGTGAAATAATTATTTTAAAAAAGGGAAATAATTTTAAATAATTTAATTTATATATTTTTTAAAATATTTATATTTTAAATATATATATATATATATATATATATATATATATATTTAAATATTTCTTTATTTTTTCTTTAATTTTTATTTTTTATCACGGGGGCAAATTTATCGCCGTGCCCTCGCCACTGGCATCCGCTAGTATATATATATTGGAACTTGGATCATAATAACTATGGGTGTAAACTAGTTTTTGTTTCAAGATGAATTCATTTGGAAATCACAAAAGCTCAAAGGCCCGTTTATTTTGGATTTTTGGCTCTTAAAACTAGTTAGAATGCTCTCAAAGGTCGTCCAAAAATCTGTGTAAAAATGGCTTCTCGCACTACTAAAACAGGTAAAACCAAAGTGGGGAAAGTGGGAAGTTAAAAACAAAACTCATGAAAAATTGCAAAACCACCCAGGTCGTTCAAACGAATTTTCAATGCCGTCCAAACGACTTTATTCAAACGAGATTACTAACAAGAAAACAGAAGAAACTCCAGAATCTCGTTCAAACCAATTTGTTTGAACGTTGTCGTTCTGACGACATTTCCAACGAAAAAAATGAGAAAAATAAGGGTCCTCATTAGATGGTTCGTTCGAACGACCTGGGAATCTCGTTCGAACGATATCCCAGTTTCGTTCGAACGATTTTTCAGAAAACCAAAAAAAATCTTTTAGATCCCAAAAACTTTTATGATAAGGTTTAAAAATATTTTGTGAGAAAATATAAAGTCGTTTTGATAAAAGATTTATAACAAGACACTTATAGAAACATCCAAGTCTCTCTCTATATATTAAATGTATTCATACCTTTAGAGACTTTGGACAAATAGAAATGTTGGTGACTATAAACGTAGCACACAAACTGGCACTGATGACATCTTCACTTTAGGCTTGGCTTCTACGTGTTCAAATCAATTGTAATAGGCTTGAAAGGACACACCAAACTACTGTCCTATGACTCAAATAATTTTGTTCGGAATTAAGCCAACACTACAAATTGACTCAATTGAAAATTTGTCCTTACAAATCTCCCCATTAGGATATTCCGGGACAAATCCCAAAATAAAACTCCTATGGGACATCAAGGTCTTCTTAAAGGACACAATCCCACCCAAAAAAATAATTACAGACGCTAGACTGACACGTGGAATGAGAAGCTTTGTCACTTTAAGATTTACCACTTAAAATGACAAATTGTATACTTAAATACACCATCAAATGGATAGGGAATATGAAAAGTGCATAAATAAATTATCCTCCTTTGTCTAACATGACATGCCAAAGGAAGTCGCGTCTCCCCATAAGATAGATCTCCCAAATTAAGGTTTAGATATGATTTCTCCCCCTTTTTATGCAGGAATAGATAAAGTTTAAAGTGCATTAAATAACCTATTTCTCCCCAATTAAATTAAATTCTCACTATAAAGAACACAAGGGATAGCATAATGGAAAAACAAGGATATCATGCAATGGTGTATATAGTGAGAAGTATAATAAAGTAGTATGTCAATAAAAAGGCAACTAACCCATAGTACGATTAATAGATACCAACTGCGATGTGATAACAAAAAGATATCAATTATAATGTACTAAGAGAAGTATATGATATCAATGAAAATCGCAACAACATAGATACCTATATATACAACGTGCATACATGGACAAAATAGCAAGGAAAAGACTTAAAAACAAATGATACCATATATATACGTACTCAAAAAATATCAATATTGCACATGAATGTATATATATACCACACAAGACATAAAATACAATAAGCTTTCCATACTCATATAGCATAAATGTGTCTAAATAACCATGTGGTAAACGAAATGAAGGGGTGTGAACTAAAGACAAAAGAATTATGACCCAATCACTTAAAAATGTTCAACGAGTTCTATTTGATTGAAAAATTTTTATCAAACATAGATTTAGCCTCATGTGACAAGATAAATTGAACTCAAAGAACAAACAAGCACAATGCATACAAGCCTTCTACAAACTAATAGAGTAATGATAAAATTAGCATAACTAGGATGCATTGTCATTGTGCCAACCCATTGATATTTCCATCCAAACTCCCTCATACATAATAAATATTTTTCTTTTTTTTGAATGAACATACCAACTAAACAATGTAGGCCTTGGATATTTTTTACAATGCCACACATTTTTGGCCTTTTTCAAACTTTTTGGGTCTTGGCTACATTTTACAATGCCACACTTTTTAGACCCTTCCCGTACACCCACACACTCTCACCCACCCACCCACCCCACCCACACATACATACGCACACACACACACACACACATATATATGCACACACACACACACACACTACACCAAATCCTGCGAATGGTCACGCCCAGTGGGTCAAGGCCCAAATTCGTGACCAGCTGGTCGCGAACTTAGGCCGTGACCCACTCAATATTTATTATCACACTAAATTATCGATGCTCTGGAAGTTATCACGGGCCAAGTCCGTGACCCCAGTGGTCGCGAACTTGGGCCGTGACCATGTCGTGACCATCTTAGTGCCAAACTCGCGGTAAAATTCCCTCCAAGCTTGGTCGCGAATTGGTCACGGCCCAAGTCTGTGACCCATGGCATAACGAAGAAGAGAGTAAACACATTGAGGGTCACGGCCCGTGACCATTTCTGGGTATGGGTCACGGCTATGGTCCGTGACCATCCATCATCCAAGCATCGTGCATCACAGATTAAGGGTCACAACTATGGGTCGTGATGATTTCTTGGTATGGGTCACGGCTATGGGCCGTGACCATACCTCAATCAACCTTGGAAAAGAGTCTCGTATGGTGGGCCACGGCTCTAGGCCGTGAACGAAATTATGATTTTAGGAGTCGCGTGTATGGAGTCATGGCGTTTGGCCGTGACCAGTTCCAGGTCTTAAAAAAAAAGCCCCCCGCTGCTTTCATTTCGTTCATTTGGAGGTTGAGTTGCCGCTGCTTTCCTTTATTTCATTTGGCGATTTTGGCGATTTCATTTAGAGGTTGAGGTATGTATTGATTTATATGTATATGTAAAGCCCTAATTCCTGTGTATGTATGTGTAGATTTACGTTTGTATGTGTGTGTATGTATAGATTTATGTTTATATGTGTGTGTGTGTGTGTATATATATATATATATATTTATGTGTGTGTATGTTTATTTCAATAAACCTTATATTGTATGTGTGTGTATGTATAGATTGTATGTGTGTAAACCATAAATAGTATGTGTGTGTATGTATAGATTGTATGTGTGTAAACCCTAAATAATATTAGGGTTTAGTTAACCCTAAATAGTATGTGTGTGTATGTATATATTATGCCAATAAACCCTAGACTGCATGTGTGTGTTTGTATAGATTATGCCAATAAACCTAGATTGTATGTGTGTGTATTTTTTTTTGACAAAATATAATTAAATGGATTTTTAATGAGTAAAAAAATTTACATCCACCTTGTCATGATTTTATTGGGGGTTATATGCGTGCCATCATATTATATTAGGGGTTATATGCATGTCGTGATTTTTTGCACTACAATATGTGTGTAAGTACTACAATATGTGTTATAAACAATTACGACGAGTTGTTGTTGGGATTTCACATATACTTTTAAACTCTCATAACTTTCAAACTTAAACCTTAATAACAGGACTCGTATTCATGCCCTCGTATACTTTTCTCAGGAAAAATGAGGCACGGTGATAATTATTGTCAACAAGAGTGGGAGAGGTTGCAATTAGACCGCACACATAACTCTTTTATTAGAGTGCGTCATATAGAGGGTACTCATATTTATAGGTACGGAAATAAAAAGATCGAACAATTTAACTACCTTGTAAATCGTGGATTTGATATCCAGCAAGATTACTTGTTCGATAGTATTCTATTTTCTCTACCAGAAAACTGGGATGACGTTATACAAAATATATTTCACACACATAATCCCGACATAGCCCTGACCTTGGTTATGTTGTTGGAGAAGGCGGAAAAAAAATCAACCCGTTGTGGATACAACTGCGTACAAAGAGCATTGACATAGACTGTGATGTCTCGCGCCACATGCACGTAAAATTGAATCTTGCCAACAAGTTGAGAAATAGGGGATTCCGAGTTCATGTCACTGACATCTACACATCAATCATAGATACCCTTCCTTCTAGTTGGCCATGTGCAAAAATTCATAGGTTCTTAAAACTAATACCGAATGGATGGAGATCAGACACATTGAACTTATTCTAAAGTATTACTTTGAAAAGGTATCTATCTATCTATGTATATAACTAATTAAGATTTATTAATTAGTTATAATTTCATATTACTATAATTATTTAGTCACTTATATTTTTTAATTTTTGTAGATAATGTCGAGAGGAAACAACCCAAGGGTACCAAGTGCCGAGGTGACACCACAACGAGGTTCACCATCTCGTGCAGAACCCGAATTCTCAACACCAATGGCTGAGCAATTCACAACTCCACCAATGGTTCACTCCTCACCAAGTCCAACTTCAAGTGCTCCCATGCCCCAATCCAGCACTCCCGTTGCTTTAACTCCCCCATCCAACACTCCTGATGCCTCCTGATGCCTCCTGCTCAAATGAAAAGAAGCCTATTGGTTTCTCCCTTCTCGGGAATAACCCGACGGGTGATAGGAATGACGTGCTGAACTTTAAAGCCCGGTGCTTGTCGCTGGGAAAAATGAACGTGGGAGTCAGTGGACCAGATAATTGGAACCTTTTTGATCAAGCTGTCAAAGATGACATACATGACCAACTTTGCAAGCATTTCTCATTTCCTGATCGTTCCAAGAATAAGGTTCTATCTTGGGTTGCTGAAGGATTGAGGACATACAGGAGAAACCTTTGGAAGAAACATTTCCCGAAAGAGGCAGTGAGCTCAGATATTTTGGCTTTGAAAGAGAGAGGACCTCCCAATGTTGAAATGCCGTTGGATCAGTGGAATAAGTTTTTGGAGAATGAGGCGAAGGAAAAAAAGTTGGTCCAGAGGGATCAAAATAAAACAAATAGGGCATAAAAACTGATATCCATAGGCTGGGATCCAAATCATGTGAGGATTGGAAGAATGAATGGGAGAGTAGGACAAACGATGGTCCAGATGCCGGTAAAAACCCAAATCGATCCAACTTATTCCTTCATGCTCGACGGGTCAAAGATAATAAATTCCCATCGCACTTGGCTAAGACACTGGAATCATTAGAGTCCATCAGCAGTAAATACGATTCGAGCCCTACTGATGACTTTGACCTTGAAAATGATGCCCTGACACAGACCTTTGGAAAGAACAAATGGGGGAGGATGAGAGGTGTTGTCTTACATATGCCAAAAACAAAACTTCAACACATTGCACCTCTTGTGGACGAGATTTCTTCGGTCAAGAATTGTATCTCATCCCAAAAGGAGCACCAGTTGAAGACCGATGAGGATGTCCATGAGATTAAAAATACCCTGGGATTATTGACAAATCAAATTGGGAAACTTGTGAACTTTTTTTAAAGTTATAGACCCCCAATGCATCCTCAAGGTTACCCTTACCCTACTCCTACTCAAGGTTTCACACATCCTTCCCCTCCAACATTCCCCTCTCAAATGCCTCATCCTCCAACATTCCCCTCCCCTGCACCTCTGCCAATCATGGGGCTCGGATCATCGTCAAAAACTCACAGTGACTGTGGCGAAGAGTACTATAGGGCATGGGTGTCAAAATAGGGTATTTTTCACATATTATGTATGAGGTTATTTATTAATGTGTGGTAAAAACATGCCCTAATACAAATTCATTAATAAATGCAGCTTCTAAAAAGAGGTGATGTCTCTTCCAGACTTGCACGCCTAGCAAAAGGTCCTAGTTTTCGTGCGAAAGAGTTTAAGAAATTCCGCACCAACGATTTTGATTTCATTTCATATCCATAAGAGGAAAATCTTTTGACGCAAAATAATGGAATATCAATTTCTGCCTTGACCACCTGTATCGCTAGCAAAAGTGATAAAAATCCAAAGAATACGGTGCTAACCTATTATGGGATAATTCAACAAATCCTAGAACTTAATTACTTGGATTTCACAGAAACCGTATTCTATTGTGATTACGTAAAGGTGAAGGATACAACGAATGCTTGCAAAGTTGATCCCGACTCCAAACTTATTATGGTAGATTTATCAAAGCTGAAGACTAAAGATCGCATAGTCGACGAGCCTTTTATTTGTGCCTTTCAGAACGTAAAGAAGGTATTCTACTCGAAGTGCATAAACGATGGCAATTGGTCTATTGTTGTGCATGCAGCAAAGGGTATGACTACTGAAGTAGACGCATTAAAGGCTCTAAAAGAGTTCCAGTCAGCTCTTGATGACAACCCTAGTTTGAAGGATCTCTTAGTTGATTTAGAGGAAGATTGAGTATCAAAATATTATTTTATCCTCATCAATCTTATTTGTATCCTATTATGATATTGACATTGTATTAGCACTTTACATTGATTTATGAATTTCATCTACTTTTAAGTGTAATGTCCTGCTATTTGTGCAAATGTTAGGTGATTTATCGATTCTTTTGTTTAGAATGGATATGTTTTCATTTATTTATCTCTATCGTTTGGCTTTAGAGGGAAAAAACTCGAAACAGCCCCCGAACGGCCCCGTGAGTGGTACTAACACCTCCCACGGGACCAATGTAACTCATAGGAACTGATCGTGCGATCACGGGACTCCCAGTTTGAGAATAAGATGGTAATTTGCATATATCTAGACTTAGGTTTAAAAACATGGCGTTAGTGGGTGAGAAGCCAAAACAGCCCCCGAACGACCCCGTGAGTGGCACCAACACCTCGCACGGGACCAATGTAACTCGTAGGAACTGATCGCGCAATCATGATACCCCCGGTTTGAGAATACGATGATAATTTACATATTTCTAGTCTTAGGCTTAAAAATATGTCATTAGTGGGTGAAAACCCGAAACATCCCTTGGACAGCCCCGTGAGTGGCACCAACAGCTCGCACGGGACCAATGTAACTCGTAGGAACTGACCGCGCGATCGCAGGACTCCCGGTTTGAGAATTCATTGATAATTTGAAATATCTAGACTTAAGCTTAATAAAATGGCATTAGAGGAAAAAAACCCAAAATAGCCCCCGAATGGCCCCGTGGGTGGCACCAACACCTCCTACGGGACCAATGTAACTCGTAGGAACTGACTGCACAATCACGGGACTGTCGGTTTAAGAATACGACGATAATTTGCGTACTACTAAACTTGAGCTTAAAAACATGGCATTAGAAGGCAAAAACCCGACACAATGTCCGTTAGGATCGTCTTCATTTACTACACCGGCAATAAGATCGCCTCTTCGAGTATGAAATGAATAGTAACAACCAACGGTGTGAAAGCGTCTGTTAACTAATAGGTATATTTCCAATGTTTTGCACCTATCCAGGAACGACATCTTCTGCCAGCATCTCTGGTCAGACAACTCCCGCTATAGATATAAATTTGCCTTTTGTTTTATTAAATTAGACAACATGGATCGATATTCATTTGTTCATGTTTTATAAAAACACGTTATATGTATGGTTTTAAAAACACGACAGCATATATGCATATGCATATATGCATATGCATATATGCATCTGCAGATATGCATATATGCACATATATGCATCTGCATATATGCGCATTTGAGAGTAAGACGGTAATTTGCATATTTCTAGACTTAGGCTTAAAACAATGACGTTAGAGGGTGAAAACTCGAAATAGCCCCCGAACGGCCCCGTGGGTGGCACCAACACCTCCCACGGGACCAATGTAACTCGTAGAAACTGACCACGCAGCCACGGGACTCCCGATTTTATAGTACGATGGTAATTTAGATATTTCTAGACTTAGGCTTAAAAACATGGCGTTAGAGGGTGAAAACTCGAAACAATCCCCGAACGTCCCCGTCGGTGGCACCAACACCTCCCACGAGACCAATGTAACAGGTAGGAAGTGACCCCGCCGCCGCGGGACTCCCAGTTTGAGAGTACGACGATAATTTTCAATTTGTGATTTTTTTTATTATTTTGCCAATAATAAATATTTGTAACACCTCGTACGCGTCAAACGTTACACGTAGCAACTGATGGTGCACTCACAGGACCCTCAATTTTAGGATTGGACCAAAAAAATACATTTTTTTTAAAATTATAGTTAAATATGGTCATGGACTTTGTCCATGACCATTTTTATTTTTTCATCACGCATAAAAATGGTCGCGGACTTGGGCCGCGACCATTTTTTTTGTCACGGTTGTGGGTCACGAACAAAGTCTGCGACGATTTTTTTAATTTTTTTGTCACGGTTGTGAGTCATGGACTTCGGCCGCGACCATTTTTTTTATTTTTTTGGTCACGGTTATGGGTCACGGACAAAGTCCGCGATCATTTTTTTTTATTTTTTGTCACGGTAGTGGGTCACAGACTTGGACCGCGACCATTTTTTTTTAAATTTGTTTTCACGGTCGTGGGTCGCGAACTTTGGCCGCGACTAATTTGTCACGGATGTGGGTCACGGTTGAGTATCGCGACCAATTTTTTTTTAAACTTTTTTTGTCACGGTTGTCGGTGGCGGACTTTGGCCTCGACCAATTTGTCACGGTTTTGGGTCACGGATGAGGGTCGCGACCCATCCCGGCATGGGTCACGACCTAAGTTTGCGACCATTTACCGTGACCCCTCTCAGCCGTGACCATTTTTTGGTCACGGACTTGGGCCGCGACCCATGAAAATGGTCGCGCCCGAAATGGTCACGGCCCAAGTCCGCGACCCTTAGCTTTGGTCAGGGATTTTGGTCGTGACCAATCGCTAGTTTTGGTGTAGTGATATATATATATATATATATGTGTGTGTGTGTGTGTGTGTGTGTGTGTGTGTGTGAAGCTAAGGTTCAAAGAGCCCGTGCATGTGTGTAAGAGAGGCATATAGAAAGAGAATCCATAAAGCAACTCAAAATCAAACTTCTCCATGCAAGCACGATAAAGAACAGTTTAAGAATTGAAAATCAAAACAAAAAGTTCTTGCCACATGGAAGCGGGGGAATCATATTAGATTCAAACACAAGTATATGCCACATAAAATGGGTAAAACTAAATTACACAATTTATTTTTTCGTTTTTGAACTTTTAAAGAAACAAAAAAATTCAACTCAAAAGAAAAAATAAATATTATTGTATTTTTCAATAAGATCCAAATGAAAAAAATGCAATACAAAAGATACACATACCATAATTGTAGCACAATTTATATAATGAAGTATAACTAGAATATGACAGACAAACATACAACTAGCAATAATCTATCATGAAACACAAAAGCTAGTGTATGTATACAACACTACCGCAATCAACCTTTAGATTTAGCAATGGAGGAATCATATTCAAGTAGATGAGAATCATAAACTCTATCACGTAAAGTCTCCAGATTGGATCTCCTAATCCACATGAGTGAAACACGACGCTCTAAGGATTTTAAGACCTTGGAAACTCTACCCTTTGACTTTCTAGGACCATTTTTAATATCAAAACAAAACTTCCTAAGGTGCCCCTTCCATCCACAATATGTGCATGTGAAAACACGGCGTGAAGTGTTAGCTAAGGATTGATCTTTTCTAGTGTTCCTAGATGATTCTCTCAAAAACATTATTTTGGCTTTATTAGCGGAAGCATTTTGAGTATCAAAGCAAATACCATACATGTCATCTTCAATAAGATTTTATATAATTTCTCCGACCTACTCTCCAAATCAAACTTTACTTCACTTGAGTCTTTTAATTTCCTTTAAAGCTCTACTATTCGAGACTCAAGTAAAATCCTACTCTCTTCAAACTCGAGAAGCTATTTCTTCATAGCCTCAATTAAACATTTAAGTCAATCTCTTATACCTTCAACATACTCTAGCTTCTCACGAAGAGTTCTCTCACGTGCCTTAGATCATAAATTAAAACTTTCATTACTAGCAATGGCACATTCTCTCTTTCTTGCTTCTAACTTAAAGTTTTCCATTTTACACTTCAACGACTCTGCATACAACTCACGAAAGGATACTTGAAGTTCACTCTCATATACCTCTTCTTCATTTTCACTCTCTTCTCCACTCTCTTTACCATCAAACTCGTGGGATTCACAAACAATGGCCTCAGGAATTTCATGTGTTAATTTATCCTCAAAAGAAGACTTTTCAGTATCGCTCACATGACGAGCCATGAATGCGGTAAAATTTTATTTAATCGGGGAATCGGGTTCCTTCTCCCGTTCACTATCACTAAGGGTGACATTATATGAAATAAGTCTATTTCCCTCCTTCCTTATCTTAGTGGGACACTTGAATGCCATATGACCATAACCCTCATAACCATAATATCTATTTGACTTGTCCCTATTAAGGTCTTCATTATTATGGAATTTCTCGAGTTTATTATGCTTATACTTCTCAAACTTCTTATAGTCATTTTTAAGTTTGTCTTTATTGATCTTGAGAAATTTTCTAAACTTCCTAGCAAACAACAACATATCTTCTGAGTCAATCTCAACCTCATCATCCGAAACTGATGTTTCCTCCTTTCGGGCTTTCAAATCTATGCCTTTATCTTTATTCTTCTCATCCTTTGAGGGAACCGTGTCAAGTTCATAGTTTTGTAAGTCATCTTCAACCTCCTCAAGTTTCATAGAGTCTAAAGTGCCTAAAGAATTTTAAAAGGTCACCTTTGGAATAAATCTATCGGGTAAAGACCTCAAAATTTTCTTTACGACACAGTTGTCGGGTATATTTTCTCCCAAATTAACACATGAATTCACAATATCAAATAATCTCGCATAGAACTCTTCAAAAGTGTCACTTTCTAACATCTTAATGGTTTCAAATTGAGTGGTGAGGTTTTGGAGTTTAGAAGCTTTAACGACACAAGTAACTTCTTGGGTGAGTTAGATTATATCTCATGCATCCTTAGACGTTTCAAACGTCATTATCCGGAATAACTCATCTAGTGTGACCGCACTAAAAAGGTTATTTAAACTCCAAGAATTAAATTTTGTTAAATTAAGTTCAGTATCACTCCATCGTTCTACGAGTTTAGGTACACGAATCTCTCCTTCTAAACATATTCGTGGGGACCACCCTTTAACTACCGATAGTCAAACCCACTCATCTAAGGATTTCAGTGCTGACCTCATACGCTCTTTCCAATACTCTTTGTTGGAACCATCAAAAATAAAAAATAAAAATTGAAAAGGTAAATTTTCCAAATTTAAACAAAAATAGGATCTTAATACAATAGATTAGCGTTCCCGCTTTGATACCACTTGTTATAATAAAAATGCTCTCATACTAATCTGAAATTTTGATTTCTTAGATAATTATATGATGTGCACTTGATACCATAATTTTTAAAATCCAAAACGAGACGTTTCACACAATATTCCCAAATTTTAATTTCTAAACAAATTTTTAATTTCGGACAAAATTAAAGTGAAATTAAATTAAACTAAACAAATAATTAAATTTCCACTTGAACAAAATTTATTCAATTCAAGTTCTAAATACCATACATGCCAATAAGGAATACTTCAAAATTAAATTAGTTGACTTGAATTAAACTAAAATTACCCAAATTTAAAGTAGCACCACATTACACTAAGGTTGCGATTTAAACGAATATTTATCTTGTTAACCTAAGCTTGCATCTAAGTAAATTCTGCAAGATAAGAAATAAACACATAACCACAAGATCGCGATGTACGAGGAAAGCGCACAATGAAGAAAATCTCGTACATCCCAACCACAATCTACTAGGTATGGTTTTATAAAAGACAAGAAAAAAGACTTACTTTCTCGACTCGACTCGACTCCCTCTCAAGCCTTGATAATTCTTCTTGCTTTCACCTCCGCCTTTTTGATGACTTTGAAACCACTGTAGTCTCATAATCCACCGATTGGGCAAATTAAGCATCAATAACATACATAGCCTTTCTTCGTATGCACACCACTAATCAACATATATGAACTCCTCCATAGGAAACTTCCTCTTTTGGGTAGAGAAAAATACCTGGTGTAAAATTGATGATCTCTAAGCATATATATATATATATATATATATATATATATATATATATACATATATATTGGAACTTGGATCATAATAAATTATGAGTGTGAACTTATTTTGTTTGAATATGAATTCATTTGGAAATCACAAAAACTAAAGGACCCTTTTATTTTGGATTTTTGTCGCTTGAAACAAGTTAGAATTCTCTCAATGGTCTTCCAAAAATCTGTGTAAAAAAGTCTTATCGCTCTATTAAAACTGATAGAACCAAAGTGGGGAAAGTGGGAAGTTGGAAACAAAACTGACCGAAAATTGCAAAACTGCCCAGGTCGTTCGAACGAGACTACTAACGAGAAAATCGAAGATAAAGGCAGAATCTCATTCAAACTAGTTCCTTTAAGCAATGCCCTTTTAATGACATTTCAAACGAAAAAATAGAGAAAAATAAATTATTCTCGTTATATGGTTCGTTCGAACGACCTGGGAATCTCGTTTGAATGAGATCCCAGTTTCGTTTGAACGACTTTTCAAAAAATCAAAAAAATTCTTTTAAAGCCCAAAAACTTTTATAATAGGTTTTAGAAATATTTTATGTGAAAAGATAAAGTCAATTTGATGAAATATTTATAAAAAGAGACCCATAAGAATATCCAAGTCTATATACATATTAAATCCATTCATACCTTTCGATACTTTGGACAAATTGAAATGTTGATGACGATAAACAAGGCACAAAAATCGGTACTGGTGACATCTTCATGTTAGGCTTGGACTCTACGTCGTCAAATCCATTGTCATAGGCTTGAAAGGACACAACAAACTACTATCTTATAACTCAAATAGTTTTATTTGGAATTAAGCCGACACTACAAATTAACTCAATTGAAAATTTGTCCTTACAAATCTCCCCATTAGGCTATTCCGGGACAAATCCCAAAATAAAAATCCTATGGGACGTCAAGATCTTGTAAAAGGACACAATTCCATCCAAATATAAATAAATTACAGATGCTTGACTGACACATGGAATGAGAAGCTTTGCCACTTCAAGATTTTCCACTTGAGATGATAAACTGTACACTTAAACACACCATCAAACGTATAAGAAATATGAAAAGTGCATAAATAAATTCTCCCCCTTTGTCTAACATGACCTACCTAATAAAGTCATGTCTCCTCCCCATAAGATAGATCTCCCAAATTAAGGTTTGGATACCATTTCTCCCCCTTGTTATGCAGGAATAGATAAAGTTTAAAGTGCATTAAATAACCTATTTCTCCCCAATTAAATCAAATTCTCACCATAAATGACACAAGGGATAGCATATTGGAAAAACAAGGATATCACACAATGGTGTATGAAGTGACAAGTATAATAAAGCAACATGTCAATAAAAGAGAAACGAATCCACACAAATATTAATAGCTACCAACTACAATGCGATGGAAAAGACATTCAATTAGAATGTTCTAAGAAAAGTATGTCATATCAATGTAAAGTCTCAACAAGAGAGGTACCTATATCAATAACGGGCATACATGGACTAGATAGCAAGGTAAAGAGTAAAAAACAAATGATACCATATATATACATACTAAAAAAATACCAATGTTGCACAAGCATGTATATATGGATATAAATACCACACAAGATACAAAATACAATAAGCTTTCCATACTCATATGGCATAAATGTGTGTAAATAACTACACGGTAAACAAAGTGAAGGGGTGTGAACTAGAGACACAATGATTATGACCCAATCACTTAAAAATGTTTAAGGAGTTCTATTTGATTGCAAAAACTTTATCAAACATAGATTTAGCCTCATGTGACAAGATAAAGTGAACTCAAAGAACAAAGAAGCACAATGCATACAAGCCTAGAATTTTGATGATTCTATAAACCAATAGAGTCATGAAAAAATAATCATAACTAGGATACATTGTCATTGTGCATACCCATTGATATTTTTATCCAAACTCCCTCATACATAATAATTAATTTTCTTTTCATTCGAATAAACATTCCAACTAAACAACGTAGGTCATGGCTACTTTTTACAACGCCACACTTTTTTTTGGCCCTTTTCAAAGTTTTTGGGTCTTGGCTACTTTTTACAATGCCACACTTTTTTAGACCCTTCCCGTACACCCACACACACCCACACACCCGCACCCCCCCCCCCCACATATATATATATATATATATATATATATATATATATATATATATATATATATATATATATATATATATATATATATATATATATATATATATATATATATATCGTGTGCAACGGTTCTTACATGCACAAATTCTCCATACTCATAGCAACATGTAGATGACAAAATTTATAGGAGAACACCACACTTAGCTCAAATATATATGCCGAACTAAGGTTCAAATATCTCGTTCATGCGTGTGAGCGATGCATATAAAAAGAGAATCCATAAAGCAACTCAAAATCTAACTTCTACATGTAAGCATGATAAAGAACATTTTAAGAATTGAAAATCATAACCAAAAGTTCTAGCCACATGGAAGCAGGAGAATGATATTAGATTCAAACACAAGTATATGCCATATAAAATGTGTAAAACTAAATTACACAATTGTTTTTTAGCTTTTGAACTTTTAAACAAAAAAAATTCAACTTAAAAGAAAAACAAAATCGTATTGTATTTTTCAATTACATTCAAATGAAAAAAAAATGCAATACAAAAGATACACATATCATTATTGTAGCACAATTTATATAATTAAGCATAAACTAGAATATGATAAAGAAACATACAACTAGAAATAATCTATCATGAAGCACAAAAGCTAGTATATGTAAACAACACTAACACAATCAACTTTTAGATTTTGCAATGGAGGAATCATGTTCAAGTAGATGAGAATCATAAACTCTATCACGTAAAGTCTCCAAATCGGATCTCCTAACCCACATGAGTGAAACACGATGCTCTCAGGAATGGGAGACCTTGGCGACTCTACCCTTTGACTTTCTAGGACCATTTCTTAAGATAAAAAAAAAACTTCCTAAGGTGCCCCTTTCGAACACAATATGTGCCTGTGAAACGGTGTGAAATGTTACCTAAGGATTGATATTTTCTAGTGTTCCTAGACGATTCTCTAAACAACACGATTTTGGCTTTATTAGCGGAAGCATTTGGAGTATCTAAGCCAATACTATACATGTCATCTTTGATTTGGATGGTACCTAAGGTTTTATCTAGTTTCTCCGCCCTACACTCCAAATCAAATTTGACTTTACTTGAGTCTTTAAATTTTCTCTCACGTCCCTTAAGATCATCAATTAAAACACTTTCGTCACTAGCAATGGCACGTTCCCTCATTTTGGCTTCTAATTTCAAGTTTTCCCTTTTTAACTTCAACGACTCCGCATAAAACTCACGAAAGGCTACTTGAAGTTCACTCACCTATACCTCTTCTTCATTCTCACTCTCTTCTCCATTCTCTTTACCACCAAACTCATGGGATTCACAAACAATGGCCTCGGATGTTTCATGTGTTAATTTATCCTCAACAGAAGACTTTTCACAATCGCTCACATGACGGGCCATGAACGCGATAAAATTTTGTTCAATGGGGGAATTAGTTCCCTTATCCCGTTCATTATCACTAAGGGTGACATTATATGAAATAAGTCTCTTGCCCTCCTTCCTTAGTTTAGTAGGACACTCGAATGTTGTATGAACATAACCCTCACAACCATAATATCTATTTTACTTGTCCCAATTAATGTCTTCATTACTATGGAATTTCTAGGATTTATTATGCTTATACTTCTCAAATTTCTTATAGTCATTTTTAAGTTTCCCTTTATTAATCTTGAGAAATTTTTGAAACTTCCTACCAAAGAACACCATATCTTTCGAGTTAATCTCAAACTCATCATTCGAAATTGATTTTTCCTCCTTTTGGGCTTTCAAAGCTATGCCTTTATCTTTCTTCTTCTCATCCTTGGAGGGAAACGTGTCAAGTTCATAGGTTTTTAAGTCACCTTCAATCTCTTCAAGTTTCAAAGAGTCTAAAGTGCCTAAAGAATTTAAAACAGTCACCTTTGGAATAAATCTATCGGGTAAAGACCTCAAATTTTATTTACGACATGGTTTTCGGTTATCTTTTCTCCTAAATTAAAACATGAATTGACAATATCAAACAATCTCGCATAGAACTCATCAAAAGTCTCACTTTCTAACATCTTAATGGTTTCAAATTGAGTGGTGAGGTTTTGGAGTTTGTAAGGTTTAACCACACTTGTACCTTCATGAGTGAGTTAGAGTATATCTCATGCCTACTTATACGTTTCACATGTCATTATCCGGAAGAACTCATATGGTGTGACCGCACTAAAAAGGGAATTTAAACCTCAGGAATTAAAGTTTGGTAAATTAAGTTCAGTCTCACTCCATCTTTCTGTGGGTTTAGGTACACAAATCGCTCCTTCTAAACATGTTGGTGGGGACCACCCTTTAACTACCGATAGTTAAACCCGCTCATCTAAGTATTTAAGTGCCGACCTCATACTCTTTTTCCAATACGCTTTGTTGGAACCATCAAAAATAAAATATGTTAAAAAGTTAATATTTCCAAATTTAAACCAAAAAATGATCTTAACACAATAGATTCACATTCCCGCTATGATACCACTTGTTAGAATAAAAATGCTCTGATATTAATCTAAAAATGTGATTTCTTAGATAATTATATGATGTGCACTTGATATCACAATTTTTATAATCTAAAACGAGACGGTTCACATAATATTCCCAAATTTTAATTTATAAACAAAATTTTAATTTCGGACAAAATTAAAGTGAAATTAAATTAAACTAAACAAATAATTAAATTTCCACTTGAAGAAAATTAATTCAATTCAAGTTCTAAATATGCTAAACATCCCAAGTATGAATACTCCCAAATTAAATTAGTTTACTTGAATTAAACTAAAATTACCCAAATTTAAACTGGCACCAAATTACACTAAGGTTGAGATTTAAACTAATTTTATCTTGTTAACCTAATCATGCATCTAAATAAAATTTATCTTTTCAGTAGTCTTCTATATAATTTGTAGCCAAAGTAGTTTGTATTCTCCTACTTCAGTCCAACACACTGGAGTTCTGCATTTTCTCCCATACAAAGCTTCATAAGGAGCCATCTTAATATTCGAATGATAGTTATTATTATAAGCAAACTCTATTAGTGGCAAGTGTTCATCCCAACTGCCCTTGAACTCCAATACACAAATTCGTAACATGTCTTTAAGTGTCTGGATCGTTCTTTCTAACTGCCCATTAGTCTAAGGATGAAAAGATGTACTAAATTTCAATTTAGTCCCCAAAGCTTGTTGTAAACTAGGTCAAAAGTGAGAAATAAACTTATGATCTCGATCAGAAATAATAGAAACAGGTTCACCATGCAATCTAATAATCTCATCCACATATATTTTGGCATATCTATCCATGGAGTAAGTAGTTTTAACAGGAAGAAAATGTGAAAACTTAGTCAACCTATCAACAACAACCCAAATGGAATCAAACCATCGTGATGGTTTTGGTAAACCTATATCAAAATATGTAGTAACATACTCCCATTTCCACTCAGGAATATGTAAGAGTTGTAGTAAACCATTTGGCTTATGATGCTCCGCCTTCACCTGTTGGCAAACTAGACATCTAGCAATAAAATATGCAATGTCGTGTTTCATTCCAGGCCACCAATAACATTGTTTCAATTCTCTTTACAGTTTTGTGCTCCCTGGATGCATAGCATATAAACGACATCGGACTTCCTCTAAAATTATTTTTCTTAAATCAGGCACATTATGTACACATAAACGGTTACCGTATATAACAATGTCATCATCACGAAAAGAAAATTCATTTGCTTTACCCTTTTCATATAATCTCTAACTTTCTCCAATTGTGTATCTCCTGCTTGTGCTTGTTTTATCCAGTCTATCAACGTGCGTCTAACATTTCAATGTGCTACTATTCCGTAAGACTCATTCAAAGTTCATTCCACCCCCATTAAAGCTAATTCTCTTAGCAAGTCAACTCGAAAACAATAAATACAAAATACTATGCCTAAAGATTTTCTACTCGAAGCATCAGCAATAATATTAGCTTTACCCAGATGGTGATGTATTATTAAATCATATGAGTAAACAGATATTTGAGGCTTCGATGGTCAGTAAAATTTCACAGCTAACACCATATAAGTAACGTCTCTAGATCTTTAATGCAAAAACTACTGCAGCCAACTCAAGATCATGAGTAGGTTAGCTGAGTTCATGTATCTTTAACTGTTGAGAAGAAAAAACAATTACCTTTCCTTGCTTCATTAATACATAACCAAGTCCTTGATATGAAGAATCACTATAAATAACTAAACCTTATGTACCCATTGGGATAGTCAATACTGCAGTTGATGTCAACTTACCCTTTAAATTTTCAAAGATTTTATCACAATCACCACTCCACACAAACTTGTTCTCCTTTCTTGTAAGCTTAGTCAATGTCAATGCAATAGAAGAAAACCCCGGTATAAACTTCCTATAATAGCCCGCCAATCCCAAAAAGCTACGTACCTCTGTCACACTAGTTGGTCTTTACCAATTCATTACTGCTTCTACCTTCTTGGGATCAACACAAATACCATAAGAGGAAATAACATGCCCCAAAAATACTACCCTGTCTAGCCAAAATTCATATTTAGAAAACTTAGCATAAAACTCTTCTCTCGTAAGGTTTGTAAAATAATACGCAGGTTGTGTTCATAATCATCCCTACTATAAGAATATATCAAAACATCATCAATGAAGACAATAATAAAATAATCCACGTATGGGTGAAATATACGGTTCATCAAATCCATGAATACAATTGGTGCATTTGTTAACCCAAATGGCATGACAAGAAATTCATAATGTCCATACCTGGAACGAAAATCAGTTTTAGAAATGTCATAATCTCTTACTTTCAATTGATGATATTCGGATCTGAAATCGATCTTGGAAAACACTTTGGCTCCTTGCAACTGATCGAACAAGTCATCAATGCGGGGTAGTGGGTATTTTTTACAGATAGTCACCTTATTCAATTGATGGTAATCGATGCACAGTCTCATGGTTCCATCTTTCTTCTTCCCAAACAATATTGGGGGGGCCCACGGTGATACATTAGGCCTTATAAAACCACGATCTAACAAATCTTACAACTATATCTTTATCTCTTTTAATTCTGTAGGTTCCATACGATATGGTGCAATAGATATTGGTGTGGTGCCTGGTACCAGCTCAGTCACAAATTCTACCTCACGGTCTGGTGTTAACCCTGGGAGTTCTTCTCGGAAGACATCTGCAAATTCCTTAACTACTGGTATATCTGATAGTTTTCCAACCTCTTGTCGTGTGTCAACCACATGGGAAAGATAACCTTGACATCCTTTCCTTAGTAGTTCATAACATTTTGTAGCAGAAATCAAACATATTGGAGTGACATTTCATTCCCCAATAAATTTAAATTCAGGTTCACCTGGTAATCGAAACACTACCTCCTTTCTAAAGCAATCTAAGCATACATAATATGAGTCTAACCAATCCATACCCAGTATCACATCAAATTCACGCATATCGAGAGTTAATAAGTCAACCAACAACTTCCTTTCACCTACTCGCACCACACACTCCCTACACACCCTATCAATAAAAACCAATCCACCCACCGAAGTAATAATCACTAAATCAGAATCTAGTAATGATAATGTCTTATTAAGATGCAACAGATAAAGGATGGATACAAAAGAATATCTATAACTAGGATCTATCAACGCATAAGCAACTTTATCATAAATAGAAAGTCTACATGTCAATACGTTAGGCATAGCTTGTGCATCTTGTTGCGTCAGTGCAAACACTCTGCCTTGGACTTGGTTTTGAGACACGCCTACTCTACCTCCCCTGTGTACTTTTGGTATAAAAATCCTATCTCGTACCGTCACACTCCCAACTAAAGTTGTATCTCCCATAGCTGGACAATTCTTTTGTGAGTAGCCTAGTTAATGACAATGGAAACATAAAGGTGTCATCTCGGCTATTTTACACTCCCGAGATATGTGCCATTGACCACCACATCTAAAACAAAACACGGCCCTCGATCCCAGCACGAATACATTTTATGACCGACTAATCCTAGTCCTTCCACCTCGAGCTTGAAATCTTCCACGTGCGCTTCTATTATTTTTAAATTCTTATCCCTTAGATGATCCTTGTGCTACACCTCGAGATGAGGTTCCCGTCTCCCATCTATACGACTTTATACTTTTATGTCTAGCTTT
The DNA here is from genome assembly GCA_949130495.1 of Sambucus nigra. Lineage (NCBI taxonomy): Eukaryota > Viridiplantae > Streptophyta > Magnoliopsida > Dipsacales > Adoxaceae > Sambucus > Sambucus nigra. Next base: position 369,335,870 of record OX422217.1, read on the forward strand.
CTTCGAATGTTAGGCTTGCATCTCTTTCATTGAATTTCCAGACACTATAGCTCTGTCCATGTAATTTGTGATCTTCATATTAGCAATTATATTTTTTATATCTACATGCAACCCAGTCTGAAACCGATCACATGTACTTTCTTCTGTCCTCACCAAATCAAGTGCAAATTTAGATAAGGAAATAAATAAATTTTCATACTCTGCCACCGTTCGGTTCCCTTATTTAAACATGATAAATTCTTCCTATTTTTCCTTCCTGTAAGCCTTGGGAAGTATTTTTCAAAGAACACATTGACAAACCGCTCCCATGTAATTGGTGGAGGATTTGCTGGCACTACTCCCCAAATCGTAGTAAGTAACCTCTCTGTAGAATCCCACCATAACTTTGCATCATCCTCCAATCTAAAGGTTGCTAAAAAAACCTTTTATTTATATCGCACTTCCAGTACCTTGAATATTGTTTCCATTTTTCTAATCCACCCTTCTGCCACTAACGGATTAGTAGTCCCTATAAATGCTAGAGGATGTAACTTCATGAACCTCTCATGCAATTTATCCCTATCTCCACCTCTTGCTTGTCCACTAATTGTGCCATAGCACGTAATATTCTTCCCACATCGTCAATAGGTTGTTGTTTCCCCTCTTGTTCCTCCACTTTAATATTTTTATGTCCTTGCTGACTATTAGGAACATAAGATGCCTCACCCTCTGCTCTATCATGTGGCTCGTGTGGATCCATCACTCACTGCAATATAATTTACTTAAACAAAATACAATAGAATTAGTTTAATATTAACATTGTTAGTAAAAATCCAAACGCATAGAAAACCCACTTTCTAGTGTCCACTGCCAATCTAGGCCCTCACACCGTGTCCAGAACCTAATAACCATGCTCTGATACCAAGTTATCGTGCCCCGACTTAATTAAGTTAAACTCGTCCTTTTATTTAGAGATACATTCCCTTTAACAATGCTTTACTTTAAATCTCTCAGGAAAAATAACATAAGATTTTTTTTCAAAGGCATGTGTAGATGAAAACATAACTACCTTTACATGTAACTTATAAGTACCATACAACTTTACATACCCAACATCCTTAGTTTAACATTTGCACAAAAAACTTCTTGACATTCAAACCATATTAGATATCCGTCACTCCACCGTTTTAAGGTCCTAACTTGGCAGTGGACTCCAAACGATAGGCATACTCGAAGCATAAAATTATAGGAGGGAAAGCAACACAAGCTTAGTTAATGACCATAATTCACACATATAACCAATTTAGATAACCATTTTTTTAATGTTATAACCCAATAGGAATTGTGTAACTCTCGCAAGACTGGACCCGCCAGTCCAATTAACTCCCAGTTAATGGGGGATACCATATCCCAAAATTAGGCCCGAGTACAATAAGATTTTAAGTTGGATTAACAGGTCCGCTGCATCCTATACGACCCACTAGTCCTTAATATTAGCTAAAGGACTCGCCATCCTGTATCATTATATAACATCGCTTAACATTTTTAATCATATGCATATGTTTCATAAATACAACATCACTCCCATAAGCATTTTAACACTATGAACATATAAGCATCTATATTTCATAGGATATGTCACTCAACTTGGAGTTGGTTGTAAGATTAATAACAAAAATACTTCCTTGGTATGGTAGTATTAGCTGCTTCCCCTCCTAACAAGTCAACGTCATTAGTATTTGAATACACCAATTAACATTAAACCCAGTAATACATCACATCATTTGGTCAATTAGAAATAACTAAAGAGGAAATACATAGGTTACTTTAGATTTCTACAACTCCCTATGTATTAGGGTTCTAACACAATTTACAAAATTAAATTTTTTAGACAAAGTTATGCCCATTTTATTACAACCTTTTCCAAATCGTTTTTCAAGAAAAACAGCAACACAACTTCAACTTCCTGGAATTTTCATACTTTTTATGCATCATAAAATTGCATGATATTCAACTCAATATCAATAAACACATTGAATAATACAAAATCAATGTTTTATAATTTTTAGGGTTTATTTGTTTTATCGAGCAAAATGTCAAACACTTGGGAGGCATACTTACTCCGTTGGGGAAGATTTTATACCAGAACTTCAAACTATCACCAAATGTTCATTTCTTTGTATTTTTACATCATTTTTGGATATGTTATACATATATGAGTTTAGTTTATCTCCAACTATAATTACTCAATTTCAATCAGTATTCCATGATTTATACCATCTTTTGTACAACTACGTCGGAATAGAACATTAAAGTGTAACTTAACATTTTCAAGCATATATAACCTCCATCTCGGTTACCAATCATGGAAACACATACTAAACATGTTTTAGTACATACATACATCATATACATGAATTTATGAAATCAAAATCTCCACAAGAAGGTGATTCAAATCTAAGATTTTTAAAGTTAACAATTACGATCATATTACGCGTTCTTACATATGTTCTTAAACGATCCTTGTTTTAAGACAATTTGGAAATATGTGTATCATTAAAATATTTATCCAAATCATAAAAAAAAATATACAAAGTGTATAACTCATCGATGTGACCAACTTTAATAAATAAGTAATTACCTTACGAGGATTCCTTAATTTTTATAAATTTTCTAAAGGATTTCTTCCTTAACTTTCTTTTCTCTCTCTCTCTTTAGTAAAAACTCTTTTTCATGGATGAATTGACTGAACAAGGGGGTTGTTTTAATAAGTTTAAGTCGGACAAACCATCACCCACCCTCTAACCAATCAAAAAATAGGACATGGTGTGCTAATAAGACAAATGTCACTTAAGTGGTGAACATATTTACCCTTGTGCCGTACTTTCGGTATAACTTCTTGTTAGGACCTCCCTTTAACACACAATTTGTTGTGTTACAACCCTAATTCATATATATACAACTTTCATATTTTATGTTTTCTCAAAATCATAAAATTAGTACATCTATTTGGGCTCGAACAGAAGAGTAATAATTTACTCAAAATTAAATAACTTTCACACCTGGAGACCAAACATCGCCACTTTCGCACCAACACTATAGTTTACTTTTATAAACATAACGATGCATTAAAAATATATTTTATGATGAATTTAACCAGATAATTAATCATATGATCTAAACATGTTATTCCCTATCATAACCTCGATTAACATTTAATATAAACCACATATATATCACATGAGCATGCATCCCCTAAACATGATAATTAACATGTTTAACACACATAACCAATTTATAACTTATAACTCATAACTCATAACTTATAATTAATCATGTAATTAACCTTACTAATCATATGTTTAGGGCCTTACACGTATCATAATTCTAGCAGAATTTATATAATGAAGCATTAATTAGACTATGACAAACAAACATACAACTAGCAATAATATATCATGAAGCACAAAAGATAGTGTATGTAAGCGACACTAACATAATCAACCTTTATATTTAGTAAGGGAGGAATCATGTGCAAGTTTGTTATAATCATAAACACATTCACGTAAAGTCTCCAAATCGGATATCCTAACCTACACTATCACGACGCTCTCGAGATTTGGTGACCTTGGCGACTCTAACCTTTGAATTTTTAGAACCTTTTTTAAGATCAAAACAAAACTTCCTAAGGTGCATCTTCTCACCACAATCTGTGCAAGTGGAAACACAACATGAAGTGTTGCCTAAGGATTGATCTTTTTAAGTGTTCGTAGATGATTCTCTTAAAAATATGGTTTTGGCTTTATTAGCGAAAGCATTTTGAGTATCAAAGACAATACCACACATGTCATCTTTGATTTGGACGGTGCCTAAGATTTTATCTCATTTCTTCGACCTACATTCCAAATCAAATTTGACCCGACCTGAGTCTTTCAATTACTTTTTAAGCTCCACTATTCGAGACTCAAGTAAACTCCTATTCTCTTCTAACTAGAGAAGATCTTTCTACATAGCCTCTATCAAACCTTTAAGTATATCTCTTTCACCTTCAACATACTCTAGATTCTCACGAAGAGTTATCTCACGTTCCTTAAGATCATCAATTAAAACACTTTTATCACTAGCAATGGCGCGTTCTCTCTTTTTTGCTTCTAATTTCAAGTTTGCCCTTTATAACTTCAACCACTCCGCATAAAACTTACGAAAGGCTAATTGAAGTTCACTATCCTCTACCTCTTCTTTATTCTCACTCGCTTCGCCAATTTCTTTACCATTAAACTCATGGGATTGACAAATAATGACCTCAGAAGTGTGATGTGCTAATTTATCCTCAATGGAAGACTTTTCACTATCGCTCACATGACGAGCCATGGACGCGATAAAATTGCACTCAATGGGGGAATTTGGTCCCTGTTCTGGTTCACTATCACTAACAGTGACGTTATATGAAATAGGTCTCTTGCCCTCCTTCCTTAGTTTAGTGGGACACTCGAATTCCCAATGGCTATAACCCTCAGAACCATAACATCTATTTGACTTGTCCCTATTAATGTCTTCCTTACTATTGAATTTCTCAGCTTTATTACGCTTAGACTTATCAAACTTCTAATAGCCATTTTTAAGATTCTCTTTATTAATCTTAAGAAAATTTCTAAACTTCCTAAAAACCAAAGCCATATCTTTTGAGTCAATCTTAAACTCATCATCTGAAACTAATGTTTCCTCCTTTCGGGATTTTAAAGTTATACCTTTATCTTTCTTCTTCTCATCCTTGGAGGGAAACATGTCAAGTTCATAGGTTTATAAGTCCCCTTCAACCTCTTCAAATTTTGTAGAGTCTAAAGTTCCTAAAGAATTTTAAACGGTCACCTTTGGAATAAATCTATCGGGTAAAGACCTCAAAATTTTATTTACGATATGGTTGTCGGGTATCATTTCTCCCAAATGAAAACATGAATTCACAATATCGGACAATTTCGCATAGAACTCATCAAAAGTCTCACTTTCTAACATCTTAATGGTTTTCAATTGAGTGGTGAGGTTTTGGAGTTTATAAGCTTTAACGATACTTGTACCTTCATGGGTGAGTAGGAGTATATCACATGCTTCCTTAGACGTTTCACACGTCATAATCCGCGCGGAACTCATCCGGTGTGACCGCACTAAAATGGGCATTTATACCTCAGGAAATTTTGAAAAGGTAAATTTTCCATATATAAATCAAAAAAGGATCTTAACATAATAATTTAGCATTCCCGCTATGATACCATTTGTTATAATAAAAATGCTCTGATACCAATATGAAAATGTGATTTCTTAGATAATTATATGATGTGCACTTGATACCACAATTTTTAAAATCTAAAATGACATAGTTCACACAATATTCCTAAATTTAATTTCTTTCAAAATTAAAGTGAAATTAAATTAAACCAAACAAATAATTATATTTCCACTTAAACAAATTTAATTCAATTCAAGTTCTAAATATGCTAAACAACCCAAACATGAATATTTCCAAATTAAATTAGTTGACTTTAATTAAACTAAAATTACTCAAATTTAAACTAGCACCAAATTACACTAAGGTTGCGATTTAAACCAATTTTTATCTTGTTAACCTAAGTATGCATCTGGGTGAATTTTTCAAGATAAAAAGCAAACAGAACTATAACGAAAAAATCTCGGATGGCCCAGCCACAAATCCACTAGGTATGGTTTTACAAAAGACAAGACAAAGACTTACTACCTCAACTCGACCCCCTCTCAAGCCTTGACACTTCTTCTTGCTTCCACCTTCGCCTAGTTAATAACTCCGGAATCCACTTTAGTCTCAAAATCCACCGATGGAGAAAATCAGCCGTCAACAACACACGAAGCCTTTCTCCGTATACACACCACGAATCAACAAACATGGACGCCTTCGTAGAAAACTTCCTATTTTGGGTAGAAAATAATACCCAGTGCCAAATTGATGATCTCTAAGCAACTATATATATTTAGAACTTGAATCATGATAAACTATGGGGGTCAACTAGTTTTTGATTGAAGATGAATTCATTTGGAAATCAAAAAAACTAAAAGACCCTTTTATTTTGGATCTTTTGCTCTTACAACAAGTTAAAATGTTCTCAAAGGTCTTCCAAAACTCTGTGTAAAAATTGTCTTCCCTCACTATTAACTGGTTAAACCAAAGTGGGGAAAGTGGGAAGTTAAAAACAAAACTGATGAAAAACTTTAAAATCGCCTAGGTTGTTCGAATGACTTTTAAATGTCATTAGAACGAACTGGTTTGAATGAGATTCTGCCTTTTTCTTCTGTTTTCTCATTAGTAATCTCGTTCGAACAAACCAGTTCGTTACTAACAAGAAAACAGAGGAAAAAGGCATAATCTCGTTCAAACAAGTTCGTTCGAACGATGTCATTCTAATGAAAAAAGGAGAAAAATAAATGATTCTCGATAGATGGTTCGTTCGAACGACATGGGAATCTCGTTCGAACGAGATCCCAATTTCGTTCAAACGACTTTTCAAAAAATCAAAAAATTGCTTTTAAAGCCCAAAAACTTTTAAGATAAGTTTTAAAAAGATTTTTTGAGAAAAATATAGTCTTTTTGACAAAAGATTTATAAAAAATCACCCATAAAAATATCCAACTCACTATATATATATATATATATATATATATATATATATATATTAAATGCATTCATACTTTTAGAAACTTTGGACAAATTAAAATGTTGATGACGATAAACATGGCACACAAACCAGCACTGATGACATCTTCACTTTAGGCTTGCCTGCTACATCTTAAACTCAATTGCCATAGGCTTGAAAGGACACAACAAACTATTATCATATGACTCAAATAGTTTTGTCCAGAATTAAGCCAACACTACAAATTGACACAATTGAAAGGGACAAATTTGTCAAAATCTATACCCACCTCGCAACAAAAAAAAAAAAATTAACCTGCCCACCCCGTGACCAATGGCGAGTTTAGTTTAATCATCTCTGAACCCAATTAAATGTAAACCCCGTCCTTCCCCCATTTACATTATACTGGTCAAAACCCGCTCGGGGTGGAATAAAACCTGCATCCCCCCCCCCCCCTCTCTCTCTCTCTCTCTCTCTCTCTCTCTCTCAGAGAGAGAGAGAGAGAGAGAGAGAGAGAGAGGGGGCTCTTATACATACTTCCTGGCACAAACTTAATTTTCTAAAATACTAAAAAAAAATGAATTAAATTTTTTTATATGATATTTAAATATTTCGAGGGACTCCTAACAAAAAAAAAATCAACTCAGAATAACCTTTTTTCCTATTTTTAAAAAATCGGTCAAACTTTCACAGCTTTTAAAATACTTAAAAAGGTGTGAGAGATTGATCGATTTTTTTAAAATAGCAAAAGAGATTATTTTGAACTGATTTTTTTTTTGTTTGGGTTCCTTGAAATGTTTAAAAACTATAAAAAAAATTAATTTTTTTTACTATTCTAAAAAAATTGGTATGTATACTTGGTATGTTCTCTCTTATATATATATATATATGGAGAGATGGAGAGAGAGAGAGAGAGAGAGAGACAGACTCCTGTGCACACTAAGTTTGCACATGTGCTGGCGCATACTTATTTTTTTAAAATATTAAAAAAATATTTTTGAGTTTATGTGATATTTAAACATTTCAACAGACTCATATAAAAATAATCAGTTCAAAAAAAGTCTTTTTGCTATTTTAAAAAAATCGATCAAACTTTTGCACATTTTAAGTGTTTTAAAAACTGCGAAAGTTTGACCGATTTTTTTAAAGTAGCAAAAATAAGTTTTTTTTAGTTGATATTTTTTATATGGATTCCTTGAAATGCTTAAATATCATACAAAAAAAATCAGTTCAAAAATATTTTTTTTACTATGTTAGAAAAATAATGTGCAAACTTAGTGTGCGTAGGAGTCTCTCTCTCTCTCTCTCTCTCTCTCTCTCTATATATATATATATATATATATATATATATAAGGTTTTGATGTAAATAATATATCAAATAATGGTATTTAAGTAAATAGAAGAAATTATACGCCCTGTTTATGGATTGTTTTTAAATTCATACTCGTTTTTGCTATTTTAAACATGTTTTTAATCCGATCTATTAAGATCTATACGAGAACTCGATGAGTCAAAATAAATTGCCATCCTATAATGGATATTTGTCTCTTTCATGTAAAAAGGACACCTTACATTCAATAATGCATTGCATGTTTCCATCTACGTAATTACTTTACTAGATTAATTTATATCGTTTAGAAATGATGCCTGTCACGAACATTATTAAACCCCAGTTCAAATGTTGCCAAGTCCTTAATATTAATTTAATATTTAACACCCATTATTTATGATGCGATGGATATTCGCCTCTTTCATGGATATCCGCCAATGTCTAAGATGTTACCAAGTCCTTAATAATTTAATACTCAACACCCAGTATTTTGTGAACTAAATAATAATATTATTAAATTAATAGGATTCAACCAAGGAAGAATAGCAATTTGTTTCCACTGAATAACTTCTGCCAGACACAAATGCATATGAGATAACACATTTATCCACTCTATTTTTTAATTTCAATATAGAAATTGTATTTTTAACATTCTTAGTCTTTATTTTCAAACAGTGTGAGATTTACTAAACTAGAGTCAAATCTTACGCTTTGATTGCTCCAAAGACATCACAATCACTTTAGATTAACATTTAGACCGTCAAATGAGAAGGTTAGATGTCATTATAATTCACACTCTAATGTGCAACTGTAAGAGATAAAGTAAATCTAACCTAATATGTATATTTAGAAACGGAGAATTAAGGTTAATATCATGTTCATTTTTATATTTGAATTTTTAGGATAGTAATTTTCAAGTTTATAAATATAATTTTTGTGGTACAATACTATTTATTTGTGTGGTCCCTTTAGAGTTAAAGATTATACAAAATAGGTAATTTCATTTATTTTTGTTAAAGAGGTATTTATATTTATACTCTTAGTCATACTCATATAAAACTCATTTTAAATATAGTGTTCGTCAGAAAAAATAGAGTTTTCGCCGGAAAAATTGGAGGTTTTGGTAAAATAGTAAATTTATCGGTTTCGATTTTTTTGTCAAAAAATATCAAATATGGATGTTGCTGGATAGATCTTGACGAGTAGATTTCAAATATATAAATTTTGTGAATTTTGGATTTGTAAATTTGAAGTTATGCACTTTTAAAAAATTGCTATTTTTTTGTATGAGTTGTCAAATGCCATATTGACGATTTTTTCTGATGTTTTTAGTACAGGGACTAAATTTATAAAATTACGTGGAGTGTCCTATTTTTATATACTTTGAATTAGATTGAACATTTTCCCAAATCCCCCATTTAAAAATGGTGTCGTCAATCGTAAATTTGTCCCGTGGCATGAAAATGAAGTTAAAATTATATTTCTTTTATTTTGCTTAAAAAAGAATCTTCAATTAAGAAAAAATCCTTTCATGTCCAATAATACAAAGGCTTTAATTCTGTGTGTTACCCTTTCTCCATCATATTGACATTAGTTTTCCTCTCATTTCATGTAGCTCTCTAAATGTCTATGTTTCTTCCATTCCCTCTTCTCTCATTACCCAAGACATTTACAAAAGGGGCTTATATATGTTCTATTTCAAGAAATCCTCATGTTGTAAGTCATAAGGGGCTTATATATGTTCTATTTCAAGAAATTTTATGTTTATTTTTAAAGTGGTATCGACTATGTTCCGTCTCAATGCATTTGATGTGTTTGTTACCGATACAATTTTTTTTTCTTTTTTTAATGAAGTCGAAATATAGTTATGTTATATAGAATTGAAGAGAGGCCACATGATCTCCACCCTCAGTAGTAGCCCATTAGCCTTGATAATACTAGAGGCATGTATTGATTTTATTATTTTTGGATTTCTTTATTTGGGTTTTCATATTTGAATTTTAAATCATATTTTTTAGGGTTTCCATCGTTTCTCATATTTTTGTTATTTTATTTCGTGGGCTCTTTAGGTAACTTTTTTAGTTGTTTATCATATAAATGGTGAGTTTATAGATGATCATATATCTCTATCCCATGTATGGCACCTTGAAATTCGTAATTCCAGTTCTTATTTTATAAATTTATATTTTACATTATTCACTCATTGCAAACTTACAAATTCTTTGACTTGGTTGCAAATATGCTTTGGGCGTAGATAAAGATAACGCAATATATATATCATGTAACTTTGGATCACTATTATAACAATTTAAATAAGTTTTTATTTATTGGTAATTCAAATGTCCAGTTTATTTAATTTATTTTAGTAGATTATTTTAGGGATATTTGTGTATCTCTTAAGATGGACCCTATTTTCGCTTAAAATTTAGGCTTAGAGATGTAGTTAGCTTTGTTCGACAAAATGCTAGACTGAATTTGTTACTTTGTACCTCACGTCATCAAAGAGGTCCTTAGTGAGTAAAAACTTTACCACTTAATTTTGAGAAGTCATGCTACTATTAATATTTGTAGAATCAAAAGTTGTTGTGTGAAACTTTATCCCCTTTAATGTAGTTATGCCAAAAAGTAATAACTATCTATATCTCTCTAAGGGAGAAAAACCAAACTAAAGACGAAGTAACATTAGAAGAGAGATGGGAAGAGAGAGAGAGAGAGAGAGAGAGAGTGTGTAAAAACCTCAAAACACAAACAAACATCTTATTAGAAAGAAACAAAAAGCAAAATTAAAATATGTGAACTAAAACAAAGATTTTATACATTTTTAAAATTTATACCCCGAAATTATATCTTCTTTTTACGGATTAAAAAAATATAGTAGCAATCCCCAAGAGTTAGAAATAACCTCATTTTCGGGTGTATTTCAAATCGCTATTTTTCGAGCTATTTAGAAATTCTCATATTAGTAACTTATCAAAGTGTCCCCCATGTAGCTAACCAAAAAAATCTTAAAAAATGAACAAATCTACACTAATAAATACAAAAAAAACTAACAAAACTCATCTTTAAACTCAGGTGATGAACACGACATAACTATCTATAGAGTAACTTATTAAAGCCATAACTACTCCATCTGAAAAGGAAATGGCATTGTCCCCTTATTTCTTCTTTTTTTGTGCTAAACAAACATGTTCGAGTACTTGTACATAAGATATTTCAAAAACTAAAATCTCAAATCACATTTTTTCAGAAGGAACTCCAAAATCGAGTGCCTATATTCTAAAACAGAAAAGAAAGAACTCTATAGTCAATACATGAATAAGAATATTCTACGATACCAAATCTTACAACCATAACAAAGCCAAACCAACAAATTGTAATCTTTTCACACAATGATCAGTATGGGCCAAATGATTTTCCAATTTTACAGGCCGCAATTGATTTTCCTTCTTCGTTGAATGATCTGTAACAAAAAAAGAAACAAACTAATAACTAAAAGTTATAAAACAAAGAGCGTGAAATAACTCATTTGGAGGCCACTCCACGTAAAAGATGGATGTGATAATTTCAACAATGTGGAAACACAGTAAACTAAGGCTTAGAGAAGAATGGATTCAATGCACTCACAATACTTTAAAAACATAGTCATTGATATGCCCCAAGTGTAACCTCGGCCTAGAGACACCAACCTCGGCCTGGAGACACCAATCTCGGCGGAGATCATGGCAGACGTTGGAAGAGTCTTGGGCACGCGATATCACCCCTCGGTCATATCAAGGTCGGCCTAGGCCGACACTACTATGAGCCTCTCCAAGGGACATCATAAGGATCAACAGCACTCGCATATGCCTTGAAATGGCAACCTCGGCCATACATAAGCCGAGCCTACAGGAGGTCACCAGCAACCTCGTCTCAGGCCGACCCTGCCCATTGTCTCGGCCACAATTAGGCCGAGACCTCCACGGAATCCTCGGACTAAACAGGTATCAAGACTCACCAACCTCGGCCTCACCAAGGCCGAGGTCATACCCCAGACGCGATAGCCGAGCACCTGTTGACATATGGATAAGGACACGTGGACACAAATCAATTATAACAAGATTATTCCCCACACGTGGGGAGAATATTGCATCATCATTCTCTACATGTGACAGTGACAGATGGCACTCCCACATTGGTGAGGTAACCACACACATGCTCATTGCATGCATAGGGGGTACATTACACCCCCTAGGTACTATATATAGAGGTCATCCTCTACCTTGCAAAAGGATCCCATATATTCAACCCTAGCTGAAACTCTGTTGATATACACAGTAGAGAGAGAAAGCTTGAGAGATTGTATTCATGGCCGTTAGAGCCTTATTTCAGTGAGATTATTCACACACACACAGTGGACGTAGGCCAATCTGGGCTGAAACACTTATATCCTGGTGTACTCTCCCCTTCTCCTCATCTCATTCTCTTGCCATTTACATAACTATGCTGCCATTGTTGTTCTTAGATTGAGCTTAAAAACACCTTCTCTGGTGGTGCTAATTCCAGCATCATCATTTTGGCGCCGTCTGTGGGAACGAGAAGCTATCTCTTCCTCTTTTTCTGCTTGTCCTCATCGGAGACTCTGGTGGTGAACCAGGCCTCCCCCTAGCGCGGAGCTGTTTCACCATTGAAAGAGGTCCTGTGAGGTACTAAGCTCATCTGCTACTCAAGCTCTATAGTGTTAACATATGGCACCAGACTTACCACCGCCTCTTTCGTCGCCCGGGGGTGAAGGGCCTAGTTCCAGTCAGGCGCCCCCCCCAGTCCGAAATAGCAGAGGTAGCTGCAGCCTTGAGATCCTTAGCTGCAACGCAACAAGTTATGCAGGAGAAATTTGCACAGCTCAGCCAAACTATGATGAGGCCACCTGGAGTCTCACCGGATATGATCACTTCGGCGGTTGTTCAGCCTCATCCTGACACCAGGGGACCACCCCAGGCACTAATGAAGGACCAGCCTACACCCCAGCGGAGAAGGGACGTTGCTGACCCTAGGCGCTTGCGCCTGGGGAGGCAAGGAAACCCTTGCCCAGAGGACATGTATGACGATCTAGAGGCGAAAGAAGCCCCGGAGGACTGCTGGGAGCCGTATAAGGTGTCAAATAACACTGTACGACCTCTTAGGCAAAGTCAAGGTTGTGTCGGCCGAAGAGGTGAAGAGGCCCAACAAAGAGGGTCGGCCTTTGATAGGTTGAGCAGAGGGTCGACCTTCGAGAGACTAGGCCCGATGAATGACCTAAGACAGAGGCTGTCGAGATCAAGGAGCGTAGCAGGCTCTCAGAGAGGGAACAGGCAGGGTCGGCCAGACCAAGGCCGACCCTGTGAAAGAAGAGGTAGGGAACAAGAAGAGGTCAACAGCCAACGTGTCGTGGCAGGGGAACCCTCGGTCCATCCTAGGGAGATAGCAGGGGATAACCTCAGCCAAGTCGATGGTCGAAGACCATGGAATGATTCTATCCAACGCCTTGAGGAGAAGATAGGAGACCTCATTAAAAGCAGGGACCTATTGCAAAGGGGTTACTCAGAGGGCTCCCCATTTGTGGCTAGGATAGTGGGGTTCCCAACCCCAGCTATGTTCAAGCCTCCCACGGTGTCTCCCAAGTATGATGGCAGCACTAACCCTGTGCATCATATCGAGATGTATCAATCGGCAGCAGACATCTACTCGATACCCGATGAGATGAAGTGTAGAGCCTTCTCTAGGACCTTAACAGGGGCTGCACACAGTTGGTTCACCTCTCTTCTAAAGAATTCAATTGAGAACTTCAAAGGCTTGGCTGAGCGATTCATCCACAAATTCTGCTTTGGGATGAGACCTCAAAAGAAGACTACCCACCTGCTGTATGTCAAGCAGGCCAAGGGTGAGAGCCTAAGAGACTACATAGCAAGGTTCAACAAAGAAAAATTGGAGGTGGAAGATTATGAAGAGAACATAGCCATGACCGCCCTTATAGGAGGCCTCCAGAAGGGGAAGTTATTGTGGAAACTGGCGGAAGACCCCCTTAGGTCTATGGCGGAGCTGCTGGCAACCGCAGGGAAAGTGATGAATGCGGATGAGGCAATGGCCGCCAAATACGAGGATGAGAACCGCGGGGGCAGCGGGAAGTCCCAAAGCAACAAAGAGGGGAAGAAGAGGTCAGGAGATGACAAGTTCGCTCACTATACTACTCTGAATGTGAGCTGTGAGCACATCCTCAATGAGATTAAGAATGACAGGGCTCTGAGATGGCTAGAGAAGTTGAAAGCCCCACCACATAAGAGGAACAAAAACCTATGGTGTGAGTTCCACCAAGATCATGGTCATGTCACAGATAGATGCTTCGCTTTAAAAGATGAGATTGAAAAGATGTTGAAATCTGGAAAGCTGAGGAAGTATGTGGATGGTAAGGCTCCAAAGGGTGGAAGAGATGACCCTAAGAAAAGAAAAAATGACAGATGCCGTAACAATGTTCCGGCTAGAAGAGACGATGATTCAGAAGGAGATGACGAAGACGATCCGGATCTCCCGCCAAAAGATGATAACACCCCGGTGAAGAGGGTCGGTACGATCTCCTTTGGTATTAGCACCATATGTGGGGGATTTGCAGGAGGTGGCTCTGAATTAGCAGATAGGAAGGCTCATGTAGCAGAGGCCAGGTCAGTGGCTAAGCTTGAAGTTGTGAATCTAACGTCTTCCGACACAGTGCAGAAGAGGCAGAAGGTAGACATGGACACCCTCGTAGTGGGGTTCTCCAGACTCGACTTCAAGGGTATCTTAGCCCCCCATAATGACCCTTTGGTCATAACAACAAGGGTGCATGGGTGCGAGGTACGGAGGATCCCCATAGATGGGGGGAGCTCAGCAGACGTGATGTTCTGGCCCTGCTTCAAGAGCCTAGGCCTTAGCAGAGCAAGGCTGGTGCCCTATCATCACCCATTGATAGGCTTCAGTGGTGAAAAGGTCCACCCCTTGGGCATGTATGAGATGGACGTACGGATGGGTGATGAGTGGCCTAAGAGGTTGACCAAGAAGATAAACTTTTTCGTTATGGACGAGAACGTTTTCTCGGCCTACAACCTCATCATAGGAAGGGTGGCCCTTAAAGAGTTTGAAGCTGTGCCGTCGACGGTCCACCAGATGCTAAAATTCCCGACCCCTTATGGGGTAGGGGAAGTGTAAGGGGACCATACCATGGCGCGAGAGTGTTACTTCAACTCGGCCGAAGAGAGATAAGCCCATAAGAGGGCAACCACCACTTATAGCATTAACACTCTTGACCCAAGAGATGAAACAAAGTTGAAGAAGGGAGAGGCCGCAGAAGAGGTAGAATCCATCGTCCTCAATGAGGATGAGTTGGAAAAAACTGTCCAGGTCGGTGAGGCCCTAGAGCCAGGAACCAAGGAAGAGCTGATAAACTTCCTCAGGAGGAGACATAGTGTCTTCGTATGGAGTCACACAGACATGCCTGGCATCGACCCTGAGGTGATGAGCCACAAGCTCAACGTGACAAGAGATGCCAAGCCGATCAAGTAGAGACGAAGAGTCTACTCCAGGGAGAAATACGACGTCATCCAAGAAGAGGTCAAAAAGTTGGAAGAGGCCAGGTTCATAAGAGAGGTTACCTATCCGGAGTGGCTCTCAAATGCAGTCATCGTGCCTAAGGCCAATGGGAAGTGGCGAATGTGTGTGGATTTCACTGACCTGAACAGATCTTGTCCAAAAGATAGCTATCCCTTACCTCGAATAGATCAGATGGTGGACGCTACGGTAGGGCACGAGCTCATGAGCTTCATGGACGCTTATTCAGGATATAACCAAATCTTCATGGATGCTGAAGACTCTAAGAAGACAGCCTTCATTACTGACAAAGGGACGTACTGCTACAAAGTGATGCCCTTCGGTCTGAAAAATGCAGGGGCAACGTATCAACGTCTTGTCAATAAGATGTTCAAAGAGCAAATATGTAAGACCATGGAGGTGTATGTAGACGATATGCTAAAGAAGAGCTTGAAAGCTTGTACTCACGTAGCGGACCTTGAGAAGACCTTCGATGTTATGGACTCGTACAGAATGAAACTCAACCCAGCAAAGTGTGTCTTCGGAGTAGGAGCTGGGAAGTTCCTGGGGTTCATCGTTAACCAAAGGGGAATTGAAGCGAACCCTGAGAAAATCAAGGCATTACTCGACATGAAGACTCCTAGGAGTATCAAGGATGTCCAAAGACTCACGGGAAGAGTGGTTGCCCTTAACAGGTTTGTTTCTAGCGCAACGGACAAGTGTCTTCCATTCTTTAAAGTTCTAAGAAAGGCCTTCCAATGGGACAAAGAGTGTGAAAAAGCCTTCAACCAACTAAAGTCCTACTTAGGGTCTCCCTTATTGCTGTCTCGGCCCATCGCAGGAGAAAGGTTGTTTGTGTATCTGGCAGTCTCTGAATCAGCCATCAGCGCGACCATCATACGGGAAGAGGATGGGATCCAAAGGCCTGTGTACTTCAATAGTAAGGCTCTTCAAGGGTCTGAACAAAATTATCCCCGCATGGAGAAGTTGGCTTATGCCCTAATACACGCCTCAAGAAAAATGAATCCTTACTTCCAAGCTTACTCCATGGTAGTCCTCACTGACTCCCCACTAAGGCAGGTCCTGCATAAACCTGAGAAGTCTGGGAGGTTGATGACTTGGGCCATCGAACTAGGAGAATATGATCTTACCTACCAGCCTAGGACAACCATCAAAGGGTAGGCCCTCGCGGACTTTGTCGCAGAATTCACCTGGGAAGAGGCCGAGACAGAGAAAAGCCTAGAGGACGACGAAGAGATAAACCGTAGTGTCTTATGAAATTTGGAAGAGAGAGCTCCAAACATCTTTCGAGATCGGGAAGAGGTCATCGCAGGCAAATCCCGGAGCAGAGTAGAAGAGAACGAAGAGGATTGATACCTCTTCAAGAGAGGAATTATGGAAGAAGGGGTCTTCTCATCAGATACAGACGTCTAGAGCCTCTTTGTTGATGGCTCTTCCTGTGATAGTGGAAGCGGTGCGGGGCTAATACTCTCGGCTCCAAATGGCGCCAACATTGAATATGCCTTGATATTCAACTTCCAGGCCTCAAACAACGAGTTTGAGTATGAGACCATGATAGCAGGTCTCTTATTGGCAACAACTCTTCGAGTAAAGCGACTCCTACTCCATAGCGACTCAAGGTTGGTGGTCAATCAAGTACTGGGGATATACGAGGCCAAAGACGAAAGAATGTCCAAGTACTTAAAGAGGGTAAGAAGGTTGTTAGAATATTTTAAAGAAGCAAAACTGAAGAGAGTGCCTCGACTAAGTAACAACCACGCTGATGCATTGGCAAGGCTAGCCTCGATAATAAAGATAGATATGGGAAGGACCATTCCGATCGAGGTCCTAGAAAAGGCAACCATCGAGGAGGACGAGGTATGTAGCCCTTGTCACAATTTGAACCTAGGAGACTCATGGATTGACCCGCTCGTCAGATACCTAAGAGAGGGAGAGCTACCTGAGTCCAAGCTAGAAAGGAGAAAGTTGAGATATAGGGCTGCCAAGTTTTCAATGGTAGGAGACGTCTTGTACAAAAAGGGGTTTCTATTGCCTCTCCTCAGATGTGTGCATCCCATGGAAGTTCCCCGGGTCTTACAGGAGGTTCATGAGGGTTCTTGCTCTAGCCACATAGGGGGAAGGCCCTTGGCCAAGAGGATCATCACTCAGGGATACTGGTGGCCGACCTTATCCAAGGACGCTGCAGACTATGTGAAGAGGTGCGACAAATGTCAAAGTTCGCCACTATCCCTCATCAACCCCATCAGCCTATGACGTCAATCTCTTCTCCATGGCCATTTGCGGTATGGGGAATCGACTTAGTAGGACCTTTGCCAAGAGTTGTCAACAACTATAGATTCTTGATAGTTGCCATTGACTACTTCTCAAAGTGGGTGGAGGCAGAGCCGATGATAACAATCACAGAGCAGAAGACCTTCCAGTTCATTTGGAGGAATATCATATGCAGATATGGCCTCCCAAACACTCTCATCTCGAATAATGGGACCCAGTTCAAGAACTCCTCCTTAGAAAAGTATTGCCTAAGAGTAGGGATCAAGCAGTTCTTCTCATCTCCTGGTCGACCTCAGGCAAATGGTCAAACCGAGGTCACAAACAAAACGATCTTGGACGGGATCAAGAAGAGGTTAGAAGATGCGAAGGGAAGATGGACTGAAGAGGTCTACGCTGTGTTATGGACCTACAGAACCACGATAAGGACACCAACAGGAGAAACCCCATTCATGCTGGCACATGGCTCAGAGGCCGTTATCCCAACGAAAGTAGGACTCCCAACTCATCGAATTCAGACGTACGACCCTGACAATAATGGGGAAGAGAGGAGGCTAGACCTAGATCTTATCGAAGAAAGAAGAGAAGACGCAGAGGTCAGAAAGGCAGCCTACCAGCAGAGGGAAGCGAAATTCTATAACCAGAGGGTGAAGTCAAGACCCATTGCAGTGGGAGACCTAGTGCTAAAGAAGACCCTACAGAAGGCAAACAAGCTTCACCCAAACTGGCATGGCCCCTACAAAGTAACAGAAGAGGTTGTGCCTGGCACTTACAGGCTAAAAACCTAGAAGGAGAACCTTTCACTAACCCATGGAATGCTGACCACCTAAAGAGATATTACATATGATGTTGCATAAAGTTTTATGTAAATGTACCATCTTATTGTGAAGAGGTTATTAATAAAGATCAGTTCCCATGACAGTTCTTGCTTCATTCTTAAATCAGAGATTAATTATGAGGATAACATCTTAGGTGATGACCTCAGATCCTTATAACATCATAATTTGGTGACAAGGTCTGACGTCAGATACCATAAGGAGATGACCTCAGACACTTAACATCATTAATTTGGTGAGATTAATTATGAGGATAACATCTTAGGTGATGACCTCAGACCCTTATAACATCATTAATTTGGTGACAAGGTCTGAGCTCAGACACCATAATGAGATGACCTCAGACCCTTAACATCATTAATTTGGTGAAATTCATTATGAGGATAACCTCTTAGGTGATGACCTTAGACCCTTATAACATCATTAATTTGGTGACAAGGTCTGAGCTCAGGCACCATAATGAGATGACCTCAGACCCTTAACATCATTAATTTGGTGAAATTCATTATGAGGATAACCTCTTAGGTGATAACCTTAGACCCTTATAACATCATTAATTTGGTGACAAGGTCTGAGCTCAGACACCATAATGAGATGACCTCAGACCCTTAACATCATTAATTTGGTGAAATTCATTATGAGGATAACCTCTTAGGTGATGACCTTAGACCCTTATAACATCATTAATTTTGTGACAAGGTCTGAGCTCAGGCACCACAATGAGATGACCTCAGGCCCTTAACATCATTAATTTGGTGAAATTCATTATGAGGATAACCTCTTAGGTGATGACCTTAGACCCTTATAACATCATTAATTGGGTGACAAGGTCTGAGCTCAGACACCATAATGAGATGACCTCAGACCCTTAACATCATTAATTTGGTGAAATTCATTATGAGGATAACCTCTTAGGTGATGACCTTAGACCCTTATAACATCATTAATTTGGTGACAAGGTCTGAGCTCAGACACCATAATGAGATGACCTCAGACCCTTAACATCATTAATTTGGTGAAATTCATTATGAGGATAACCTCTTAGGTGATGACCTTAGACCCTTATAACATCATAAATTGGTGACAAGGTCTGAGCTCAGACACCATAATGAGATGACCTCAAACCCTTAACATTATTAATTTGGTGAAATTCATTACGAGGATAACCTCTTAGGTGATGACCTCAGACCCTTATAACATCATAATTTGGTGATAAGGTAATGACCTCAGACCTGCATAACACCATGCATTGGTGACGAGGTCTGAGGTCAGGACCATTGGTCGAGTTTAAACAAGACCATTGCAAAGACAAGCTTAGAAAGAGGGCTTGAGAGGTTGAAGCTCATTGCAAATTTATTTCTAAGCAGACACCATAACAATGGAACTAAGAATGAAAAGCATCACATGACATTCAATGAAAAGAAAGTGAAGATGGTCCTCATCAGAGGCTGATATATATATTCAGAAATTAGATGTTCAATGATTACAGACAAAAGTTCCACCATACAGTTAAATTACACAGTGATAAAAAATATCCTAAGAGTCTGAGGGGGGAACGTTGACACCCTCGGCTTGGTTAGTCACCTCGACCGCATCATCACAAGGGTCTCCCCCTCCAACCTCGGTGACCTCCAATGTAACAGTCTCGGCAGGAGCAGCAGCCTCTTCCTCAACCTCTTGAAGAGCCTGGGCAAACTGAGGATCAGCAAAGCCGAGACCCACGAAGTCAGAGGCCTTCAAAGTGCCGGCCTCTCTCTCCCTGATGTCAGCCCATTTAGCAGTGGCTTTGATACCTCTTTCAAGGTATTCAAAGCCAAACCCCATGAAATCATCAGAGGATTTGTAGTCAGTAATGATCTTCTCAGAGGCGTCCTCAAGGGCGGCCCTGACAACTGAGTTGACATTTTACTGCAGAACGTCATCCTTAGCCTTTAATGCAACAGCATGATCCTTGTCGAGCTGGGAGATGTCCATCTCCAACCCCTTCACCTTCTCCTCAGAGCCCTTCAACTCAGACTTGAGGCGCTCTATCTCTGCATTCAGAGTACTTTGGACTTTCTCGGCCTCTTGCCCCTTTTGGATGAGAGGCAACTTCCTCAGAGTCCAGTTCGATAGATGGTGCATAGCGGTCAAGCCCTGCATATTTAGTGATCATGAGTAAGTTGAAGAAGAATCAGATGTCACACTTAGAAGAATTTGTAATGAAGGACCAAATCATACCTGAACGGCTCTGTGAAGGCCAAACTCAACCAGCAAGGGGGTGTCCATAGCCCTGTAGAAGTGCTTATCAGCCTCTGTCATTACAGAGCCGATGGCATCCAGGGTCTGCATACTATGGCCGACCACACTATCAGTTAACTTCAACTGATCCAGACGAGCCGACAGGATGTCAGCTGAAGAAATAGGGATGGCGGCTTCAGTGGTCTTCTTCTTCGGCCTCTGATCCTCGGGGGCATGATCTTCGGGAGCCCTCTTCTTTTTAGCCGGGGGCTTAGAGGCCGAGGGAGCTGGGGGAGGAGCATTAAGCCCTGCTCTCTTGGCAAGTCTTGTCAAGCTCGGTGTAGCCATCTCCCAAAGATCGTCTGGAATATCCCTTGGTCGCTCTGCAAAAAATTAGTAGACCTGAGTTAGATAATCAGATATGAATAAACTCAGAGGTTAAACTTGCAAAACAAAAATGCTTACCAATCTCGGCAAGGGGACTTCCACCCAGACCTGTCCCAGAGAGGAAGTGGGGAGTCATCAGATGTTCAAACCTGACAAATAGACCATTTACCCCCTGATCTTGAAGGGCTTTCACCTTCTGGAGGTTTTGTAAACTTAGGCCAGGGTCATCCCTGGCAGACATGGTGACCTTACCCCACCTCAGGGGCATCCTCTGCTCCAGATTGGATGAGGGAACACATGGGACAAACTCCCATGGACCTGAGGCAAAGAAGTACCGAGGCTTCCAGTTATGGTTGGAAGTCTGAGTCACCTGAAGCAATTTCTTCTCAGGCCTCCGAGCTACAAAATGGTAGTAGCTCGGATGATTTTTGGCCAAGGAAGGGACGTAACAACCTACAAAGACTTGAACTGGAAGGTCTGAGTGGTGGAAAGCCTTCCATATCACTATGGCCCCTATTAGGATTCTCCAGGCATTAGGAGAGAGTTGGGAGGGGGCCAAATTAATGTAAGAGAGGATGGACCTGATAATGGGGTGAATGGGCAGACGGAACCCCAACTTGAACATCTGCTCGTACAAACAGATCTCGTCGTCTCGGCCATGATAAGCCCTCTCTTCCCTCAGAGGTCTCCTAAGTTTAATTGAGGGGCTGATAGAATACAGATATCTGAAGCAGAGAAGGTCTACATCAGTAATAGTACTCTCGTGCTCGGCCGCCTCAGAGACGTCGACATTGCTCTCAACCTCATCATCATCCAACTCAACGTCGGCTGGAGCAGATGTTGATGGGTTACTCGGAAACCTCTGAGCAAACTCTGTTCCGGTGACGGCCGACAAAGGGATGGCGTCAATTGGTGGTGGAATGGCCACACTCGACTCAAGAATCTCAACCTCCGAGGATGATCCTGAGGTGCTTGAGTGGTTATGGGACGAGGCTCGGCTGGAGACCTCAGCCTGATCAGGGTCCTGATCAGGCCTAGGTGTGTAGTCCATGGCCTCTTGAAAGGAATCCATAGAAATGGGGTCTGAGGTAGAAGATTCAGACTCAGACATAGGTATAGGATCAGCAGGAACCCCTGTCTGATAGAAGTTCTCCGGGGGGTCAGGATATATCACCTTCAGAGGTGGTGGAAATAGGGGTCTAATGGAAAACTATTGTGATCTACGAGCCTCCCCCTGAGCTCTTTCTATTTGCCTAATCTTTTCTAAAGTCTTCTCTCTAAGAGAAGGGAACTCCTCAAGAAGCTGATATAAGGGTCTGAGCATTAGAGGACGACACTACACTTAGGGATTTTCCTAAACTCCAAAAATTACAAACAAGACTGGGTGATAAAATGAAGTAATCTAAAGATCAAACTACTTAAATTTGGCAAGAAAAGCTCGCCTGAAACTATGGTGGTGTCGCCGTAAAACTAATAAAGTCGTCGAAAAGTACGAAAATAAGGGTGCTTGCAGGTAAAATGAAGGAAACAGTATGGTAGACCTTACCTGAGGATCAAATGGTAAGGAGGAGAGGAGAAGACGAGAGAAATCACCACCCAAAAGCCTTGAACCAAGATCTTTCTAGATAGAGAGAGCTGCTGGAGCGAAACGGTAGAAATCGAAGAAATGAATAAAAAAGAGAGAAAGAAGGGTTCAAAACCCTTATATACTCAGGCACAACTCCCAAGGGCCATCATTGCCTTGGGAGACCCAAAGGGCGGCTGACAGCACACGCCTACCAAGCAAGCATGTTCCAGTATTGGACAAGTGTCAAGCAAGTATTGGCTTGTAAACGACAGGCCTCGGAGGTGTAGTAATCCCCTAGTCACTTGCTCTCACATATGACTAAGGACTGGGGGGTGATTGATATGCCCCAAGTGTAACCTCGGCCTAGAGACACCAAACTCGGCCTGGAGACACCAACCTCGGCAGAGATCATGGCAGACATTGGACGAGTCTTGGGCACGCGATATCACCCCTCGGCCATATCAAGGTCGGCCCAGGCCGACACTACTACGAGCCTCTCCAAGGGACATCATAAGGATCAACAGCACTCGCATATGCCTTGAAATGGCAACCTCAGCCATACATTGGCCGAGCCTGCTGGAGGTCACCAGCAACCTCATCTCAGGCCGACCCTGCCCATTGTCTCGGCCAGAATTAGGCCGAGACCTCCACGGAATCCTCGGACTAAACAGGTATCAAGACTCACCAACCTCGGCCTCACCAAGGCCGAGGTCATACCCCAGACGCGATAGCCGAGCACCTGTTGACATATGGATAAGGACACGTGGACACAAATCAATTATAACAAGATTATTCCCCACACGTGGGGAGAATATTGCATCATCATTCTCTACATGTGACAGTGACAGATGGCACTCCCACATTGGTGAGGTAACCACACACATGCTCATTGCATGCATAGGGGGTACATTACACCCCCTAGGTACTATATATAGAGGTCATCCTCTACCTTGTAAAAGGATCCCATATATTCAACCCTAGCTGAAACTCTGTTGATATACACAGTAGAGAGAGAAAGCTTGAGAGATTGTATTCATGGCCGTTAGAGCCTTATTTCAGTGAGATTATTCACACACACACAGTGGACGTAGTCCAATCTGGGCTGAACCACTTATATCCTGGTGTACTCTCCCCTTCTCCTCATCTCATTCTCTTGCCATTTACATAACTATGCTGCCATTGTTGTTCTTAGATTGAGCTTAAAAACACCTTCTCTGGTGGTGCTAATTCCAACATCATCAGTCATTACACTTGTTTTGGACAATGTTATTGTCAACACCTATTTTCCAACCTTCTAATGAGAAGAACAAATAAAATTCGAAAACCTATTTTCTAAAATTTGCTTCAAAAGAAAGCCCTAAACAAGCCAAAACTCACTCTCTAGATTTTAGATAGTTATACAACAAATAATTGTAATATAATATACTAATCATCCCTTCAAAGCATTCCCGAGACATAACAATTCATATAACAGCCGAGAAGATTGAGAAGTCACATAACTAAACATCAACATATGGCCTAATCACAGTAAGAAAATTCACTGCTTGCACACTTTAAAAAACTAAATTCCATGCTTACTCATTACTGACCTCATATCCTCCATAGCTGAGGACATACATCCTTCTTATTTTTTATTTTTTTTTTGGAAGCCAAATTGTTGATACCAAAATTAATATGTTGATGTGGTTGAATAATAAGAAGACACGTGTCAATCTACGTGGCACAATAGCAACGAGGAAGATCATTCCCCCGACCAACATACTCACTCCGAGCAGTAGGTGTACTCCGAGGAACACCAGTCTTCCGAGGAACACCAGCCCTCCGAGGAACTCTTGTCTTCCGAGGAACTCCAGTGCTCCGAGGAACTCTTGGATGATGAGCAACTAAGGCGGTTCGAGTTGCATCTTGACCACAGCACTGATTTCCAGATAATCAACAGTTCAACTATTCATTAAATGCTTATCATCTTGACGCACACGCTTGAAGAGCATTAAATGAGTTACCCTTTCATATATATATCATTTAATGTATCACCCTTTCATGTACAGCCTAAGGTCTATAAATACCATGTATCACCCTCATTCAAAGGGACCCGAAATTTCTTGAGAGAACTTATAATCGAGAATTCCCAAACACTCAGCAATAACATAACAGTGGACGTAGGCCATTCATATAAGGCTGAACCACTTTAAAATATTTTGTCTTATTTATTTATCTGTGATTGAATAATTAGAGTAATCTAATTTTTTACATCAACAGATTGGCGCCGTCTGTGGGAAACGACTTTTGTTATCGTTTTTCACCAAAAATCATTCATCATCAATGGCAGAGAATCCGGAATCCCGCAATCGAAATGCTGGAACCCCTCCAAATCTATCTGCACCACCAATTATTTCAGATCTGACTGGAATAATGGCAAATCTGGCTCAGGGCCAAACCGCCATGCAAGATACGATGTGACAACTCATCCAAACCTTCCATGGCGGTGCACCAACCCATTATGGATCACGAAATCTCCAAAGAAATACCCGTGCGCTTTCTTCACGTACTAGGGGTGTTAATAAACAATCCCATGATCGACCAACTGCTCGGCAAGATAAATCCCAGGAAGCCACTTCAACGCGATCAGTTTCTCGAACTAATAGGACCGAGGAAGGAAATGATGCTTGGAAAGGTTCCATTCAGCGGTTGGAGGATAGATTGGGAGAAATGGCTAAGGCCAAGAACCCCCTACAACGAACCTTTGTTCGAGGAACACCTTTTGTCCAGGATATTGTTAATTTTCCTACCCCGTCAAAGTTTAAAGCCCCTGTGGTGACCCCCAAATACGATGGAAAGACAGATCATGTTCTTCACATAGAGCAATATCAAGCTGCTGCCGACATCTATGCTGTCCCCGACGAGATGAGATGCAGAGCATTCTCAGGAACTCTTACTGGATCTGCCCAAATATGGTACACCAATCTTCCTCGGGGTAAGATTTCAACTTTCTTTCAACTGGCCGAGTTGTTCATCGGCAATTTCTATTTTGGAGCAAAGCCAGTAAAACGAGTAGCGCACTTGTTAAGTGTTAGACAAAAATCTGGTGAGAGTACTAGAGATTACATAACTCGTTTCAATAACGAGAAGCTGGAAGTCATAGATTATGAAGAAAAGACAGCAATCACCGCATTGATGAGTGGATTGTTGCCTAACAAATTGTATTACACTTTGGCCAAAGATCCACCTACAACTATGTCAGAGTTGATGGCAAAAGCGGCCAAAATCATGAATGCCGAGGAGGCTATGGCTGCGAAGAAGAATATGGACAAAGAAACCAAGGTGGAAGTCGACAATAAAGAGCATAAGGGCAATGGCAGTGACAAGCATTCCAAGAACGAGATTGAAACGCTCATCAGACGAGGAGAATTGTCAAAGTATGTTGATCGCATAAATGAAAGAGGAAATGAAGACCGAGCAAGAAAGAGATCTAGATCTCCTCGTCGGGCAGAAGAAAAACAATAAATGGAGAATGTGTGTTGATTTCACCGATCTCAACAAGGCAGTGGATGCTACTTCGGACACGAGCTGCTCAGCTTCATGGACGCTTACTCTGGCTACAACCAGATCAAAATAAAACCTGAAGACAGGGAAAGTACTTCTTTTATTACCCCTAGGGGAACTTATTATTATAATGTTATGCCTTTTGGTTTGAAAAATGCAGGAGCGACATACCAGCGGCTGATGAACAAGGTTTTTGCCGAACAAATCAGTTGCAGTATGGAGATCTATGTCGACGATATGCTGACAAAAAGCAAAAAATATGCTGATCATCTAGTTGACTTAGGTCAGACTTTTGATCAACTGGATAAATATCAAATGAAGCTCAACCCGACGAAGTGCACATTTGGAGTACGAGAAGGAATGTTCATCGGGTACATCATCAACCAGAGAGACGTTGAAGCAAATCCAGACAAGATCAAAACCCTTTTTGGGTTGCGATCTCCAACGACGAAGAAAGAGGTGCAGAGATCAGATACCCAAAGCTGAAAAAATTAGCATTGGCATTAATTAAGGCAATTAGAAGAATGAGGCCATGTTTCCAGGCCCATACCATCGTCGTATATACCGACATGCCATTAAGACAAGCCCTTCATAAGCCAGAAAAATCGAGGATACTGATGTACTGGACAATAGAGCTCGGTGAATATGATATTGTGTATAAACCCAAATCATCATTAAAAGGGCAAGATGTAGCAGAGTTTACTGATCCTGATACCCCAGAGGAACAAAAGTTCCTCGCTGATCAACCTGTGGATGTTACAGGATTAACAAACACAAGCCCAGACTAATTCCGATTGGTAAAAGGGCGTGTGGATGTTACAGGATGCAATGCAGAGATAGTTGAGAGGATTCCTGATACCCCCGAGAAACAAAAGTTGCTCGCTGACCAACCTGTGGATGTTACAGGAATAACAAACATAAGCTCAGACCAACTCCGGTTATTAAAAGGGCTTGTGGATATAGAAAGATCATCAAATTCAAACCCAGACCAAATCCAGTTGGTAAAAGGGCGAGAAGAGATGGTCGACGAGGAGCGAAAAATACCAGGGGAGGATGAAAGGAAACAACAGATATTTCACCGAGGAACTCTGTCAGATAAGAAATTTGAAGACGAGTTACCTACATGGAGATTATATGTAGATGGGTCATCTTGCACAACAGGTTATGGGGCAGGGATTATTTTAAATACACCAGACGAGATTGACATGGAATACGCCCTGCGATTCCAATTCAAAACATCCAATAATGAGGCGAAGTATGAGGCCATGATAGCAGGTCTTAAATTAGCAAAAAACATGGAAGCGCAACAAGTAATGGTATTCAATGATTCTCAATTAATTGTGAATCAAATGATGGGAACATATGCAGTTAAAGGAGAATTAATGGTCAAGTATCATGCAAAGGCGATAGAGTTGTTGGTAGAATTTGATGCCATTCAGTTGATCAGAATACCAAGAATGGAGAATGCACGAGCAGACGCACTGGCCCGACTAGCATCAGCTACTCGTACCGAGCTGCGAAGAACGATACCAATTGAAGTATTAGAAAGTCGGAGCATAGATGAAGACTTGACGATGAATGTTATTATCCTTGATTTAGGACCATCTTGGATGGATCCCATCAGGGCATATATTGAGGAGGGAGAATTGCCAGAGGATAAGCTCGCTGCAAAGAAATTAAAGTTTAAAGTTGCTCGGTATGTACTAACTAATGGTGTTTCGTATAGACGAGGAACTATGGCAGGATCGCAAAGATGTGTACACCCCTCCGAGGTGAAAGAATTGATTGAAGAGATCCATGAAGGGTCCTGTGGAGCCCATGTAGCAGGCCGGACACTTTTGCAAAGGGTGATGACGCAGGGATACTACTGGCCGACGATGAGAACTGATTGTATAGCTTACGCCAAGAAATGTAACAAGTGCCAACGTTTTTCTTCCATCCGACGTACTCCACAAGCATTGTTGACACCCATCACTTTCCCTTGGCCATTTGCCATGTGGAGAATTGATTTGGTTGGACCACTGCCAACAACCCGAGAAAGATTCAAGTACCTCGTCGTTGCAGTGGATTATTGTACTAAGTGGGTAGAAGCTGAGCCACTTATTGATATGACATACGAGAAGGTACCAGTTCGTTTGGAAGAACATAATTTACCGATATGGTCTCCCTCATGCCTTCATCACAGACCATGGAACACAATTTGATAACGAGGAGTTCGCAACCTATTGTCATCAGTCAAACGTTTTGAAGGTTCATTCAGTACCAGGCCATCCTCAAAGCAATGGACAAACTGAAGTGATGAACAGAATATTACTAAATGGTTTGAAGAAGAGGCTAAGTGAGGCTAAAGCTAATTGGATTAATGAGCTACATTCAGTATTGTGGGCTTACCGAACAACTCCCCGAGCAGCGACTGGAGAATCACCATATATGCTGGAAGTGAGGCTGTAATATCTATCGAGTTGGGTCTTCCAACACACAGAGTGCAGAATTTTAATGCCCCAGTCAACGACCTGATGAGGAGATTAGATTTGAACATGCTCGAGGAATTTAGAGAAGAGGCAGCCATTAGGAATGTTGCTTACAACGAACAACTCTGTTCTACAACAAGAGGGTGAAGAAGTGCGACTTAAAAGAAGGAGATTACGTGCTAAAGAAGGCCATTCATATAAGGCTGAACCACACGATAGTTCGAACTCAGACCAACTCCGGTTGGTAAAAGAGCGAGAACACCATACTTCTTTGGTTAGGAGGCGTACACTAGCGTGACCAACTCCGGTTGGTAAAAGAACTAGTGGACAAGATGGTTCGAGCGTGACCAACTCCGGTTGGTAAAAGAGCGAGAACACCATACTCCTTTGGTTAGGAGACGTACACTAGCGTGACCAACTCCGGTTGGTAAAAGAACTAGTGGACAAGATAGTTCGAGCGTGACCAACTCCGGTTGGTAAAAGATCGAGAACACCATACTCCTTTGGTTAGGAAGCGTACACTAGCGTGACCAACTCTGGTTGGTAAAAGAACTAGTGGACAAGATAGTTCGAGCGTGACCAACTCCGGTTGGTAAAAGAGAGAGAACAAACCATACTCCTTTGGTTAGGAGGCATAGTTCGAGCGTGACCAACTCCGGTTGGTAAAAGAGCGAGAACGACATCAACATTCCTAAAAATGCCAATCTCGGTTGGTTAGGAAACAAGATATACCAACTTATGTTGGTCGGCTGGTAAAATCATGCCAAAAAATACAAAATATTTTCAAATTGAACCAAGTATGGCTGGTCGAGGATAAAATCTCATTAACTATAATTGGTCGACAAGCTTATTTTTACAACCTTGGTTGGTTGGAAACATTTTAAACATTTTTACACTCGTGACTTTATTATTAAGTGATCGAGCAACATTACTAATACTTGTAATTTTTTATTACTAAGTTGGTCGATGAACCACATGATATTATTATGCAAGCACAAATATAAAGTGTTTGACAAGCACAAGACAATAGCAATACAGATTTGCAAACAGAAAATGAAAGTCTTTCATTAAAATAAAAAACAAAATACATTGAGAATGAAAATGTATACTAACTATTACATTGAGATTCCTACTCTATTGGTTTCTTTCCCTCTTCTTTTGAAACAGGTTCCTCGCCAGCAGGAGGATCATCCAAAGCATAAGGGGAGTTTATGAAGTTAAGATCTTTCAGCATTCTGATGTTCATCACAGATGGTCTGTCCGAGCAGCTCTTGCTCATCCTCGAGCAGGAAGTTGCTCTTCAAGACTCATGATCTTCTCGGACATCTCAGCCAAGGCCTGGTTCTTTGCCATTAGTTGGAAGGCTTGATTCTCCAAAGCAGATTGAGTTCTCTGTTCTTCGACAGTTACCCGAGCAGCTCTTGCTCGTCCCCGAGCAGAGGTAGAAGTCAAAATCAGCATCTACAGCACTGAGATCTTTGCTACTATTGTCTCGACGAATAATGAAGAAGGAAGAAGATCTTACAGGAAAAAGGGAGATCTGTTGACAACGAACGAAGAAAAGGATGAACGCACAAGAGAGAGAAAGACTAAGTTTAAATGTTACATACTCCTCAAATCTCGAAATATGAAACATTGGGGGCTTCTGTTGATACCAAAATTAATATGTTGATGTGGTTGAATAATAAGAAGACACGTGTCAATCTACGTGGCACAATAACAACGAGGAAGATCATTCCCCCGACCAACATACTCACTCCGAGCAGTAGGTGTACTCCGAGGAACACCAGTCTTCCGAGGAACACCAGCCCTCCGAGGAACTCTTGTCTTCCGAGGAACTCCAGTGCTCCGAGGAACTCTTGGACGATGAGCAACTAAGGCGGTTTGAGCTGCATCTCGACCACAGCATTGATTGCCAGATAATCAACAATTCAACTATTCATTGAATGCTTATCATCTTGACGCACACGCTTGAAGAGCATTAAATGAGTTACCCTTTCATATGTATATTATTTAATGTATCACCCTTTCATGTACAGCCTAAGGGCTATAAATACCTTGTATCACCCTCATTCAAAGGAACCCGGAATTTCTTGAGAGAACTTGTAATCGAGAATTCCCAAACACTCAGCAATAACATAACAGTGGACGTAGGCCATTCATATAAGGCTGAACCACTTTCAAATATTTTGTCTTATTTATTTATCTATGATTGAATAATTAGAGTAATCTAATTTTTTACATCAACACAAATAAAAGCTTTTTATAGAGTAATACTGGATTTAGAAGTGACAAAAAGAGAAACAACTAACACAATGCTAGAGATGTATTCTTCCATTATATTGATCAGAATTCTTATAAATGTGATTATTGTTTGTGATTCTTTGTGGTGCTCAGACATTAACAAATAAACATCTGTGTCGTGAAGTTAAATCCGCAAAGGTTAAGTTGCTCACATCCATTGTCTTTGATTGGTCACAAAAATGTATTCCAAATTGGTTAAATAGAGAGAAAAGATGCAACAACTCATTATCACACAACTTGCATGCCTCTTTTCTTCAAATCCATTATATTTTATAATGCCAACAATTTTGTCCTTAAAAAAACTCGTTTTCATTCCCACCCCTTCACTTTCTTCATCCATATCATCACTGCAATCACAATATGTGGCGTACGTAGGATTTTTAGCCAGTGGGTACAAAATTTATAATGATTGTCGAGGGTTCGGGGGTGGGAGTTCCCGAGCTAAAAAATTTAACACTATTTTAAAATTTTTTATAAATATTATTCAATATAAAGTAAATTAGTCACATAGTTATCCCCAAATACTAAATCAACATAAACATTTTTTTCTCATTTGATCTCAATGAAATTTTAGCGGTTGTATTTGGTGTAAATTTCCATTATATTATCATAATACCTAAAATCAACAATTCCAAATAAAAAAAATCGGGTACCAAATAACAATACTCAATTCATGCACTACACCAAAATGGCCAAATTATCACCTTTCAGCCGGTCACCCTTGTCAAGGTCATTGACCGTGACAAAAAACACGCATTTTATGTCACGGTCATTGACCTTGACACGACCGTGACAAGGCCGTGACAAATTTACTTGTCACGGACTTGTCACGGTCAATGACCGTGACAATTCTTTAAATAATTGTCACGGTCAATGACCTTGACACGACCGTGATAATGTTTGCAGCAAAAACCCTTTCCCCCTTCTTTTTTCTCTTACCGTCATTCCCTCCCTCTCTCTCTCTCTCGACGCTGCTCTCTCTCTCTCTCTCTCCATTTATATATATGTTTGTGTGTATATATATGTGTGTATGTGTGTATATATGTGCATGTGTGTGTGCGTGTGTGGGGGGTGGGGCAGGGTGGGGGTAGGGGATGGGGCAAGGTGGGGGTAGGGTGGGGGCAGGGTGGGGGTAGGGGGTTAAAAATGTAAATAAATAAGTAATTTTCTATAAATTTCCAAAAATGTAAATGTAAATAATATCCAAAAATGTGGTGGGGGGATGGGGTGGAATTTTCTAACTAAAGACGGACGTGCACTACTCCGGCCGGACCTCTTACGCCGAGGTGGAGCATAGGATGCAGGTAAGATTTAATTTTTCTATAACTACAAAAATATATTATTCTTCATTATTTTACTTTGCGGGGCCGATACTAATTTTACTTTACTTTATTTTATTTCAGGGGGTAGAGAGTGGGCCAGGGGGTAAGCCACATAGGCTCGATACTTATGTGGCTCTTCGGACGAAGAAGGGGAAGGACAATGAGGTGTCCCCGAGCGTCGCGGCCACGATTGTAAGTAATCTGACAGTTTAATTTTTGTTAATTACATTATAATTTTTTAGTTTACTTATTTTACTAATCATGTGCTTTTTATCGTTTCAGGCAAAGCTTAAGGAAGTGCATGAGTCGCAGTATTACCCGACAAGGCATCTTTGTCCACAGATGCACTCATCCAAGTGCTTGGCTCTGATCGCAAGGGGAGGACAAGGGGGGTGAGCTCGCGGGTGGCCAAATCTAGCATCATCGGATTGGAGACGAGCGACACCGGGTTGGCTCGAACGGTGGATTCACATGACGCGAAGCTGTCCCGTTTGGAGGCGACGGTCCAAGATATGTACGCATTTATGAAGCGTACGTTGGGCGGAGACCGTAAAGGGAAAGGGAAAGGGAAGGATAAGGCAGTGGAGGAGGAGGTGTGGGAGGACGAGGCGCAGGATGACGAGGATGTGGACCTCGTTGCTTCATCACCGACACGTTCGTACTTCGATGATCCACTTCACTATTTGGCGCCCTTCAACAGACCAATGTCGACACTTGGTTAGCCGAGCGTGTTCATATTTGACGTATTTGATGGCCAGCGGATAGGGTGGGGGTTGAGGGACACGAATATCGTCGAGGGTGGAATAGTTCATGGACGTGCGCTTCAAGAGATGGAGTCCAGGGTGCTCGTCATGCATGTCATACCCGGGAAGGAGAACTCCCTATTGTGGTTGCGCGAACAATGCAGCACGACGTATATTAGTGGGTGCGTCAATTCGTATGTCGTGTGGCCTACTCACCTCCTCAGTTTTACCCAAGACACGTAGTAACATTATTTTTAAGTTTGTCCATTTTAATTATATTTGGATTATATCGTCATGTATATTATTTCTATTTTGAATATTTGGATTATATCGTCATGAATATATATTTGCATTATCTTTAGTTTTTTGGATATATGATGTTTGGAACAGGTACAACGTTGCTATAACAGGTACAAATATACTGCTGGGCAGTGGCAGTGGCCATACTGCCCAGCAGATTTTTTTTAAATTCTGCCCAGAATTGTCACGGTCATTGACCGTGACAATTTTTTTAAAAAAGGGTCATGGCTTTGTCACGGTTTATAACCGTGACAAACGTGTCACGGTCATTGACCGCGACATGACCGTGACACAAAATGCGAGTTTTGTGTCAAGGTAAATGACCGTGACACGACCGTGACAAAAAAAGTTGTCTCGCCTCGAAATGTCACGGTCATTGACCTTGACAAGTTGGATTTGTCAGGGTCAATGACCTTGACAATAGTGCAGATTTGGTGTAGTGATGTGAATAGTACCCAATCAACTTCAAACCCTAAATAACAACACCCAACTAAATTTAGAAATGCAAAATAATAACCCATTAATATTAACAATGCCCCACTAGTTTTAACAATCCCAAACAAAAATATGAATGTGCAACTAATCACTTGCAAATCTAATCAAACTAATGAAACTAATACATGTAAAGGGTATTCTTTTAAAGAAAACTTTTCAGATGTAAATGTTTGTTTTACAAATCTAATCAAACTAAGACATGTTAGAGTTAGAGTACACGCTTACCTCCATAGGCGACAACAACTATTCAAATGATTATGAGAAAAAGAGCCAAAAAACTTATCAAGATATCAAAACTTGAAATCTATATTTGATAAACCACACAAAGAAACAGATAATATGGAAGTTGTGTGCACATATGGTGATGCAGTAGGTTTTTAAATGTTAGGGTTTTTGCTCTTCAAAATGAAGAGGCCAAATATCGCAAGGAATTGTACAGCTAAGTGTGTGAGCCTACCGCTTGAGAAAATTCCGACAGATCCATCACCTTTCTCTTTTGCTTAAATGTTGCACTCAATGTCGTATTCTTCTTGTTAAAGCACGTTCTTGTAAAAGCACACCACTCCACAAAATCCACATTTGGAATCTCAGCTTTGGGACGGATTTTCACGTTATTATTCTTATGTGATACAAATAACTAACAAAAACAAAAAATGGTAACCAAAACCCCCCAAAAATACTTTGAATGTAAAACAGAGATATGGTTTGAAAAAACAAAAACATGTAAATTGGTGAGATAATTAAACATGAATTAACCTTCATTAAGATAGGGAAGCTTAACTATATCTACAGAGACTAAACCAAAAATTAAGACCAAATCCAAATTTTGGGTATATATATATATATATATATATATATATATATATATATATATATATATATATATATATATATATATATATATATTTTTGAAAGAAAACTGAGAAAAACGTACCTATGATAGTTTTCAGTTTCTCTTCCTTTTTAACCAAAATAAAACTTCCATGGTTGAAGAAGGAACGTGGCTTGGGTTTTCTTCTCCCTATTTCATGTGGTGTTTCATTCGAATGTTTGTCGAAAGGAATATTAATTGTTAACGCAAAAATTCTCCATCTACGAGGACCAATCAGAAAAGGACACATGTCATCCTAGATGGTAATATTCGACATCCGAGGAGAGTTGGTCGGCACCCGAGGAGTATTAGTCGGCACCCGAGGAGAGTTGGTCAGTACCCGAGGAAAATTAGTTGGCACCCGAGGAGAGTTAGTCGGCACCCGAGGAGTGATAGTTAGCACCCGAGGAGAGTTGGTCGACATACCAACCAGGAAGATCAAAGGATAACTATGCATTTAATGTGCATTAATGAAGATGGCAACGCATTTAATGAGCCTTAATGTACATTTATACTGTATTAATAGATGACAGCACATAGCATACCAAGTAATTCAACAATTAGATTCGTTGAATGTAGACATAAATGTCTCCATACAATGAATCTCTTTATCTCCCATCACTATAAATACATGTATCCCCTTAGACAAAAGGTAGAGATCCAAGAGAACCTAGAAACTCCATACACAAGATACACATCCTTTCTCTCTCTACACCTTATGGTGCTATTGTAAACCCTTGGGAATAAAATAATAGTGGACGTAGGCTTTATTCATAGCTGAACCACTTTAAAAAACCTTTGTCTCTTATATGTTTGATGTGAATGTTTATCTTCATCTTCAATCTCATCCTCATCATTTATCTGTTGTTGACGCCACTAAAATGGCCTGGACCATTTTCTGTCTTCAACAGATTGGCGCTGTCTGTGGGAAACGTGTTACAAGCATTATTCTCCATCAAAAGCTAAGTTTTTATTTTCTCTACGTATAATCAATTATACATACATCTTTTGATTCAATCATGATTTTTATGTTTATATACATAAATTAATTGTCCAATTTTTAACTGCAAAATGTTGCATATCATGATTTTTAAATCATAACTGTTAGATTCATTCTTATTTAGAAATCTGAAAAATAGTGGATTTCATAAATCATAACTTTTTGCTTGATTCTCAAGTTTCAATTTTATATCATGGAATAAATATTTTAAATGATTACATATACCAATATATATGACGGTGGTAAGATTTGATAATTTTCATTATAAATTTTGTAAGATCTTTGATGTCTATTCAAATTCCCATCATATTTTTAATCAGGGAATGTGAAAAGGTTAAAGACAATAAAAAGTTTTCTCATGGAAATAATGACCCAGATCTACTTTCTCTCTCTTCAAGTTTGAGTCTCTTTGTATTCATTTTTATGAACTATATACTTAATTTGGTTCATCTTCCATCTATGTCAATAAAGTCAAATTGATTGATTTTTGATATAAATTTGGTAATAACTTCGATCATTCACCATATTTTTATCTCTCCAAATAGGGAATAGGAAGGGATCAATATAAAAAACAATTTTCTGTGACCTGAAAAATCATTACCCACCTATTGTAAAAGATGATCAGTAAAACAATCATGACCATATCAAGACTCTGGGCACAAATTTGATATGTTGGCCCCTCGTTCATCACATCACAGGGTTTCTTTGTCGAAATCACACGATCTAGTGGATTAGATAATTATTCATTTAATTAACATTCTTAATGCTTAAATTTTACATCGAATGTTATTTTTCTGATCTAAGGATTCGAGATATTCTGGTCAGCCATCTATATTGTTGGTCGGCGTCATCTTGGGCCATCTTTTATTAAAGGGAAGCTTAACCAGATCATTTTTATTTATTGGAGATAAGATGTGAAGATCCATCAGCAACGTTGAAATAATTTTATCCAACTACGAGGTATCTTATTATTGGTCGGAGCCCCATATTGTAGCTCGGTGGAACCAATTGCAGGTCGACGATCATCTACTTTTTGATCGGAGACATCTCAGTCTTGTTCGGAGGGTTCAATTTACTGGTCGGCAACTATCCAACCATCCACTTTTTGGTCGGTAACATCTAATGTTGTTCGGTGCTGTCAATGCACCATTTTTGTTGATCGGCAAAATTGCTCAGCTGGTCGGGGACCATTTGCTTCTTGGTCGGCACCATATATCCTATAACTTGAGATATCCTTAAATGTTGATCAACAACATCCATGCCATTTCTCGGCAGCAGTAGAACTTGGGGTATTAAAAAAATGCGAAGCACCCCAGATATTTCTTTAAACACGAGTTCAGCTTGGGGACAAACAGGGGGCTTGAGTCCTTTTTAACTTGTGATCACCCCAAAAATATTTTTAAAACCAAGTGATAAATAATTTTCAAACAACAACTTATACCTGATTAGTTGTTGGAGATTAAATAACTTTATAAAAAATACTACATATTATTTATGGTGCATATCTAATAATAATTTGTCCATCTCACACACATTTGGCATAAAATATATTATTTCATATTTTGAAATTTTTATTGCCTTATGTTGATACACATCACATATTGTTTGGCTGAATAATTATTCTCATGACAATAATTATTTGATCTAGTCTCGACAGGTGCTCGGGTAGCTTATTAAGATTTCACAGGGACGATATTAAATCCCGACGAAAGCTCAGCCACAATCTTAAACCTCTGGAAACTATTATTGCTCGACATCAGGCAGTTTTACCTCAACATATCAGCCAACATATATTATTTCATTTTTTGAAATTAATATTTTTATTTCTCAAGCATATACATATCATATATTGATTGGATGAGTAAATTATTCTCGTGACTAATCAATTCAGCCTACACATATGGTAGAGCAAATTATTAATTTTTACTGGTACAAGATTCAACGCCGACGAATGCTCGGAAACAATCTGGAAACTATTATCATTTCACTCGGAGATATCGGTTTAAGCAAAAATTATTCTATATCCGTTCGGATTCATATTTTATATTTATCTCAGCATGGAGCTCAAAAAATTTCTTCTCTCTATATATATTCAGCTCCGAGGAAAAGCTACAACAGTTATTATATTTCACCCCCAACGGATAGTTGGCCGGGGCAATTCTTATTTATATTCAGGCCCAGATATCGGCTCAAGCACAAATTATTCTATATATCCCTTGGGATTCATATTCTATATTCATCTCAACATGGAACTCGGCGAGATACTTATTATCATATTCAGCTCCGAGGAGAACTATAACATTATTATATGTCACCCCCAACGGATAGTTGGTCAGTGTAATTCTTATTTATATGCAGGCCCAGCAAAGTTCTCGGCCATATTCTTATGTTCTGGAAAATATTATTCTTATTCGGCATTATGCAATTGTGCCTCGACAAGATACTTATTCAGCTTTAAGGAGAATTACAACATTCGTTGTATTTCACCCCCAACGGATAGTTGGTCGGATAATTCTTATTTATATTCAGGCCTGACAACGTTCTCGGCCATATTCTTATGTTCTGGAAGATCTTATTCTTGTTCGGCATTATATAATTCTACCTCGACAGATCAACGAGG
Source organism: Sambucus nigra (assembly GCA_949130495.1). Lineage (NCBI taxonomy): Eukaryota > Viridiplantae > Streptophyta > Magnoliopsida > Dipsacales > Adoxaceae > Sambucus > Sambucus nigra. The sequence goes on from OX422217.1 coordinate 369,374,378, forward strand.
CACTTTATTATTTTTAATTATTCTTTATATTTATTTGGATGCATATTATATTCTTATTTCAGCAAGGAGGTCTCCAACATATATATTATCTTATTCCCAACAATCTGTTGGTCAGGTCCAAGGACGTCTCCAACATATATTATCTTATTCCCAACAATCTGTTGGTCAGCTCCAAGGATGTCTCCAGCATTTATTATATCTTATTCCCAATAATCCGTTGGTCAGCTATGAGGAAGTCTCTATCATTTATTATCAAACTTGTATTCCTCCGGGAAGTAAAACTTGTATTCCTCCGGGAAGTAAAACTTGTATTCCTCTAGGAAGTAAAACTTGTATTCCTCCGGAAAGTGAATTAAAACTTTTATTCCTCCGGAAAGTGAAGTAAAACTTGTATTCCTCCGGGAAGTAAAACTTGTATTCCTCCGGGAAGTAAAACTTGTATTCCTAAAAATGCCAACTTATGTTGGTTAGGAAGTAAATCTATTCCCAAAAATGTCAACTCAGGTTAGTCGGAAATAAGAAGCCGTCAACAAAGTATGAGTATGTGAAAGCGATCAAGCAAAAAGCATTCAAAGTGCACATTCCACACTTGGGGGCTTCTATTATAGATATATTTATTCATTCGGTGGCACATTCTTATAACATCATGCAGTCGAGCATCAAATTCAACTCCACAAACTCACACAGTCGGGGCCCCGACTAATTATCATTCAGAAGTTATTTTTCTTGCTCAGGAGCTAATTTTGCTTATGAAGTTCAGGAGGCACATTCAGGAGTTATTTTTCTTGCTCAGGAATTATTTTTGATATTGAAGTTCAGGAGGCTAATTGAAGTTCAGGAGGCATACTCAGGAATTATTATGCACATGCTATTGAAGTTCAGGAGGCATATTGAAGTTCAGGAGGTATTCATAAGTTCATGAGGCATATTCAGGAGTTATTATGCACATACTATTGAAGTTCAGAAGTCAAATTTAGCATCTACAGCACTGAGATCTTTACTACTACTGTTCCGACCAACATTGAAGAAGAAGTTGTATGAAAATGTTTCGAAGTCCACCACTAGCTTGGTACTAATCAGATTGAAGAGTTGGGTTCAAAAGCTAGTATGTTACTCGACAAAGTATTCAGAGAATCATAAATCAGAAGAATCAAGCACGTGAAGTTAGCACTCAGTTACTCAGCACAGGAGGCTGTTGGTCGGCTAGCAAACCAATCAACATACTTGAAGATTCTGACAAGCTACAAGCTGCATACTATGGCATGGCTGCATCCAAATTCCTAGGGGTGATACATAGCACACGGAGTTCCTCAGAAGAAAGATTAGCAACCATCGATCAGCCTGCATCATATGTCATCCAGGAGATAATGCACTTTATGTTGAAAAAATCAAGAAGGTAGATCAAGAATTTCACGAGCACTGAGCAACACTGCAGAATAAATACTCCATCCTTTCAAGTAAACCATTAAGCATGGAGCATTGGGGGCTTCTATGAACGCAAAAATTCTCCATCTACGAGGACCAATCTGAAAAGGACACATGTCATCCTACGTGGCAATATTCGACATCCGAGGAGAGTTGGTCGGCACTCGAGGAGTATTAGTCGGCACCCGAGGAGAGTTGGTCAGTACCCGAGGAAAATTAGTTGGCACCCGAGGAGAGTTAGTCGGCACCCGAGGAGTGATAGTCAGCACCCGAGGAGAGTTGGTCGGCATACCAACCAGGAAGATCAAAGGATAACTATGCATTTAATGTGCATTAATGAAGATGACAGCGCATTTAATGAGCCTTAATGTACATTTATACTGTATTAATAGATGACAACACATAGCATACCAAGCAATTCAACAATTAGATTCGTTGAATGTAGACATAAATGTCTACATACAATGAATCTCTTTATCTCCCATCACTATAAATACATGTATCCCCTTAGCCAAAAGGGAGAGATCCAAGAGAACCTAGAAACTCCATACACAAGATACACATCCTTTCTCTCTCTACACCTTATGGTGCTATTGTAAACCCCTGGGAATAAAATAACAGTGGACATAGGCTTTATTCATAGCCGAACCACTTTAAAAAACCTTTGTCTCTTATATGTTTGATGTGAATGTTTATCTTCATCTTCAATCTCATCCTCATCAATTATCTGCTCTGTGGCGTTAACATTAATATAATGAAGAGATACAGGAAGTTGCTGAAAATAATGCGACGTGAAAAATGGAGAGTTAATGAGGAGTAGACTCTTGAGGGTTTCAAAATTTAACATAGGCTTTTGTATTATAGACGATAATAGATCATAGAAGATATAGAAAGGTAAATATGGGGGAGTTAAAAAATGCATTATATGATATTAAAACCTCTAATAGTATTATATTAGAGGTATAATATAGATTAGTTATAGTCTCTCACTCTCTCTCTCTCTCTCTCTCGTTATTGATCTAAAGCAAGTGTAATTTGTTGTCATTAATAAGCAATCTGTGAAAAATTGAGTGAAAGGGCTTATGAACAAATTAACATTGGACCTAAAGAGTTTCCATTGTTGTCAAGAATATGATTATATAGTTTTTCCCCTTGGGATGGAATCTCAACTCTGTAAATATTGTTCTAGCACTACTTGGGGTATATAAATATTGGGGCATGGATGAAAATTGCATTTCTTTATTATACTAGATATAGTCTCCCCCTTATCATTGGTAAGACATGTTAATCTTAAGTTGGCTCCCACCAATGAAGTTGTTGATATGAACATTAACAAATAAAAATTATAGATTATGTAATTTTAGAACTTAAATTAATATTGATTATGGATATAGGACAACAAACATTTTATTTTCATTTTTAGTACCTATTTTCAAATTAAATGGACATGTGGCATGCTGTGATCGGTTGACGTTTTATGAATATGGGTCCGCGCCAGCGATTTTATTCAAAAATAGGGACTAAAACCATAAATAAAATGTTTGTTATCCTATTTCCAAAATACATATTACAATAGGTCCTAAATTTATTAAATTCCTAAAAATTATTCCTTACAAAATCAAAATTAGAAACAATGCAATTTTTTAAAAATTAATAAAATTGGCAGTAGAACATGTTCTATTCACGAACATACTAGCGCACACAATGAACATGTATACGCTAAAAATAAGTTGCAGTAAAATAAAATTACAATTCATCTATAGGAAACAGTTAAAGTATAAAAGGATATGTGATTGAAAAACATCGAAGTGCCATCAAGGTATATATGATGGATTAATTTCTATTTTGTGAAAACTATCACATAAACAGGAACATTCATATTGAATTATCAAGAAATATATATATTGATTTTGCGAAAGCGTACCTGAATCCATGACAGAAAGTTAAAATATCTGAGTCTGAGGTCTTATGCTCTTCGAGATCAACACTTTTGTTTCCTCTCTAAATTTCTCTCTGACAATGAGAATCAGAAGATTGGTGTTGTGTGATCCGGGGACCATGACCTCTATTTATAACACTATCGTGTCTTTTCATATTTCGTATATTTCTATTTTAACCCATCATAAAAATAGAAATTACGCTTGTCTCTACACAATAAAATCTACACTTTAATAATACATTAGTAAGGCCCCAAAACTTAAATTAATCACTTTAATTGGCCTACTTTTATTTGATAGCCTATAATTCATATTTATTTTATATATAAGCCCATTTATTAAATTTTACTCTAATAATCTCCCAATTGGGCTATATATATATATGTAACTTAATAAATTTGAATTATACTTTATGAGCTCATGAGTTTTAGGTATCAAAACTTTATGTATCTTTACAATCTTGTCCATTAATTGCACCAATATAGAATCAAAGCGATCGTCATTACATATTTCGTAAGTAGACCCATCAATGATCACATATATCAATGCAACTAATGATAAAGATCAAGTGTGGATGTGTAGCATGGAGATTTCATGCAATGTGATCTTAACATGCCTATTTCCAACTGGTCCTCCTTAAACCTTAGTGAGATCAAACCATATAAAGTCAGAGTGAATATAAACTTAATACTTTACTGCAGTAAATAACCATACAATATCCATTAAATCAAATATGTCTATGAAAGCATATAAAATACAAACTCCCACTAAACTGACATATCCTGAAAAGAAATTACACCCATATGAGCAGTGTGCTCATGAAAGACCTTGGGTGGTAATCCCTTAGTCAGCGGATCCGCAATCATGGAGTTTGTTCCAATGTGCTCTATAGATATAAGTCCACTCTGAAATCTTTCTTTTATAACTAGGAACTTAATGTCAATAAACTTTGACTTCGTAGAACTCCTGTTGTTGTTGGAATACAGTACTGCTGATTTATTGTCACAAAATAACTTAAGTGGTCTTTCAATGCCATCCATAATACGCAGCCCCGTGATAAAATTTTGCAACCATATTCCTTGATTGGATGCCTCATAACAAGCTACAAACTCAGCTGCCATGGTAGAATAAGCTATAATAGACTGCTAACACTCTTCCATGATACAACACCTCCAACAAGTAAGTAGGTATAACCTGAAGTAGATTTCATGCTATCTTGGCATCCAGCAAAATCGGAGTCAGAATATCCGATGATCTCTAACTGTTCTGACTTTCGATAGGTGAGCATGTAGTCTTTTGTTCTCTGAAAGTACCTTATGACTCGCTTGGCTGCTTTCCAATGATCCTTTCCAGGATTACTTAAGTATCTTCCCAACATGACAACAATGTATGCAATATCCGGACGCGTACATACATGAGCATACATAAGACTTCCTACTAATGACGCATAAGGAATATTTTGCATCTCCCGAATCTCAAAATTATTCTTGGGACATTGACTGAGACTAAATTTATCTCCTTTAGCTACAGGGGTGTCACCTGGTTTACAATCATGCATGCCAAATCTTTTAAGAACTTTCTCGATATAGCTCTTTTGTGATAAACTAAGTGTACTCCGAGAGCGATCTCGGTGTATTTGTATACCCAACATAAAAGAAGCGTTACCAAGATCTTTCATCTCAAATTTCTTTGAAAGAAATCTCTTGGTTTCGTGCAATATACCTATATCGTTGGTGGCAAAGTAAAATGTCATCAACATATAAAACCAAGTAAATATGCTTACTCCCACTGAACTTGTGGTATATACAATCATCAACCAAATTCATCTCAAAACCAAACGAGATGACAACTTGATGAAACTTGTAATACCATTGACGAGAAGCTTGCTTAAGCCCATATATGGATTTTTTTAATTTGCAAACTGGTTTCTTTGCATCTCCCGATACAAAGTTTTCTGGTTGCACTATATATATTGTTTCATCAATGTCACCATTAAGAAACGCAGTCTTAACATCCATCTGATGAAGCTCAAGGTCAAAGTGCGTCATAAGTGCCATTATTATCCTAAAAGAGTCTTTCGATGAAATCGGAGAGAAATTTTATGTATAATCGATGCCTTTTTTCTATGTAAAGCCTTTAGCGACAAGACGGGCTTTGTATCTCTCCACATCGCCTTTTGAATCCCTCTTGGTTTTAAATATCCATTTGCAACCAATGGGTTTTTTACCTTCGGGTAATGGGACAAGATCCCAAACGTCATTGTCCTTCATGGACTTTATCTCCTCATCCATGGCATCAATCCACTCTTGAGATTTATAACTTTCCATGACTTGACGGAAGGTGATCGTATCATCTTCCACCGCACCAATGTCAAACTCATGTTCTTGGAGAAATACAATGTAATCATCTGGCACAGCACTTCTTCTTTCTCTAGTGGATCTCCTTAATGGCATAGGTTCTGGAGGTGGTAGAGTTTGTTCTTCTAGAATGGGAGATTCTTGGATATTATTTTGATTAGGATCTCCTTCTTGAACAATGTCAGGAATTGGATCCTGATCAATGTTAATAACAGCTATGGGAATATCAACATATTCCTCTTCAAAACCAAAATCCTTAATCTTATCCCCCTCGGCAAACTCAACATCCTCAAAGAACCAGGCATTTCCAGTCTCAAAAATTATTTTGGTCGTAGGATCATAAAATTTGTAACCCCTAGATCTTTCAGAGTATCCAACAAAATAGCAACTAACTGTTCTGGAATCCAGTTTCTTTTCATGTGGCCTATAAGGCCTCGCTTCAGCTGTACATCCTCAAATATGAAGGTGCTTCAAACTAGGTTTCTTGCCTCCCAAAAGTTGAAAAGGAGTTTTAGGAGTTGCTTTAGTTGGTACTCTGTTAAGGATATATACTGCAGTCTTTAATGCTTCACCCCAGAGTAAATTTGGTAAGTTAGAGTAACTGATCATACTCCTTATCATGTCTTTAAGCGTTCTGTTTCGCCTTTTAGCAACACCATTCATGCTTGGAGAACCTGACATGGTGTACTACGGGACGATACCGCACTCCTCTAGGAATTTAGCAAATGGTCCTGGGCGTTATTCACCTGAACCGTCATACCTACCGTAGTATTCACCACCACGATCAGATATGATGATTTTAATCCTTTTGCAGAGTTGATTTTCAACTTCAGCCTTGAATGACTTGAACACGTCCAGAGATTGGGACTTTTCATGGATGAGATAAAGGTAGCCATAACGTGAAAAATCGTCTATAAATATGATAAAATATTGTTGACCGTTCCATGAAACCGTAGGGAATGGCCCAAAAATATCTGTATGTATTAGTTCTAAGACTTTTGTAGCCCTATTAGCACTAGATCTCCTTATGTTTGTCTGTTTTCCCTTTATGCATTTTTGCAAATTTTAAAGTCTGAAAAATCAAGGGAATCTAGAATTCCATCTAACACAAGTCTTTCAATTCTCCTTTGGGAGATGTGACCTAATCTCTTATGCCATAATGATGCAGAATTCTCATTGGTTAATTTTCTTTTAATACCTCGAGTACTTAATTGCAAGGTTTCATGATATGAAGCAATAGTACCAAGCATATAAAGGTAATATACATAAGATAAAGAAGCAGTACCAAACAATTTTTATTATGAAGAAGACTAAATTTATTATTTCCAAAGGAACAAGTGTAACCAAATTTGTCCAATACAGAAATAGAAACTAAATTCCGTCTAAATGACGGTACGATAAATGTCTCATTCAAATCCAAATAAGTACTAGACTTCAATAATAACCTAAATATCCCAATTGCTTCAACTTCAACCTTCTTGCCATCGCCCACAAAAATGTATCTTTCACCATCATTTGGCTTTCGGCAACTCAGGCAACCCTTCATAGACACACTGAAGTGAGTGGTTGCACCAGAATCTATCCACCAAGTGTGTTTAGGTACCGAAGTCAAATTAACCTCAGAACAAACTAGGTTAAGAAGTGTACTTTTCTTGACACGCCAAGCATGATAGTTGGTACATTGCTTCTTCCTATGTCCCGCAGCTCCACAGAAGAAACAACCATCAACAGTTTTTTCTTTATGTTGTTTCTTTGGATATGGAACCACTCCAGCTTCTTTATCCTTCTTTCTTTTCTTCCCCTTCTCCTTGGAAGTACTAGCCAAATGAGCACTTTCTGTCTTTATCGTTTCCGATATTGTGCCCCTGAATGCTTCTGGAATGGCCTTCTTTATGATCATCAAACACATGCGATTTGACTTCTCCCACCTTTCAAAGCCCTTTTTGTCATCAGAGGAACTTTTATCCGTAAGAGGTTCAGGAGAAGGAACCCTTAATGCAAGGTCCAGATCCATGACACCGAGAACTATATGAAGGTTCTCTTGCCATGACTTAAAGTTTGTGCCATTAAGGATGGGAATAGAATTAATACTGGCAGTAATGTTGGAAGCAAAACTGATAGCTGAATCAGAGAACAATAAACAAATAAAACTAGCTCATATAAGTCTTAAATCAAAAATAAATTCAAATAAATGACAAATTCCATTTTAAGATATCGGACACTCTATAATATTTGATCTTTGAAAAAAATATTAACTTGTAAGTGATATCTTGCCGTAATAATCAAACACTGATAATAAGAACATATTGAATAATAATTCTTCCTTTGGGCCGATTTATTATTCATATGTAAAACTAAATAATTATCACGTGCTTATTATTAAAGTGGCACATGTAATTTTGTTAAAAAATAATCTTCCTTTGGGCCGATTAATATTCACATAAATTACATGCACGTAATTCTTTTTATATTTCGAAATAAAATTATTATTATTATTTTTTTAACAAAAGAGGTCACTTTGGTGACATATTGTTTAAATTAATTTATCTCGAAATATATATATAAATACATCAAAATTTTAATTTTAATTTGTATGGTATTCCAAGCATGAAAGTAATATTCAACTTGAAAGGTCATGGGTTCAAAACCCCTTTGGCTCCAGACTTGAAAGGTCATGGGTTCAAAACTTCTTGAGATCCTTCATAATTTTCATCATTTAAGAGGCTTAAATATGAAACACCAAGAGTCGAACCTTTAACCTTCCACTACCATTAAATCAACCTTTATACTTAATTTTTTTTTAAATCATATAAAATCAACCGCTAGTCCAAATTTATTGAATTTTATATCGATGGAATCGTAATGAAACGAGAATATTTCTGAATCCAAAAAATTTTCTGAAATATTAAACCTTTTTGAAAAAATATTTGCAGCGGAAAATTAATATCAATACATTCCTAATATATTCTCAACAATTCAACATGAAATAGCTCTGATACCACATGATGTATTAATTTCTATTTTGTGAAAACTATCACACAAACAGGAACATTCATATTAAATTATCAAGAAATATAAATATTGATTTTGCATAGCGTACCTGAATCTATAACAGAAAGTTAAAATATCTGAGTCTGAGGTCTTATGCTCTCCATATCAACACTTTTGTTTCCTCTCTAAATTTCTCTCTGACAATGGGAATTAGAAGATTGATGTTGTGTGATCCGGGAACCATGACCTCTATTTATAACACTATCGTGTCTTTTCATATTTCGTATATTTTTATTTTAACCCATCATAAAAATAGAAATTATGCTTGTCTGTACACAATAAAACCCACACTTTAATAATACATTTGTTAGGCCTCAAAACTTAAATTAATCACTTTAATTGACCTATTTTTATTTGATAGCCAATAATTTATATTTATTTTATATATAAATTCATATATTAAATTTTACTCTAACAATATGTCCTTTTGGTGTGGGGGCAAATTAGACAAAACGTCCTCTGTCATGTTTCAATGGCTACATTAGTTATGTAAGAAATCAAATCAACATCATCCCATCGATAAAATGGACAAGAAATATATTTTTTTCTTGTTATACTATTTGTTTTCTCATGCTATTTGTTCTTTTACTTCCTCTTTTACCAAAGCAATTATTTACATAGTATATTTTGGGTGACTTGTTTCGCTGTGTGAGTTTTTTTTTTCCTTCTTTAAATCTTGACAAGTCGATTTTGATCCATCTACGCAAACTATAGTCTATTTACATATACTGGTTTTGACATTGGAGACTTAAGCCCATTCATGAAAGGAAGACATTTCCAATCACATAGCAGCCAACTAGACTTAAACTACTATTTTATTTTTGTCAAAATGATTGTGGCAAGCATTAAAATAATGCATAACAACTTTTGAACATCACTGTATTTTTTTAGCTGTCCACAGCTCCCTTATCTTTGACTAATCTGAGTTTAATTTGTTAAATTTCCGTTTACAACTCTACCTCTCCTCTCCAGGTCTCTGTTATTTGTTGTTTATTAACTTTTGAAATGTCAAATAATCTCTACGTCAGTCTCATCATGCATGTTGTCTTCACCAAACCACATTCAAAATTGTTTCAATGGACCCACATTTGACTAATTGTACCTCCAACACAAAGCCTTCAAACAGTTCATTTCACATACTTCCTTTTTTATATCCACATGTATATATTCAAAAATAAAAAATTCAATTAACTTTTAAAGACGTAGAAAAATTTGGCCATGCAGCAGTGATCTAGAGTATTAGGTAAGCAACCTTTTCCAAACATGTCCCCATTGTTTACTATATATAACCTTGATTACTCTTTGACACTTTCTCATCAGCACAATATTTCCTGCTATTCTAACAAACAAATGGCTTATTCTACTTCTTCTTCTATGGCTAGTATAGGCTTAGTTGTAGTTGTGCTGCTAATGGGTAGCTCAACAGCTCAACTCTCAACAGACTTCTACTCTAAGACTTGTCCTAAGTTACTAAGTACGGTACGATCAGCAGTTCAATCTGCAGTGTCGAATGAAAAGCGCATGGGTGCTTCTCTCCTTCGCCTCCATTTCCATGATTGTTTCGTCAATGTAATTCCACTTTTCCTTCTTTACATCAGTAATATTAAAGTCACACAAACACATATACTTAATAATACATTGCGTGATGTTTTAAATGCTCTGGTTAATCAAACTTTGTTACTAAAGAGTAGCCCACATGCCAACCGTTTTTATAGAGACAAGACACGTTATTATAGTAGTCAAACTATGTCACTCTTAAAATTAATCTCTATCGCATTTTCTTTTAGTACCCCATGTGGTAATCATTTGTGGGGGTATTATGAGGGGCCCCTACAAACTAAACTTATGTTCGTTTTACTCAACAATATCAATGGAATCACGGAAAACCATCTTAGTTCATTCAACAATTATATCTAATCTACGTTGGCACTTTTCTTAATACAATACTGTTACACCCGTGAAAGTATACAAAACATTAGTACTTAAAATAATATATAAATAGTTTGATCGTCCAGTATGTAGCGAGATCCTATATGTATCATTACTTGGTCAATAAATTTATATTTTATTATTATTATTATTATTATTATTATTATTATTATTATTATTATTATTATAATTATAGATGCAGTACTACTCTTCTGTAAATCGTCCCACATTTTAGTAGTGCGCATTGAATATGTGTCACCTAACGGTGAATTCAAAAAAGAGAAACAACGCCCCTACAATTTAACCGATAATTTATTGACTCATCGGCAGACGACACATGTTCTACAGGATAGTCCACCCAAGAGTATATATATGGTAAGGTCATGCCTCGTATTGATTAGACTGGTGAGTCATCATACATGTAAAGTTAGAGTTATATAGGCCGGCTCTAGGCATAGGTCAACTTGGCCATTGTTTAGAGCGTTGATTAATCAGAGTACCAAAATTTTTACAAAAAATAGTATAAAAAAATTAGGTATAAAAAAATTTATTTTAAAAAATGTAGGTATGTGATTTTTGGAGTTATCACTCAAAAAGGCTCCCCGAAAAATAAACTCACTCTAATACCAAACATTATTACCACTTAAAAAGAGCTCCCAAAGAAGTCCACACCCACTCTAATACTAAACTCACAAAATTTAGCTCACTTTTAACACACACACACATACATTTTTAACGCACTCACTCACAAAATTTATTGATTTCTAAGATTAATTTGGTGAATAAAAATTTTGAAAATAATGTTTAGGTTGAATTTGATAAAAACAAACTTTGAGTTTATAAGGGGATATGAACTGACAGTTTTTTTACCTATTTTTGTAAAATAGCAAATTCAGTTTGAGCTGAAAACATTTTAAGGGGTACCCTGAAATGTTAAGAACTCATAAAAAAATTCAACTCGGTTTTTTTGGTACTATTTAAAAAAAAATCGTTTGCTATATATATATATATATACCTTATAACAACATACCTATGAACATACCCATTTTTTAAAATAGTAATAAAAATAATTTTGAGATGATATTTTTTTATATGCGCTCATGATATTTCAGTGCACCCCTTAAAAAAATCAACTGAAAATAATATTTTTTGTTATTTTTAAAAAATAGGTAAAAAAACTGACAATTTTTAGGCAACAAGAATGATTTCATCAGTTCTACAAATGATTCCATCAGTTCTACAAATAAATTAGAAAAGTCATCCAACCACCCTCTTTGCAATTTATTAATTAATTTCCCTTCCTTTTTCAATGATCTGTTTTTTTAATTAGATATTGAAAATTTGTTTATAATTAGAAATCTCTTCTTTACTTATTGAAAATATTTTTTTTTATTGAAAATTCATTTTTTATATTGTAAATCTATTTTTTATTTGAAATTAGTTTTAGTTATGTTTTAATATAGTTTCCAGACTTTTCAATTTTTTTTAGTAATTTTTATAATTTTAATTAATGTAATTATAATTTTCTTAATTTTGAATAATTTTCAACAATACTCTGTATTTTAGAATATAATTTCCTTTTATGTTGTGACAGTTTTTTTTTCCATTTCATACTTTTTTTTATTTTCTCCCTTAATTTCTATGTATTTTTTTTTATGATTTTTAATATTTTTTTTGTCTTTCAACGCCTTTTTAAGAAATTATTAGTATTTTTTAATATATTTTCTAATTTTTTTGGAATTTTCCACATTAAATTTTTTGGGTAATTTTAAGAATTTTTAGAAAATTTTGTAAAAAACTTTCTATGATTTTTGATGTTTTAAAAATATTTTGTAGAATTTTTTAAGTTTTAAATGTTATTGCTGTTATTTTAGGATTTTATTTTTATAAAAATTATGTTAGGACGAAAATGCCCTCACTTTCAGTCATGTTGCACACGCATGCCTAATTTTTATCCTAAAAAATTAACGGAGTTAAACGACATGAAATTATTTGTAGTAGTATTGAAAGTTCAAGTAGCTATATAAAGAAACTGAAAGTTAGAGCGGGAAAGTGTAGGAGGGGATAATATTCAGGGGGTTAAGCGTAATTTATCCTAAATTTCAATTGTTAACGTGTAATACCATTTTCATGTGATATTATTTGATGATATATCTATCAATAACCCTATAACCCCACAATTTTCTTACTGTTAACCAAAGTTCACGAAAATACCGTGCATTCATCAATAGTTAATGTAAATCACTAACGAACAATGAAGTATTCAACATAAATATTACAGTAAATTTGTATATTATTGAGATTGACAACTTATATAGGTAGAGTGAATTACAACAACATATTAGGTTTGTGTAATTAGAAAATATGTTGTTTAATTGTGGGGTTGTCAAATGCTTGTTACAGGGTTGTGATGGGTCGATACTCCTCGACGACACATCTTCTTTTACAGGAGAGAAGACTGCTCGTCCCAATGTTAATTCCGTTAGAGGATTCAACGTAATTGACAATATTAAGTCCAGCGTAGAGCAAGCGTGCCCAGGTGTAGTATCATGTGCGGATATATTAGCCATCGCAGCTCGTGATTCCACTGTTGCTGTGAGTCAATTCTGACTAATGAAAAATGTTACTATGATACCTTTGCATCTCTTGTAATCGGCAATTACTATTGAAGAATATGTATGGTATTCAAATTCATATTTTGCTGAATAAGTATTAGAAAAACCCATTTACTAAATGGTTTTTTCTATTACTTATTCAGCAATACATGTATGCAACCCAAATAAACCTTATCCAAAACTTAGTTTAGTGTAATTATCCCATGAGATTCGTTTGTCAGAATTTTAGACCCAATTTTTATATCTCAAACTGAGCGGTCATATCTGCTGTCCATTAACCATGAATGGAGAACAAAGGGATCAATATGTAACCAAAAACGATATTTTTTTTTTGGTAGATTAATTTGGGTTTAGTTGGATCAGATGTTGATTTCCAGTTTGTTTCTTCAACGGGTCAATTTGTATATCTCAAATTAGTGTGATGCTTAATTATTGAACAAAATTGGAGTCAAGTATAATAACCTATTATTAACTTGAGATTTTGTCAAAATAACTTTTCTTAAAAGTTTACAAAATAATTAAGTATTTTCATCACTTGAGGAAATATGATTGGAATTTTAAAAGGAGAAGACAATACTTTATGAACTTTTTCGAAAATTGTTTTGGAATGTTCTTGAAATTCTAGAGATATTCATATTTCCCCATAAAAATAAGACATAACAAATTTGGTCTGCATGAAAATTAAAACCAAATCCAGATTATATAATATGAGATGGTTTATTGCATATTTATTTCAAAAGTTCTACGAAATTGGAAGTGGTATATATTATGCCAAAATTGCATTGAACTTCAAAATAGTAGGAGACTTGAACTTACTGGTTGAACGTTTGAGCAAAGTGTGTAATTATGTATAGTGCCTATTACTTTACTATTGAAAACTTTCCTCTATTAATCCTTTTGTATAGAACATATACTTACTCCCAATATTTTAATTTAGTGTCCCTTGATCTGGTATTTTATTGCAGCTTGGAGGACCTAGTTGGAATGTAAAACTTGGGAGAAGGGATTCCAAAACAGCCAGCTTGTCTGCAGCCAACAGCGGCGTTATACCACCCCCAAGTTCTACCCTCAGCAACCTTATCAATAGATTCCAAGCAGTAGGTCTTTCCACCAAGGATATGGTTGCCCTATCAGGTAAAGTCTTACATGTTAAGCATAACATATAAACTTAGAGCATCCCTTCCGAGTAGTATATATACAAGAGCATTCGGAGTGTAAATTTTACCAAATAGTATAAAACTCACATAGCAGCTGACAAACTTATTTTTGTGGGCCCATTGTTAAGGCGGAACAAGATGTTCTACGTGAAACTGGGCTGTAATTTTGTCGGACTTTATGAATATAAACAATGGCCCAATAATTTTTTATACAGTTTGAACAGTTATAATTTACCCATTTTAGCGATACTCTAATCTAAACGAGTTATGTTCCGTTTGGTTGTCCCAAAATAATAATTTGACTCATTAATAAATTGATCTATTTATATGTTGATCCAATAATTGTGTTTGGTTTTATTAATGAAATAATTTATAAATTGTCCCATTTTAGTTCATATATAAAATCTGAAATTAGATCATTTTACAAAAAACATGAAATGCAACCATTTAATATCGGAGTGACTTAAAGTGCACATTTCTCTCTCTCGTTCCCTCCCCCTCCTTAATTTCTTTTTATCTTTTTTCCTCGTAGAACCTTAACATCAACTCCATATTACCAAAAATTGCGTAAAATTAAATTTAACTTATTTCAAATTTACTAATTTACAATTCAATAATTTAAAATGAACTAATATACATAATTAAACAATTTGCGCAACCAAACAGGAACTTAGTGTTTCAATATTCCGGGTGGTTGAAATATGGTTGAAATTGTGGTCACTGGTGGTAAATATTAGAAACTAACTTAAAACCTTGAAGGGCTTAATTGCAAATTTCTTAGAAATAAAAAACACCTCTCTTACATAGAATATCATTTTTCCTTTGCAAGAACCCCCAAAAGTTAACTTGTTGTGCCCCACTTAATGCTATGTTGTTTTTAGACATTTAAAGTATAAAAGACGTTAACCCACTCAAGGCATAAAAAAGGTCAACCCACTCGAGAGAGGTGTTCTTTGGTAAGTTATATTTGGCGTAGCAGGCGGGTATGGGGGAGGTTTGTCAAAACCCTAACCTGCCTCGTGGGAAATAAATTAATCCAAACCCACCCCACGACGAGTGTAATTTTTAAACCCGATCTCTATTAAATGTAAACCCCCTAAACCCATCCCCACCCCGCCCGCCCCACTTAACATCAAACAATTAAACCCAGGATACCCTAGAAAATATTCGATGAGCAAAAATTGTCGTTCAAAACTTTTTTAAATAATAATCATGTAACGGATAATTAAACACCAATGGTTAACATCATATAAATAATATACGAATTAAACCCAACAAAACTCAAATCATATGTTTTCAACTGTTATATGAACTTTTATCAATAGCAAAACCCAGCCAAACCCAAATCATATAAAGAATAATCAATCAAATAAATAACAAACACCAACTGTTAATATGAAACATTAATCAAACGCTACATCCATTTCGTTTGAAAACGTCAAAGACCAACTATTAACATTAAACACCCAACAAAACCTAGCACAACATCAAACACCAAATGTTAACAAAGAGGCTTTGGTTTATTAAGATGAGTTGTATAGAGATAAATGTTGTGGCGATGGAAGTCGGGTGGGTTACCATAGCTGAGTTTGGCGGGTGGTGGTTGGCAATCACATGGCTGAGGTCATCTCTTTGGAAGATGGAGGCCCCGGTGGGGTAGTGGTTGTGAGATTATGATGAGAGAGGGAGGCTGGTTGGGTTGGGGTGTGATATTGAGAGGCACCTCTTTTTATTTGGTAAATGTTAGTAGGGTTTTGTTAGCTTATATATTAGATGGTAGGAAGTGTAAATAATCTACTAAAGAAGGGTATTTAAATAAATGTAAGAAATAAATGGGGCGGGGCGGAGCGGGGCGTGGTTATATATACTAAACCCGCCCCATTTAATTAATAGTTTTTTTTTTCTAAACCCATACCCGCCCCTAATTTTCAAATCCGGTTTTAAAACCCGGCCCTTTAGGGTCGGGAATCATACGGGTGAGGTTAAATTGTCCTCCCCAGTCTTACTAGCATAAAATCTTACCCATGAAATATTATTTGTTATTGTAGTTGTGCCTGCACACATCTACAAATACTTATAGATTATATTTACCGACAATAAGCATATATTATAATTTTATACTAAAGTAGAAAATAGATTATAAAATGTAAAAGTGAGAGAATTTTAACTAAAGTATGAAATATATCAGGGTCTAAGAAAGTACATTAATATAAATATGGAGCGTGACACACATCATTTAATGCAAAACAAATAAATACAAAAACATACAACATGCTATATAAGACATTTTGATTAATGGAATAACATATCCTTTTACAACACTTTCGTTCTATTTTAGGTCTAAAAAAAATATCATGTGTTTAGTTTTGCCTTGATGACTAAATGTTAGTGTAAAAGTATATTAGATAGAATATTATTTTTTCTTTACAATCAAATTTAGTGTCTCTTAACAATACAAGAATCATGTGCATTCCATCTAAAGTTATTTAAATGGATGGCATAACAGGATCGCACACAATTGGGCAAGCAAGGTGTACCACTTTCAGAACTCGTATATACAACGCTAATGATATCGACAGTTCATTTGCTAGGACAAGGCAAGGAAACTGCCCAAGCACTTCAGGCTCTGGAGACAACAATTTGGCTCCACTAGACCTACAAACTCCTACATTTTTTGACAACAACTACTACAAGAACATTCTCAACCAAAGGGGTCTTCTAAATTCAGATCAACAACTTCACAGTGGTGGTTCCACTGATTCGTTGGTTGAATCATACAGCAAAGACTCCAAAACTTTTAACTCTGATTTTGCTGCAGCTATGGTCAAGATGGGAGATATCAGACCCCTCACAGGATCTAATGGCGAGATTAGGAAGAACTGTAGGAAGCCCAATTAATAGATAATACATATCAAGTGGATTTAAAAGTCAAAGAAAATTTTTATTTTGTTCAATAATAAGGGTGATTTTTATGTTTTTTTTTGCGGAATGTAAGTTTAATCAAGTGTGATTAGCAACCATAAGGATGGTTCTTTGTTTTGTTTGTTTTCTTGATGTTCGATAATCAATTGTTATCAATAAATGTTATAAATATATATATTTGAATATTCTTCATTAATATTTTTTGTTTTAATGTAAAAAAAATTGTATGAGAAAAATAATCATATCATGCATCATTTATCATCCACCCCATAATCAAATATGTCAATGTCATGCTCAGGGCTTCCATGGTTGTCTTAGCTTTTCATCAAATAAGTAAATTGCAAGTAAATTCAAGAAACTAATAAAAGAGAGAGGTAAAGAGGAAAGAAAGAGAAAAGATGGAAATCACAATGAGATGAGAAGAGAATAGAGAAGAAAAATGTATTTTTCAATTTAAATTTCGATGACTCATCTGTTACAACATATCAACTATTTATAGACTACACTTCAATAACTTTTATAACTTATTTGCTCAAACAGAATATAGAGAATACAACTTTAACTAACTACATGTAACTAACTAACTAATAACTCAAATTAGTAATTAACACTCAACTAACCAGGTATCTAGCTCTCTTGGTGATCCTGACAATGCCCTCCTTTTTAAAAATCCTTGCCCTCAATGATTGGGGTTTGAACTAAGAAGTAATTAGGTCCTCCAGGATCAAACAAAATCTGGAAAAAAGTTCTGAAAATCTTCCTGATCATCTTCACAGTATGGTTCATATTATGGCATGATTGGCTTGCACCATTTTGTAAGAAAATCAAATTGGTAGTAAAAAATTCAATCCAAATTGCTACACTGATGAGTACATTACCAATTGACTTTTTATCACCAATTAATTTTATTGCTCTTTCAATGTTTTGATCATTAACATGCCAAACTTTTTGTATGGTCTCATCCCTTAGTTGTGTGTTATTTTTGTCCACATTAGAGTAGTCCCCTTATACAAAATTCTGAACAATATCCATCACTTTGCCCACACCAATACTTTTTCCCAACTTGTTCGGCTCACCAACATCATGTTCTTCCAGGAATTCATCTACATTTAACTCCTTCTCTTTAGCCTCATTACCAAGTCCCACTTCCAGTGAAAAATCCAGATTCCTGATCTTTGAATCCTTATAGTCATCATCTTGTAAATATTTCAGTGAGTCGTCACGATTACTTCCTGATACGGCGCAAATATTACGTATTTCACCTGTTAACCTATGCGTTATTAGCTCCTCAGGTATCTTAATCCATATACTTATGCTCGTTAACCAGACAACCTCGAATTTCTATATATACATGCTTTTCATGGGTTAATTGAGCTTTTGTAGGTATTTGGATGCTTAGTATGAAGTTCAGATGCTTTCCGATAAATTTTCGTGAGAGATTGCAGCTTCGGGGGCATTTCAACAATTTTAGCATTCGAATTTTGATCCCAAACTCTTCATAAAAGATTAAACCCTTTGATTTCTCTTCGCGTGGCCACTAACGGTGCATGAATCTGAGTTGTATCGATGGAGTTATGGCATTTTTAGGATGGTTTTGACTTGAAAAGCACACTCAAGGGCATTTTAGTGATTTCATATTTTATTCTTTTGGTCTAATGTCTGATTTTATGTTTTAGCCCTTTGTGTTCTCTTCGCGTAGCCTCCAACCGTGCCTAATTCCGATCTATAACGAAGAAGTTACAGAATTTTTCGTAAAATTGGACAAAGCTGCAGAATTCCAAACCTGTAGGGGCAAATCGATTCGGTCAAAATCTGAATCGATTCGGAATGCACCAGACCACCATATTTTCATTCTGAATCGATTCAGAATGGCTCTGAATCGATTCCTGCAGATTTTTGTTTTTCTTTCTATTACAAGTTTGCCATTGGGATATTTTGTATAAATAGTCTTTTCCCTCATTTGAGAGAAGATATATCTTACATTTTACATTAGGTTTAGGGTTTGTAAGGGAGATTTACCCTACTCCACTATTTTGGGTGTTTTGCCCATTTTTATGTGTGTAAGTTTACTATTCATTTGTCTTCCTTAATATATTAGTTGTTCTACATTAATTTCTTCCTTTGTAATTTAATTTCATGCTTTGTTAATTAGTTGTAGTTAGTTATTTATTTCTTAGATTTGTTTAATTAGTGTAATTTAGTTTAATTCATGTCTATCCCCTAGATAAATAGGGTCGGGATTTCGTTCCGTCATTTACGGGTGTCGAGCTCCGAAAGTTAGTTTTTGAGAAAAATTGCATTTAATTGAAACCTCGCGTATTAAAGTCAGATTATTACGCTTTTAACTTTCTCTGTCACGCAACGTTAGTCTTTATAGCAATAATTTGAATTTAATCCGCGTGTGACCATTTTTTATTAAGTATTTATTCTCGCAACTTTGGATTAAATTCCTTTTTGTGTGATGTTTATACTTAATTGAAAATGCTCGATTAAATATTTTCAAACCGAAATTCTAATTATTAGTTGTTTAGCCCATGGTGGGGACACGATTCCGACTCTCATTTTCATTAGTTGTAATTTAGCGTTAACTTCTTATTTTTCCCTTTTCACTATTTCAACCCATCACCTTTTACACTTTTATTTCTGAAGTAGTAAATTAATTACCGATGTAAAATTGAATCACTCCCTGTGGATTTCTTATGATACCTGACTTACCATTGTGCTTGCCTCGTAAGTGTAGTTGTAGTTTAGTTTTTTTGCATTGATTCGCCGAACCGATAACAACGATTTGCACATTACACGACGCACAGTTCGCGCTCGATCACTTCCACAATCCTCCCCAATTACAGACCGACTAATTTCCTCTAAAATCCCATTTCTCTTGTTCCCTTCTTCTTGATTTATCATCGGAGTCTCATTTTCCAAAAAACTACGATTTCAGCCCAAAGGAATTGTGGATTATAACCTTGTGATCTTTTGACTAAGAATTCTTCTTGCAGTTGGACAAGTTTTATAACATCACTTAGTTTGATAGGAGCACGTAATTGAATAAATCTCTTCACCTCTTCATTTTGACTCTTCATGAATTGATCCATATTAACTTCAGTTTTATTCTCTCCCAAATGACTACAAATTCAATGCAGAGCAATTTTTGACAATATCTCTGTGATTTTTTTGGCTAGAAACTTTTCTTGTAATTGATCTAACTTCATAGCATCCTTTAATTTTGTCGGACCATAAAACTAAACAAAGCTTTTAACCTCTTTATTGAGCCCATTTATGACACTACAAGTAAAATGCTTATTTAAGACTCTTTTAAAAATTAGTTTACACCACTCACAAGTCAAGAATTATAAACCATTAGACCTATTTGATTTTACATCGTTTTTTAATTAGGTGACCTAAATATGTTTTTAGTTTAACCATTAAACACCGATTCTATCTGAGAGTGTCCTAATAACCCTTTTAATTCAGCATTCTACAACGGTTTGAGGAGTTTTCCTATTCCCCCCCCCCCCCATGCCCCCATGATTCTAATGCCACTCGATTATCTCTCTCACGGCAATCCCATTCTCTAATCCAAATTCTTCCCTCAATTATGGCAATCATGTTCTTCATTGCGGGTTCGAAATCACATCAACTCTAATCCAAATTCGGCCCTCAATCTTTTTTTTTATAAATCGCATTAGGTGTCTTACTTGGATCAGCTACAAGGAAATCGCATCACGTATTTTTTTCAATAGAAATCATATCAGGTGTCATTGTATTGGATTTGTAGAGTGACCTGTTTACCCAATGTTTAGTGTTTTATTTAGAATAATGGTATTGAATATATTTTTTCATATGATGTTTTGATTGTGATATGAGTATCAAATATATATATGAGAATTGTCATATATTATTTGCTAATTTTTTCAAGCATAATTATTTTTATCCCTCGCATCATTGTATTTCATTCCTTAAATAGTAAGTATTTGGATTTAAATTTTAGGAGCAATACATATAGATAATTAATTTCAATTGAAAAAATTATTCCATAACAAAGAAAAATATTATCTATAAAAACTATTGTTTCAATTTACATATATTCATATTTTAGGGTGGTGGGGTGATTGTGGTGATATAAATAATAGTCAGGTAAATTGTTACTCTACCTTGATATGTAAAATGTGGTAATGATATTAGTTGTGATATGATTTAATATGGGGGAAGTATATTTTACTACCTAATTTGGGGGTTTACTCAATATATATGTTAGGGCCTGTTATGATTATTAATAATGAGTTAGATTTTGAAGCTAATATTACAGAGCCAACCTTAAATAAAAATTATGAAATATTATTCGATTGAACAAAGTTATAACTTTGATGCATATAAGGAATTGATGGTATTTTGGGGTTAAAATCATTATATTTACCATTTATAGTGGATTAAGCTTCCTTAAAGTTTGGCTCGTAATTGTGTTGACTTAGATTCTCAAATTATCTAAGCTGTTATCTTTCCCTATTTCTGAATAACAAATGAACATGTCGACTCTACAACTTCTAGACAATAATTTACGTAATATAATTAAGATTTTGGCCTTGTTTTTATATTTTTGTGTCTAGTGAAGTGTGTGTACGCGTGTTGGAATGGATTTAGTCGAGGAAAATGAAATGAAAATATCTTCAATTATGAGCTAAGAGTCTTGTTAGTATTAACAACAATAATATTTGTTTATTACATATATCCACTACTACATGCCACTATTTTTATGTGGCACTACAAGAAAAATACTTTACAACACTTTTAAAAATTTATTTATATTGCATAAAAATACATCTTTGTAAAAGGACTCTTCCATTTGCCTTCACATCTCTTTTGTAGTTAACCGACTTATATAGTTTTTTATTTTCTCTTTTATGCAACGTTTTTACTAAAAAGACCTTAACAAAAACTCCATGTCAAACTCATTCTATATTCGTGAAACTGTATGAAACTCTCATCCCGCATTTATGGAGCCATGTCCAACATTCTCCTCCATATCGTTCCTTATCTTTATGCCATGACCTCTCTCTATCTCACTCCTCCTTCCTTCTCTATCTCTATACGATTCTCACTATATCAATTGCGCACCTTATATTTTGAAGAGAAATCTAAGAATTCCGATTTTCTTTGGATTTATTAGTGGAAGAATGAACAAAGAAAGAAAATAAGTGAATGAAAAATAGAGATCGCGATACGTTTCAACGTTATGGTCCTCCTATTTCTTTCACTTCAAGTTTTTATTATCTCTTGGTTGCAATATGATCGATCACTAGTTCGAAAATATAACTTTTTTATTAGAGAGCATAACATGGGAAATTTCTTTATTTGGCAGCTGTTGTGATCACATACTGCGATTTCCACTTTATCGCTAAGTTATTAACTAAATGAATTATACAAGATTAATCTTTCTGATGTATCGGTAAATTGTAATTTCCCTTGAGTTTAGTTATTAATTTGTAATGAAATTAAAGAATTATGAACTGGAGACCCTTTATTATCGATTTAATGACAATGTAAATATCGTGCAAAAATTATCCCAGGATAAAATGAAAAATTGGTAGTTGTTAGAGCTAGTTGGAGAAATGATTGAGTTCATCTTTCAATTCGGTGCCCATGCACTAGTTGGAAAAATTGGTATTTATAAGATTTGCTGAAGATGGCGCGAATGATCCTATTTTAATTCGGTGCCCATGCACTAAGTGCGATAACATCTTCAAGATGAGTGTAAATGATATAAGGTATCATTTATACAATAATGGAATTCATCCAAGATACACTACGTGGGATTGGCATGGGGAATAAGAAAATAATGGAGAGCTGTCAAGTGCGTAATGTGATGAGCCTATCGATGAAGACCATGGAATCATGATGTTGCACACACAATAGATATGGTTCAGGACTTAAATGAAGACTTCAACGGAGATCATAAAGATTTCTGAAATTGTCTTGGAGATGCAGAGAAGCCCTTGTATGGAGGTTATAGAAAGTATAATAAGTTGGCAGCAATAGCGAAACTATTGAATATAAAAGCTAAGAGTGGTTAGTCTAATAAGAGATTATCGGATGTGCTTACGTTGTTTGATGATATGCTCCCAGACGATAATGAATTGCCTTTATCTAATAGGGAGGCAAAGCATAGTTTTCTTGCATTTGGTATGAAGTAGCCTAAAATACATGCTTGTCCAATTGATTGCATACTTTATAGAAAAGAGTATGCGAATGCAATAATATGTCCTTCTTGTTGAACACCAAGATATAAAATCAATAAGAATGTGACTAATGGAGGGAAAAAGAGTGTACCTGTAAAAGTACTATGTTACTTTCCACCAATCCCAAGATTCAAAAGGTGGTTTTAATCAACACAGATAGCAAAAGATTTGACGTGGCTTGCTAATGGAAGATAAATCGATGGTCGATTGCGTCATCTAGCAGATTCTCCACAATGGAAGCTAATAGATAAGAAGTGGCCAGAGTTTGCAAAGGAATCAAGGAACCTTTGATTAGCTATCTCAACAGATGGAATTAATCCACATAATACCCTTAGCATTAAGTATAGTTATTGGCCAGTTATACTGAATACTTACAACCATTCATCAGAGTTATGCATGAAAAGAAAGTATACTCAATTAACAATGTTGATATCAGGCCCTAAATTACCTAGAAATAACATTGATGTTTACTTGGCACCGCTAATTGAGGAACTGGAAAATTTATGGGAGGAAGGAGTGAGGGCTTATGATGAATACCGACAAGAATATTTTACACTAAGGTTTGTTTTGTTGTGGATGATTAATGATTTCCCCGCATATGGGAATTTTTCGGGTTCTACTATAAAGGGATATTATGCTTGTCCAATATGTAAAGAAGATATATATTTTCAGAGACCGAAAAATTGTGCTAAGTGCATTTATATGGGGCATAGAAGGAATATTCCACTTGACCATCCATTTCGGAAAAAAAATCCTTTGACGGTGAGAAAAAGTTTGGGTTACCACCTGAACCTTTGAGTGGGTAACAAATATTAGTGAAGGTTGGGGGGGATCAAGGTCTCTTGGAGAATGAAGCATGTTACTAGGAAGAAATCAACATTAAAGAAGAGAAAGAAGAAAGGAAGTGTACAAAATGAAGATGATACATGTTGGAAGAATAAGACAATATTTTTTGAGCTTGAGTATTCGAAACATCTTCCAGCACAACATAACTTGGATGTAATGCATATTGAAAAGAATGTTTGTAAGAGTATAATTGGGACTTTACTTAACATTTCGGGAAAAACAAAAGATGGTGTGAAGGTTCGTAATGACCTCGTCGCGATGGGTTTAAGGAAGGAGTTAGCACCACAAGTTAACGAGAAAGGAACTTACCTACCGTCGGCATGTTACACATTATCTAAAGAGGAAAAAATAATGATGTGTGAAACTTTGCGTGATATTTAGGTCCCAGATGGATACTTTTAGAATTTCAAAAGTCTTGTCTCTATGGAAGATTTAAAATTATACGGCCTCAAATCCTATGACCATCACGTTCTAATGAAACAATTGATCCTTGTTGCTATACGAGGTATATTGCCAAAACATGTGAGATATGTACTTATTAGAGTATGCTTCTTTTTCAATGCTCTTTGTGCGAAAGTATTGGATGTGGAGAAATCAAAGGAAATTCAGAAGGATTTTGTGGTCACAATGTGCTTATTAGAGAAATACATTCCAACATCATTATTTGACATCATGATACATCTAATGGTGCATCTTGTGAGAGAGGTCAAACTTTATGGTCCATTTTTTTCTGATGGATGTACCCAATTAAGAGGTGAGTATGTTAATTTTTTCCCATTATAATCAAATATACATCATGATTGTAATCTTATCCTTAGTAATTTTCAGGTATATGCAAGTTTTGAAAGATTATGTGAGGAACAAAAATCGCCCAAAAGGGTGCATTGCCCAATGTTATATAGCCGAAAAAGCAATCGAGTTTTGTTCAGAGTTCTTATCTGGATTATATGCAATTGGAGTTACTTCTGATGTAGAAGATGACATACCTTTGAGGGGTGCTGATATCGTTGAAGTCGATCGTTTGTTGTTGAATCAAGAAGATGTCCATGTGTTGCATAACACTAATGATGTTCAACCTTATATCGAGTAATTATATTGAAATAAAACATTCTGTATACAATTTTACTTTCCTCTATATGAAACATTACTAATTCATAACTTGATATAGGGAGCATATGCAATACTTGAAGAAAATGCACATTCGTAAAGCAAAAAACAAAAAGTGGTTAGAAGAGGAGCATATCCGCACCTTTATTTAATGGTTTCATGAAAGGGCATGAATTCTAAAAGAGTACATGTATCTTGTTGTCATAATTTATTTTTACTTATATTCTTAAAATACTCTTCTTAAAATACCAGGTTGAAGTTGAGCAACATGTCCCAAATACAAATGTCTCAGACACTTTAATTTGGTTGGCTGAAGGACCCTGTTAAAATGTATTAAACTACCATATTTATGTCATTAACAAATGTCAGTATCAAACGAAGGATCATGATGATGTTCGAGTTAACCAGAATAGTGGAGTGAGCATAATGGAAAAAACGATGCAAGTAGCTAGCGCGAAGGATAGTAAACCTGTTGTTAGAAATATGGTTTTTTACGGTGTGATTAAAGAGATATGGATGCTAGATTATTTTGCATTAGTCGAACCCCTTTAAAAATCTTTCGTGTCTCTCTTATTTACTTATTTTATCTGTGATCGAATAATGAAATCTATTCTTCTTTTTTGCATCAACAGATTGGCGCCATTTGTGGGAACGTGTTCTAAACATTTTCACTCATTCACTTATTCAACATGATTGATATTCCCAAATCAAGTACCAGTAATGACGGTATCCCACCTGTTCTCCGCCAACTCCCAATAATTTCACTGGAATCCTGGCTAGTCTAGCCAGAGGGCAAGAGGCTATGCAAGATACTACGCGGCAGTTAGCGCAAACCCTGCAAGCCAGACCACCTTCCTTATCTTGTTGTGGAAATATTCCACCACATCCTTCAAGAAATAGTAAACATAGCCAAGCCAGGACTACTAGAGATACTTCTTATCTCCCACATGCAAGTTCTTCACTCGGAACATCGAAGACTTTTAACGATCGGTCCTTTACTCATAAAAGATTAAGTGCCTAGGAAAGGCTAAGTCGAGCACCTCCTTTTGATCGTTTGGGACCCAGGGGTAACAGAAAATTTTCACAGGGCATTGTCGAGAAACACTCGATAACCAACTAATCAACAAGAAGTCTCAGCCCAGTCTAGATTAGATGGCCGGTGAAATGCCCGCGCCGATAAATAATCACAGGAAGAAAGTTTAGTAAATAACCGAGTAGTAATGCATAGATCTGACGCTGGTAACAATGCGTAAAAGGCTCTATCCAGCGACTGGAATATAGATTGGGAGAAATGGCTAAGACTAAGAACCCTTTGCAGAGAAGCTTTGTCAAGGGATCTCCTTTCAAACAAGCTATTATGGATTTTCCCACTCATACAAAGTTTAAACCTCCTGTAGTTACTCCCAAATATGATGGGAAAACTGATCCCGTCCTCCATATAGTGCAGTATGAGGCAGCAACTGACAGCTATGTCGTTGCCAACGAAATGAGTAATAGGGCATTCTCAAGGACAATTATCGGACCTACTCAGATCTGGTATAACAGTCTTCCTCGACGGGGAAATTTCAAGTTTCCATCAGCTTGCCGAGCATTTATTGGTAACTTCTACTTTGGATCTAAATCGGTGAAACGAGTTGCTCTTTTTCTCAGTGTAAGGAAAAAGGTGGGAGAATGTACCAGAGATTACATCACTCGGTTTAATAATGAAAAATTAGAAGTTGTTGACTATGAGGAAAAGACAACTATTACTGCTCTTATGAGTGGACTGCTCCCCGAGAAACTCTACTACACGCTTGCTAAAGATCCTCCAAAGGCAATGTAACACCCCGCCCGCCCGGGGAGAGCGAACGGAGCGCTAATGCGATAAAATAAATCCAAATCCACAAGTGACAAGGTATAGAGCATCTAAATAAACCCACAATAATATAAATCCACTAATCTCAATCTCTTCAATTACAACAAGTCTCTCGAATTACATACAACAACTAACTCGAAAATAAAATACAAATCTCCAATGCTCTATACAATAAAATAATACAAATCTTTCCCAAACAATCCTCGCTAAAATCAATCTCCATAGCGCCCCAAAATCCGCGCTAACCTGCCACTAAAAGAAAATATGGGGAAGTACACAATACGACAGAAAAGATGATCAACAAATATGGATTAGCAATGAATAAAGCGTAACAACACGAGTACGAATATTCAAATCAAAATGCAAATCTCAAAGCATT
The DNA here is from genome assembly GCA_949130495.1 of Sambucus nigra. Taxonomy (NCBI): domain Eukaryota; kingdom Viridiplantae; phylum Streptophyta; class Magnoliopsida; order Dipsacales; family Adoxaceae; genus Sambucus; species Sambucus nigra. The sequence continues at coordinate 369,402,194 of OX422217.1, forward strand.
TATCAATATAATTTCTCAACAAAACTTTAACCGGGTCACCAGGCCTCACCACATCCGTATATGCTTTATCAAGCCATAGCCCGGGAAACAGGAATTTTGGCGGGTGCCCAACATCCGTGCCATATTAAAATCTCATGACAACGTGCTCATCAATAATATAATGATACCACATGAATCAAAATAATTTCAACAATTATTTTCCAGATTTCAATGAATTTATCAATTCAAATATGAGTTCAATTAACAAGAAATCAAAGAGAATGACACTCGCGAGATTTAAGGAGCATATTGTGTAAAACCCCATACCTCAAACCATGATGAGAAAACAACGATCACATCCTCAAGATCAACACAAAAAATCTACAAAAGCTCCTCCAAGAACCTCCAACAAAATAGATCCAAGAACACCTCTAATCTAAGGTTGTAACTCACAAATCTCAAGGGCCAACGTGTATATAAAAAGAAGAGGAATATAAAATATATTTGCTGCCAAAATTTGTGCCAAAAGTAGGTTAAAAAGGTTACCCACGGCTTCCTTTTATAATGAAAAGAAATGAAGAGTTGGAATCCAAAAGACTCCTTTAAATAAGGCAAAATAAATGAAGAGTTGGAAGTCAAAACAACTCCAAGAGTTAAAAACATTTTAAAATCATTTTAAAATCCATTTTAACTCCGATTTTGAAACCGTTTGAAATTCTCACCTTTAAAAATAATAACCAACATATTTGAGCAATAAAAATAATTTTATCAAAAACTTTATTTTCCTCCATTTTCTAAAAATTAATTAAAATAGCCCAAAATTACGCGGGTTGTTACAGGCAATGATAGAATTGATGGCAAAGGCAGCTAAGATCATGAATGTTGAGGAGGTAATACCAGCCAAGCAGAGCTCGAAGGAAAAAATTAAGGGTAAAGCGGACAAAAAAGAACACAAAGATTCTAAGGAGCATAGGGAGTTGAAGAAAAAAGGAATTATTGATTGGCTCAAGAAGTACAATAATTAGACTGCATCAACAATAGGCATCCAATATATTTTGGAGGAAATCAAGCATAACAAGGATGTACATTAGACTAAGAAGCTAAGGAGTTCCCCCACCAAGAGGGATAGATCTAAATATTGTGAATTTCATAGAGACTATGACCATACAAGGGATCATTTCATTGCTATTCGAAAAGAAATTAAAACTCTCATCCGAAGAGGAAAGTTAGATAGTTTTTTTGATCGATAAAATAAAGATGGAGCTCGACGAAGGTTAAAGTCTCCTTGCAAGCCCATATACGAGAAAAGGTGGACTCGTGAAGATGATCAGGAGGATGATCCTAACATACCCAAGAGACCCAGGCAACCAGAACGTGAGGTATTCATGCTCAGTTTTGGTTCCTTTGGCTGTCAAATTATTACAGGTGGAGATGTAGGAGGAGGAGACCATACTCCTGAAAGGAAGGCTTACCTCTATGAGGCACAAGCTTGTTCCTATATACAGAGGATTAATCTATCTGAAGAAGATCGGTTGAGGAAGGTCAACAAAGATAAGCTGATGATCGACTTCTCTAAAAATGACCTCTCAGTGGTACTATACCCCCATGACCCTCTCGTAATTAAAGTCAAAAAGGATTATAATTATTTCCAGAGTACTAGTTGATAACGGAAGCTTGAAGGATATTATATTCTATCCTTGTTTTAAAAGTTTGGACCTCAAGCTCAGCTAAGTGGAGCCTAACCATAGACCTTTAATAGGCTTTTTTGGTGAAAAGTATTCCCTTTGGGAACAATTAAGGTAGAGGTGTTGATTGGCACATGTCCAACCAAACGAACAGGGAAGATACGTTTCTTTGTAATGGATAAAAGTGTTCATTCTACTTATAACATGATAATGGGAAGAGTAAGTTTAAATAATTTTAAGGATATACCATCTACAGTCCTTCAATGTTTAAAGTTCCAGACTAACTTTAGAGTAGGAGTTGTAAAAGGCGGCCGAAAAGTAGCTCGGAAATGCTACTATTCATCTGTCGAGCAAGAAGATTTAGTAGAGATGAAGAAGCGAACCACCACTTATGAAGTGAACACCTCTGAACCCTATGATGAGTCTGAGGTTGAAACCTTAGACCCAAGGGAAAAAACAAAATTGGTAAAGGTCCAGATAGTTGAGGTAACGAAGAACATTGTGCTGGATGAAGACAAGCCAGAACGCACCACTCCCATTGGAACAACGCTGAATCCTGTACTTAAATAAGAACTAATGAATCTCCTTAGACAAAGGAATCATGTGTTAGCCTGGAGTCATTATGATATGCTCGGGATTGATCCTAACTTTCTTTTCCGTGAGCTCAATTTCAATAAGGATGTCAAGCCTGTGAAACTAAATCCAAGAGTGTTTAGCTCCGAGAAGAATTAAGAAATTCAGGAGGAAGTTAGAAAACTTCAAAGAGCTGCTTTCGTTAATGAAGTGAAGTACGTAGATTGGTTGGCCAATATAGTAATGGTTAAGAAGAATAAGAATAAGTGGAGAATGTGAGTAAACTTCACGAATTTAAACAAAGCTTATCCAAAGGATCATTTTACTTTACCATGAATTGATCGACTTATTGACGTCACTTCAGAACATGAACTACTTAATTTTATGGATGCATAATCTGGTTATAACCAGATTAAGATGAAGCATGAAGACGGAGAAAACACTTCTTTTATTACTCCCTGAGAAATTATTGTTATAATGTTATGCCATTTGGTTTGAAAAATACAGGGGCTACTTACCAGATATTGGTGAATAAATTTTTTTAGGAGCAAGAAGGAAAAAATATGGAAGTTTATATGGATGATATACTGACGAAGAGAAAGAAAGCAGCTGATCATATTACGGATCTTAGGAAAACTTTCAACCAGCTGGAAAAGCACCAGATGAGATTAAACCTGACCAAGTGCCTGTTTGGAGTATAGGAAGGAATGTTCCTTGGGTATATAGTAAACCAAAGGGGAATTGAAGGAAACCCAGACAAAATCAAGGTGTTAATTGAAATGCAGCCACCTACTTGCAAAAAGGATGTACAAAGGCTAACTGGGCATGTAGAAACTGTGAACAAATTTGTGTTTCGATCTACTAGTAGGTGCCTACCATTCTTTAAAGTGATTAGAAAGAGTTTCGAATGGAACGACAAGTACGAACAAGCTTTTCTAGAGTTGAAAAAGTACTTGGGATCACCCCCACTTTTTGGAGCAGTTTTGGGAGAAAGATTATATTTATACTTAGTTGTTTCTAAGTCAGCTGTAAGTTCTTCCTTGATCCAAGAAGAAAATGGAGTTAAAAAACCAGTCTACTACACCAGTAAAGCTTTTCGAGGAGCAGAAATTAGATACCCAATCCTGGAGAAGTTATCATTGGTATTAATTGAGGCGTCCAGACGGATGAAGCCATACTTTCAATCCTATAAAATTATGTTGTACACTGATATGCCTCTTAGGCAAGCCTTACATAAATCGAAGAAGTCTGGAAGATTAATGTACTGGGTAGTACAATTGGGGGAGCATGATATTATGTATGAACCAAGGTCTTCATTAAAAGGCCAAGCCGTGGAAGAATTCATTATTGAATTCACTTATCCTCAGGCCTCCGGGCAATAGGGAGAGTAGGATGAATAAGGAAAGAATAGTCTAACTAAGGCTATCAACAACAAACTATCCTAACAACCCTCATCAGAAGAAAAGTTAGAAGAAATCACTGACGACCTACATGATTCATCTTCTAGAGCTTAGGATATTTCATGGAAGTATGAGGAAGCGAGGAGAAAAATATTCCATCGTAGGATTCTGACAGACCAAGCATTTGATAATAATCTCCTAATATGAAACTTGTACGTTGATGGATCATCTTATGAAATTGACAGTGGAGCAGGTATAATATTTAACACTCCTGATGGGATAGATATTGAATATGCTATGTGATTCCAGTTCTAGGACTCAAATAATGAAATAGAGTATGAAGTTCTCATTATGGGTTTGAGTTTAGCCCAATCACTGAACGCCGAGCAAGTTGTGGTGCATAGTGATTCTCAATTGGTGGTGAACCACATATTAAACTTGTATCGAGCTAAAGGAGAGTTGATGACTAGATACCTATCTAAAGAATTCAAGGTGATAGCCAAATTACTGGCTGTTCAAATGAGTAGAGTACCAAGAGTGGACAATTCTCGAGAAGATGCATTTTCTCGGCTACCTTCAAGAACAAGAATTATTCCTATCGAGATTCTAGCAAACATAAGTATAGATGAAGACCCTATGATTAATTTTACCACAGTAAATATGGGGTCATCTTGGACGGATCCTATCAAAGAATACATTGAAGAAGGAACTCTGCTAACAAATACAATTAAGGCCAAAAGGGTGAAGTACAAAGTAGTAAGATATGCACTGGACATGGAGTCTTATACAAGAGAGGATTGACAGCTAGCTTGCAGCATTATGTTCATCAAAAGAGGTTTAAGACCCGATCTAGGAGGTGCATGAAGGATCTTGTGGATCTCACATAATAGGCAGGACACTATTGCAGCGGATTAGTATACAGGGTTACTTTTGGCCCACTATACAAGCGAATTGTGCAGCCTTTGCTAAGAAAAGTGATAAGTGCAAAAGATATTCCAGCATTCACAAGACTCCACAGGCTTCTCTCACTCCAATCACTTCACCTTGGTCATTTGCAATTTGGGTAATAGACTTGGTAGGCCCATTACCGACCACCCGAGGAAGATTCAGGTACTTAGTCATTGTTGTGGACTACTTTACAAAATGGGTGGAGGCAGAACCCTTAGTGGACATGACGTATGAGAAGGTTTACCAATTCATTTGGAAGAATGTCTTTTATAGATATGGGTTGCCTTATGCCTTCATTACCGACCACGACACGCAGTTCGATAATGAAGAATTTGTCTCTTATTTTGCTCAGTCTAATATCCAAAAGCTATGTTATGCTCTAGGTCATCCTCGGAGCAATGGGAAAACTGAAGTCACATATAAAACTTTGCTTAATGGGTTAAAAAGATGACTTAACGATGCCAAAGGAAACTGGATTAATGAGTTGCACTATATTCTGTGGGCATACCGAACAACTCCAAGGATTGTGACTGGCGAATCCCATACATGCTGGCATTTGGGACTGAGGTAGTAATACTTCTGAATTGGGCCTCCCGTCCCATAGAGTATTAAACTTTAACTCTCCTATAAGTGATTTAATGCGAATGTTGGATTTGGATATTCTGGAGAAAATACGTGAGGACGCTGCTTTAAGAAATGATGCTTATCAACAGAGAACAACATGTTTCTACAATAAAAGAATAAAGACAACCAACTTGAAGGAGGGAGATTATGTGTTAAAGAAGGTAATCCAGAAGAATAATAAACTTGAGTCTAATTGACGTGGGCATTATTGCATTTGAATAGTTATCCGACTTGCAACCTACAGAATTGAGACACTGGAGGGGGAAGAGTTCAAGAATCCATGGCATGCCGAGCATATTAGGAAGCATTACCAGTGATGTAATGAAACACATTATACTCTTGTCATTTCAGTATCAATAAAAATGATGATTTCTTCCATTTCTTTTTTCAACTTTTTTTTGGGTAATACTAATGCTATGCACTATGTTATGCACTACTATATCCTTGATCGGTGACGTTTAAAAATTGCTTCGAAAACTTCAAAAAGTAGATCGAACAATAACCACACTATTTATCGGGGCCCAAAATAGGTCCTTAGCAACAATAATTACATAGTTGAGTATTGATGTTCGAACGTTGATCGACATAAGAAAAACTTGATCGACAGTAGATAAAAACCCAAGTAAAGAAGGATTCTAACTCCTCAAGAAACTTGGTCACTGAAGACAAGGATAAATCAAGATTTTATCCCACTAAAGCTAATGAAAAACAAGATTTTATCCAACTAGGCAAAGTGAAGGAAGAACGTTGTGAAGATTTCTAAAAAGGAATGTAGACACATATTCCATATGCGCTTGGTCACCACTCGTAACTAATGGAAAACCTAAAAATTTAGGTGCACTAGTAGAACCTATGGAAATACATGGGTAAATAGTACTAAACTTGGATTTTAATTTAAGTGTACTAGTATATCATATGAGCTCATTGGTAATTGATGCTAAACTTAGGCAAGAGCTTAAGTGTGTCAATAGAATTAATGAAAAAGAAGAAGTCATTCGCAAATAGAGATTAATGAGATAAATTGATCAAATATATTTCATTCATTTAAATTGTCATCACATAATTCTTCTCATAATATAACTACAGGAATAAAGTTTATTCTAAGGGACGTTTCCCCTCAACTTTAGAAGAGCTAGAAACTGGTTTTAGGCCTGCTGGAGGATCACCCAATATGTAAGGGTAATTGATAAAGTTGAAATCCTGGAGCATTCTTCTATTACGGCTGCTCGGTCTATCTAACAAACGAGGAGGATGAACAATCTCTAGCTCGTCATGAAGGCCATAATCCCCTAAATACTTTGAAATCAGGCATTGGGGAATTTTTTTAGTAGGAATCCAATTAATATTCAATTTGAAAGGAGGATATTCATAGTCCAACAAACTAGGATCGTACTAGTTCCAAAGAGGGTTGTTCTGCTCCACCTTCAGCACTGTTAAGCAATTAGTCCAGTCCCATTTGTAACCTTCATTATGAGCTTGCTTAAACTGTTAATTAAAATGACCTAGAGCTTCATTGTATCCCTCCATCTAGATCTCCCTAGGCTGTTTATGGAATTGGAAGGTTAGCCTCCCAACCTAATGGTGCACTTTTTCAACACTCCATCTTTGGCTTCTAATTGGGTGGATTGAGTAGAAATTTACTCGGATTGAGTTTGAATCTTCTGGTACATCTCATTAATGGCCAAACAAATTTCCTTCAACTGATCAACTTGATTAACAAGAGTTTTTCACGTCCTAGCCTCATCTGTAGTAGCTCAGCCAGGTTTTATTTCTGCTCGGGAAGATGAAGCACACTTAGTTTTCTTCAGTGTCTCCAATTATTCCCTCAATCTAGCGCTTTTAGTCTCTAATAAAGAAACCCCATCATGAGCAGCAATAACAGTAGTAGAAAAACCCTTCAATGAGTTCAATTCATCTCTCAAATAATTATTCTATTCTTCCAGCAGCTTGGCAATGGCTCTAGCCTCCTCTACTTCACGATGAAGCAAAAATTCCTGCCTCCTGAAGAAAGATACATGCTTTTCTAACTTTTTCTCAAAACCCCAACCTTCACTCGGAGATTTGTACTTTTGTTCATAATCATCATGTAAAAGAGCTGTAATCTCCTTGTGATCTTGTTGCAGCTCTTCAATCATTTCATAATAAGCCACATTGTTGGCCACTACTCGATCAATAAGACACTTTAAATAAAGGTAGGATTCTCTAGATTGATCTAAAGCATCCTTTACGAGAAATGTATATAATTATTCATCGGTTATAATCCAGTGACTAGCCTTGAAGAGATCATTGCATCTTTGAAGAAGATCCTAATTAGTTAAAGAGAATTGATCTAATTTATCCATGAACTATAAAGAGCAAGAAAAATGTCCAATCAATAACAAAATAAGAAGGCAAGTGTAAAGTAATGTTCCTTTTCATTGATAAAATGTTGATTACAAGTACATCATCATGAAATAAAAAGAAAAGTACAATTAAAGAGAAAAATAAAAGTTGCTCGACAAACAAGTCTACACCTTCTTTCTGTCAGAAGTGGCCCCAGTTTCGGATGGGGCAGAGAGAGATGGAGTGACTTGGGGAGTAACTTGCTCAGAAGAAGAGGGAATCGAAGAATTAACTACAGCTTCTTGGAGTTGGTCGTTAGATTCCAAAACAAGGGTAAATTAATCTGATCCTCCATCATCCTCAATCTCCTCATCCATGTTATGAGGAGATCCATGATCATGCCTGAGAAATAACTCATAGTCTTGGGGAGTGCTAACCTCTACAAGGGCTGCCAACCAGCCATCCTTGAAATATTTTTTCTTGAAAAACTCAATTTGAGCAGATGAAGCGCCAATAGATTTATCCCAACCCCTATTGAATTCAGATTCCTTGGTCTTCAACCTTCTGGCCAACGTGCCCCCGAGCAACTGCAACATCACCCTATGTAGTCTTAATTTTGTTCTCCCGCTTCTTCTTCTTCTCATTAGATAATACTTGTTGGAAGTCAAGCAAGGACTTTTTAATCTCCTCAAAGGACTCATCAACTTTAGTTGAAGAAGAATGCAGAACATCGTCCTTTTTTAGCATATTGTTAAAATCAACCAAAAACTACAAAAAGAAATCAGAGAAAGTTAGTACAAGAAATAACGAAGAAATGAATAAAAAATAGGAGAAGTTACAATACTTACTAATGCAAGGTTTTGGGTAGCCCTTTCAGAAATTCTAGATCGGGACAGTGCAGAAGCAGCTCTCCCGTGGTCTGGAAATGTACCAGACTTTATTATTTGTTTGGACAAACCAGGGGCAATGGCCACATGTGAGCAAGAATTAGGTAAATCGACCAACTCTTGTTGTTCGACGCTAGCAGAAGAACCTTTAGTCCGCCTGGAAGGAAACCTTTTTTTCAGCCTCTTGAGCTGGGCTTCTTCATTTTTCTTAGCTAGGGGCTTCTTTCTAGATTCTTCTTTATTTGTGTCCCCACCAGCAGCTTGTTTGGTGGAACCAGTAGCAATAATATCACCCAAGATATTAGGGAATGTTCTCTTCCTCATGGTTATGGCAAGGGGAAGGTTTGAGTCAATGGAAGAGGATGGGGCAGCAACAAGTTCACCACTACTAGATGCAGTGGCAAATGAAGAAAAGATAGGGTCTTGGTCAAAATCAATCACTAAGGAGGGAGCAACAATAGTCGGGCGAGAAACAAAAGAAGTGATGGTATTTTTATACTCCAATACGTATGATGCAGACCTAATGTTCTCCTCCCCTATCTTTTGAGGAAATTACCAAATAAACTTCAACTCCCTGAAGTTGTTATCACTCTCCTTGGGACACTTCCTCTTTCGATCAACTATAACCAAAGTTAACAGATAAAATTTAGTAGCAACAATTGGTAAAATATTCAAGAAGAGTTGTTAACAAAGTCACATAAGAATTTAAAACAGCCTATCCCCTAGCCTTCCTGAGGGAATTTTGGCCTATTGTACACTTTACCCCTTTGTAGAGGAGTATATTGCCAATTTTTGGCAATCACTCTGTGGTCTAAGTAATCACTATTGGAGTCAGGAAGATTAACAACTAAAGATCTATTTACGTCCCTAGTTTTTAAATAGTAAGTACTATCACTTGTAACACACTTATAGCAAAACATGATCTCTGGGATTCCTATATGGGTCCCATGAAGCAGATTTAACCTATAAACCCAAATTAACTACTCTTAAAATATTAGGGGCTATTCTAGTAGGGACTACATCAAAATATTGGCAAAACTCAAGGCAAAATGGGTTTGGGAGAAAAGTGAATCCACACTCAGCAATAAAACTAGAAGAAATCCAATGACCCTCAGATAAAGAAAAAAGGTCCCTAGGAGGACTGGGAAGCTCTATATCCACCCACTAAAGGATATTCCACTCATTCCTAAATTCCTTAAGAGAAGCTACTGAGTAAACCACGTTCAAACATGAAGAAAAGGAAAAAAATTATTCTTATAAGGATTTAAGGATTCAGCAAGAACTGAAGGACAACAGAAATGGTCGCACAAAAATCTCAAACGGATAGCAACAAAAACTCAGAAGGTTTGAGGTAGAAGACAATTGTTATTTTTCTTGCCTTTTATAGACTGCCTCAAAAACTGGCAAGAGTAATGATTAAAGGTAGCATCGATTGAATTGTTGGCGGCTAAGCTAAAAAAAATATATCTTCCCAAAAATGATTCATAAAAAAATTAGATAATTGCAAAAATGTCACCCGTGTTATGTGCCATCAGTAAAGTCAACAATTTGATAAGTATGGGAAGTCGGTAACTGACTAAGCATCATAATTGTTGCCCGAGTAACTTTAGGGATAAATATTCCACACCTTCGTAAAAAACTCAAGCATGAAACATTGGGGGCTTCTGTTGAGGTCAAAAATCACCTTATTGCGTGGACCAATAAGAAAGGGACATGTGTTATCCAAATTTGCACCAGTCCTAGTCAGAAGGCACCAATCCCTCGACCAACTCCAGGAATACCGACTGTTGATGTAAAAAATTAGATTATCTCTAATTTTTTAATCACGGATAAAAAATAAATAAGACAAGAGTTTTTAAAGTGGTTCAGCCTTGAACGAATGACCTACGTTCACTGTTTATGTTATTATTGACTATTTGGGCATTTTCGAGGTAGGATTTATCTCCAGAAATTCCCCTCCCTTACAATGAGGATGATACAATGTATTTATACCCCTAAGGCTGTACATGAGAAAGGATCATACATAGCTGTCCAATAAGCGTATACATCTGTATGATAATAATCAGCATTTAATGCGCATTTAATCCTCTTAATTATCTGATAATAAATGCTCTGATCGAGGTGCAGCTCGGACCGCCTAAGCTGCTCGGACTGCCTAAGTATCTCGATATCCATGAGTTGATCGGTGCAGTAAAGTTCCTCGGAGAGCACATACTGCTCGGAGTGTCTGAGTTGGTCGGGGAAATTGAGTTCCTCGAAGTCAAGGTGTTGTTCAGAAGCGTTTGTTATTGCCACACAGATTGCCATGTGTCTCCACTTAATTGAGCCATGTCAGCAGATTAAATTTGGTATCAACAGAAGCCCCCAATGTTTCACAGTTCGAGACTGAGGAGTGTGGAACATTCTTATCGAAATATGGTGGGATTAAATGGTCATCCTGAATTTTAGGAACGTTTTCTTTGCATTTATTTTTTCTTTTCGAATTCATAGAATCAGACTTTTCAAATTTTCTTAACTGCTTCGATCTTCGTGCCCTTTTTGTCCTTTTAGCCGCCGGTAGCGTAAACGTCTCCCTTTATAATCATTATTTTTACCTTTTCCCAAGGTAAGGTATTTAAGCGTTGCAGAAAATCATATCGTCTTCTACTTTTTCAAATATGTATCTTTGAGTTTTCCATTTTCTCTCTCTCTTGTGCGTTCATTCCTTTTCATCGTTCGTTGTCAACAGATCCATCCTTTTTCTGTAAGATCTTCTTCCCTCTCTTTTATTTCCTTTATTCACCATGGTTTACCTTGTTGAGTCTCTTGATAAATTTCGTTCTGATTTCTCTATTCCTTCATGGGTTGTTTTGGAGGAACTTTCTGAACCTTCAGATTATTTTCGTTTGGATGAGGGACATTGGTTCCCCAGTCTCTTCGTAGCTGAATGTGGCTTTTCTTTTCCCCCAAACCCTTTGTGTCTGGAATTCTGTCAATATTTTGACGTGGTTCCTGCAAAAATAGCCCCCAATACATGGAGAATAGTTAATGGAGTTCATAGGTTAAATCAGGTTCATGGAACTCGTATAGGAATTCCAGAAATTATGTTTTGTTATAGATGGGCTGTTGGTGACAATAATTTTTATTTAAAAACTAAGTTTTTAAATAGGGCTCTAGTAGTCAATCTCCCAGATGCCAATAGGGATTACTTCGAGCACGGTGCTGTTATGAAAAATTGGCAACACCCTCCACTAACTGGAAATGATGTGTACTACGGTCCTAGATGCCCTCCCTATGGCAATGGGATAGGTTGTTTTTATTTTATTTTATTTCCAAAATTATGCATCCTTTGTGTTTGATAAAATGTGTCACTGATATTTTAATTTTGATTTATTTGCAGTTGACAGCAAGAGAAAGTCTCCAAAAGAGACAGAACTTAATTTAAAACATCTAAAACTTATATGGGGTTTGCATCAGACTGTTACCGATGAGCATATCAGATCAGCTTCATATTTTCTGTAGTACAAGAGTTACACCTCGTCTTTTACTGCTCGTCCGGTGATAAGTGACGTAGAACCAGTACTAGCTTCTGTAAGTTCTTCACCCGAGTCACATATTCCTCTGAGTGAAAGAATGAAGAAAAGAAGAGCTCCTACCCTCTTCGAGAAATTTTCCTCTATTGCTGGAGAGGCAAAGAAAAGCAAACACGATGTCCCAAAAGAAGGGACAAGAAAAATCGATGCACCTCCTCCGGCTGCTACTGTGAAGGTTGCCGAAAAGCCCCCAGTGGCTTCGAGCAAAATCGCTGCTCCAAGCGAGGTTATTGTCATCTCCGACTAAGACTACATCCTTGGTCGAGACCATTGATGTTCCTCCGAGGACCCTGAAGAAGAGCTCCTCGGTCAATTTGGCTGAATCCATCTCTCAGCCTCCAACTACTATAAGTGGTGTTCCCACTTTCATTGCTCCGAGCTCTGCCATGAGCTCGGTGAAATCTTGGAACATCCCCGAGATCCAAGGTATTGAAGAAAATCTTTCTCAAGATATGGTTACCACATTAGTTGCTCGTCATATTGCTTCTGTAAGTATTATTTTCCTAAACTTTCATATTTCCGCTGTTATATATTTGCACTGACTTGCTATTGTTTTCTTTTCCAGTTGGTAACCTGTTTCAATACAATTTTGAAGAAGGATGAAGCTATTAAAGCTTCAAGTTCCTCATCAGGTGTAGAGGAAGCTTTGGTGGGTCTGACGCAGTCTTTGAAAGATTCTCGTCAGAAGTATGTTGATGATAAAGTTACCTGGGAGAAGCAGCTCAGTTCGATCGAGCAGGAGAGGGATCAGGTTGTTGAGGTCTCCAAGGGATTGGAGAAGAAAATAAAAGAATTAGAAAGTAAGAATAAAGAACTCGAAGGGAAGCTCCAAAATGCTGGGGAGCTTGAAGGTAAGCTCAAGTCTAATGAGGAAGAGTTGGGTAGACTTCGTGACATTGGTCGTCAGAAGGAGGAGGCAGAAAAGAAGTTGAAAGATGCCGAGGAACTCATGACTGAGAAGATTTCCTCAGAGAAGGTAAAAAGGAAAATAGCTATTAAGAAGTCCTTCAGCGCTGGCTGGGATAAAGGATAGAATAAGGGTCTGGCTGCCATGATGTCATAAGTGGAATATGGTAGCCTTAAGTACTTTAGGGATGGCTGGGTCGCTGCTCTGAAAGAGATGAATATTGATGAAAATTCCGATCTGTTTCAGCGACATGTCCCTAGCCCCCTCCAACTCCTTAAGAAGAAGAAGAGGACGAAGTTGCCTCTGAGGAATCATCCATGGTGATGGGAGATTAAATTTCTCATCCCCCATTTGTCCAGTCCTCCTGCGAGAAACTTCAACAATCCATTATTTCAATTGAGCATCTCCCAGCACCCACCGAGCAACCATCTGTGCCATCCGAGCAACCTACCTCCTCGTCCCAGCCTCCTGAGAAAGTTTTGGGAGACAAGGAGAAGGTGTAGAGTTGTTCGGATTTTTCTCTCTGTTTATTTTTTCCAATTGTGACTCTGAATTATGTACTTCTTTTTTATGATGTAATAAAATTTGAAACTTTGACTATTTATACTGTTGATTCTATTCCTCTTGCTCCTTATTGATTCATACTCTCTCTTCTTTTTACTAGTTTATAGCCAAGATGGAATTGTTATCTGCTCATGATACAAAATTATTGAGACAATGCAATGAGTACTTCAAAGCTAGTCATAGAGATATGACTGATGCTCAGATTGTTGATATCCTCGGTCCAAATGCTTCAGAGAAAGCAATCGAAGCCTACCAGTACTTAAAATGTCTGCTCGACCGGGCAGTGGCTAATAATGTAGCATATTATGAGATGATTGAAGACCTCCAGAGCACTCTCGAGGAGCTTCAACAACAATACAAGGAGTCTACAACCCTTTTGCACTAGGGATATGAGAAGAAGTATCAGCAACTAAGTGTTGATAAAGGATATGATAGATTGATTGCTGCCTATGATATAAGGGAGAGAACTTTAAAGACCGAGGTCGAAGAGCACAGGCAGATAGCTAAGTTGCTGGAGCAGGAAAATAATAACCTGCGAGGAGAGATATCTCAGTTGAAGTCTGCAGCATCTTCCTCGAACGCCTTAGTCCTTGTCAACGACGAGGGTTTCTCTTTCTTAGAGGTCGAAAATGCCAATTTGCGAGACGAATTGGAGACTTTGAAGAGAACTGAAGCCTCTATTTCTTCTCGCGATCGAGAAAGAGGTTCTCAGGGACGAGCAAGAGCTACTCAACTTACTATTGAAGAGAAAAGAACTCAATCAGCTTTGGAGAATCAGTCATTTCAGCTAAAGGCGAAGAATCAAGCATTAGCAGAGATGTCCAAGAAATTATGAATTTGGATGAGCAGCTCTCTACACAAAAGTCTGCCTTGGAGAATAAAGAACTTTACTTAAAAATTCTCCACGAGGAGCTGGAAAGGTTGACTTATCAATTCCACAAGCAACCTAGAGAATTTTGGATGGCTGGCTATAATGAAGCCCTATATCACCTCGACGACTGGATCCAGCAGTTAAACAACGAGGGGTACAAGCAAGGATGGTTAAGCGCCTTGGGTGTGCTATAATTGGAACAAGGTCACTATTTGTGGGATTACTATAATCCTGGGTTGCTCGACCTGCCAGTGCCTCCATTCAAACTCGACATGAGCTGGATTCCTGCTCGGGCAATCCCTCAGTGTTTGATTTCCAAATATCTTGACGATTATAGTCTCCATTCCAATGTCGAGATATCTCGCCCAGAGCACCTACTCGATCGGCCATCTGTGATGAACATCAGGATGCTCAAAGACCTTAATTTCATAAATTCCCCTTATGCCTTAGACGATCCTCCTGCTGGCGAGGAACCTGTTTCAAAAGCAAAGGGGAAGACCAATAAAGTAGGAATCTTGATGCAATAATTAATATGTATTTCATTCTCAATGTATTTTGTTTTGAATTTAATGAATAACTTATATTTTTCTTTGCCATCTTGATTGCCATTGTCTTGTAAATATTTTGTAAAAGACTTTACTTATTTACTAATGAGTGTGCATGTATATCTGTTAAAAAGATAACAACATTGTGTTATTTGCCGATCAACTAAAGTTGGTGAAACTTATTGTTGACTATCTTAAATTGATGATAATCATTTATCGACCAACCAGAGTTGATGATATTTTGTTTCTTGACCAACTTGGTAGTAATTTGAAATGCTTCAAGTATTAAAATTTTTTACTTGATCACTTTTTAATTCTAAGCCATTATTTGTTTAACCCACTATTTCCGACCAAAGGGAGTTGGTGTTTTTAATTCTCGACCAACCTTAGTTGGTAAATTTTTTTTATTCCCGACCAACTGTAGTGGGTGAATCTTCTTCTCAACAAATCGGAGTTGGTATTTGTGAGAAATATTTTTCTTCCCGAACAACCGGAGTTGGTGGATTTTCTTCCCAACCAACCGGAGTTGGTGTTTCTGGGAAATATTTTTCTTCCCGACCAATCGGAGTTTGTGGATTTTCTTCCCAACCAACCGGAGTTGGTATTTCTGGGAAATATTTTTCTTCACGACAACCCGGAGTTGGTGGATTTTCTTCCCAACCAACCGGCGTTGATATTTCTGGGAAATATTTTTATTCCCGACCAACCGGAGTTGGTGAATTTTCTTCCCAACCAACCGGAGTTGGTATTTTTGGGAAATATTTTTCTTCCCGACCAACCGGAGTTGGTGGATTTTCTTCCCAACCAACCGGAGTTGATATTTCTGGGAAATATTTTTATTCCCGACCAACCGGAGTTGGTGAATCTTCTTCTCAACCAATCGGAGTTGGTATTTCTGAGATATATTTTTCTTCCCGACCAAAAAGAGTTGGTGGATTTTCTTCCCAACCAACCGGAGCTGGTATTTCTGGGAACCGACCAACCAGAGTTGGTGGATTTTCTTCCCAACCAACTGGAGTTGGTATTTCTGTGAAATATCTTTATTCCCGACCAACCGACATTGGTGGATTTTTTTCCCAACCAACCGGAGTTGGTATTTCTGGGAAATATTTTTATTCCCGACCAACCGGAGTTGGTGGATTTTCTTCCCAACCAACCGGAGTTGGTATTTTTGGGAAATATTTTTATTCCCGACCAACCGGAGTTGGTGGATTTTCTTCCCAACCAACCGGAGTTGATATTTCTAGGAAATATATTTCTTCCCGACCAACCGGAGTTGGTGGATTTTGCTGAGTAGTGTGTAGCACTAGTATTCCACGAAAACATTTCAACAAAAGGAGAGAATTGGGTAGAATATTCACATTTTATTCATACTGATGAAATTGCATTACATGAGGGTTTACATTACTGATAATATTTGCGCAAGTGCTCTGCATTCCATGCATTCTTAAACTCCTCCCCTTCTAAAGTTTCTATTTTGTAGGTTATTGGTCGAATAACATCTGTAACTCGGTAAGGTCCATGCCAGTTCGCTTCCAGTTTGTTGTGCTTTTGAATCACTTTCTTTAGCACATAGTCTCCTTCTTTCAGGTCGCACTTCTTCACTCTCTTGTTGTAGAACAAAGCTGTTCGTTGGTGGTAAGTAGCATTCCTGATGGTTGCTTCTTCTCTAACTTCCTCGAGCATGTCCAAGTCTAACCTTCTCATTAAATCGCTGACACGAGAGTTAAAGTTCAACACTCGGTGTGTTGGAAGGCCCAACTCGGCAGGTATAAAAGCTTCACTTCCAAATGCCAGCATATATGGAGATTCTCCAGTTTCTGCTCGGGGAGTAGTACGATAAGCCCATAGTACTGAATGTAGCTCATTGATCCAGTTTTCTTTCGCGTCATTCAGTCTTTTCTTCAAGCCATTTAGCAGCGTTCTGTTTGTTACTTCAGTTTGTCCATTACTTTGGGGATGTCCTGGTGCCGAGGGGATCTTCAAGATATTTGACTGATGACAATAGGCAGCGAACTCCTCGTTGTCAAATTGTGTTCCATAGTCGGTGATGAATGCACGGGGAAGACCATATCTACAAATGATATTTTTCCAATAAAATTGATACACCTTTTCATATGTCATGTCGATAAGAGGCTCGGCTTCTACCCACTTAGTAAAGTAACCCACTGCGACGACGAGATATTTAAATCTTCTTCTGGTCGTTGGAAGTGGCCCAACCAAATCAATTCCCCACATGGCAAATGTCCAAGGGGAAGTAATGGGTGTCAACAATGCTTGGGGAGTTCTTTGGATAGTGGAGAAGTGTTGACACTTGTCACATTTCTTGGCATAGGCTATACAATCATCCCTCATCGTTGTCCAATAGTATCCTTGCGTCATCACTCTTTGCAAAAGTGTCCGACCTGCTACATGGGCTCCACAGGACCCTTCATGGACCTCTTCAATTAAGTCTTTCACCTCGGAGGGATGCACACATCTTTGCAAACCTACGATAATTCCTCGTCTGTATAGAATACCATTATTCAGTACATAACGAGCAACTTTAAACTTCAATTTCTTGGCCGTGAGTTTGTCAATCGGTAATTCTCCCTCTTCAATATATGCCCTGATGGGATCCATCCAAGATGGCCCTAAATCAGGGGTAATAAAGTTTATCATCAGATCTTCTTCTATGCTCCGACCAACTAAAACTTCAATTGGAATTATTCTTCGTAACTCGGTACGAGTAGCCGATGCTAATCGAGCTAAAGCGTCAGCTCTTGCATTCTCCATTCTTGGTATTCTAACCAGTTGAACACAAATAAATTTCGATACAAACTTCATCTCCTTTGCATGGTACTTAATCATCAACTCTCCTTTTTCTACATATACATCGAGAATTTGGTTTACAATCAACTGTGAGTCACTGCATACGATTACCTGCTTTGCATTCATAGTTTTTTCCAGACTAAGACCTACAATCATCGCTTATATTCGGACTCATTCTTAGAAGCTTGAAATTGAAAGCGCAGAGCATATTCTATATCGACCTCGTCTGGACTTTTCAATACAATCCCGACTCCACTTCCTGAGGTGCACGATGAGCCATCCACATACAGGTTCCATATAGGTATCCCGTCCTGAAACGTCTTATTGGATAAAGTTCCTCGATGGAATATTTGTTGCTCCTTTATCTTCATTTCTACCACACCTCGCTTCTCATCGACCTTCGCCTCTTGCTCTCCGACCAACTTAAGTTGATCGGGGTTTAAATTTGGTGATTCTGTAACATCCACAGGTTGGTTGATGTTCAGCTTTTGCTCCTCCGGGGTATCCGGATAAGTGAACTCTGCTATAAAATCTGCTATTGCTTTCCCTTTTAGTGACGATCTAGGCTCATAAATTATGTCATATTCACCGAGTTCTATTGCCTAATACATTAATCTCCCGAATTTTCTGGTTTATGAAGAGATTGTCTCAACGACATATCGGTGTATACGACTATGGTATGAGCCTGAAAGTATGGCTTCATTCTTCTACTCGCTTCGATCAGTGCCAGTGCCAACTGTTCCAGTTTTGGATATCTGATCTCTACTCCTCGGAAAGCCTTACTAGTGTAATAAATTGGTTTTTGTACTCCATCCTCTACTCTTATTAATGTCGAGCTAACTGCATTTTTCGAAACTGCCAGATACAAGTACAACCTTTCTCCCATCACCGGTCTGGACAACAGTGGAGGTCCTCCCAAATATTTCTTCAATTCTTGAAAAGCTTTCTCGCATTCTTCATTCCATTCGAAAGTCTTTCGGAGCGTTTTGAAGAATGGGAGGCATCTATCAGTTGCTCGCGATACAAATCTGTTAAGTGCTGCTACTCGCCCTGTAAGACTTTGCACTTCTTTCTTCGTTATTGGAGATCGTAGTCCTAATAGAGCTTTGATCTTTTTAGGGTTTGCTTCAATGCCTCGTTGATTGACAATATACTCGAGAAACATGCCTTCTCGTACTCCAAATATGCACATAGTTGGGTTCAACTTCATTTGATATTTATCTAATTGATCAAAGGTCTGGCCCAAGTTAACTAGATGGTCAGCAGCTTTCTTGCTCTTTGTCAGCATATCATCAACATAAACCTCCATATTGTAACTGATTTGTTCTGGAAACACCTTGTTCATCAGCCGCTGATATGTTGCACCTGTATTTTTCAAACCAAAAGGCATAACATTATAACAATAAGTCCCCCTAGGGGTAATGAAAGAAGTACTCTCCTTATCTTCAGGTTTCATTTTAATTTGGTTGTAACCAGAATAAGCATCTATGAAGCTCAACAACTCATGTCCCGAGGTAGCATCCACTAATTGATCAATTTGGGCAAGGGAAAATGATCCTTTGGACATGCCTTGCTGAGGTCGGTGAAGTCTACACACAACCTACATTTGTTGTTCTTCTTTTTCACCATCACTACATTTGCTAACCAGTCTGGATATTTAACATCTTCAATAAAGCAAGCTTTCTGGAGCTTCTCGACCTCCTCCTGTATAGCTTGGTTCTTCTCGGGGTTGAACACTCTTCTTCTTTGCTTCACTGGCTTGATCTCCTTATTCACATTAAGCTCGTGACATAAGAAATTCGGGTCTATTCCGGGCATATCTTCATGACTCCAAGCAAAAGTTTGTTTTCTACTTTTTAAGAAAACTATCAACTCCTGTTTTAATGAGGCATCTAACGACGAACCTATCTGAGTTGTTCGTTCAGGGTGCTCGTCGTCCAGAATGATGTTTTTAGTAGCTTCTACCACCTGACCTTTCACGAGTTGCGACTCTTCTCTAGGATCCAATGTTTCAATTTATGCACCTTCATCCACCTGATAGGTAGTAGTCTTTTTCCTAGATTCCTCCAGTTCCTCCTGCTCGACAAATGAATAGTAGCATTCCCGAGATACTTTTTGATCCCCCTTCACAACTCCTACTCCAAAATTGGTTGGAAATTTTAGGCATTTATGTACCGTAGATGGTACTACTTCGAACTTCTTTAATCCTACCCTTCCCATGATGATATTATAGGCTGATTGAATATTCTTATCCATCACAAAGAAGCGTACTCTTTCTGTTCGATAAGCAGGCCATGTACCAATGAACATATCCAATTTGATCATCCCAAGTGGAAAAACTTTCTCGCCAGCAAAACCGAGGAGGGGCCTGTGATAAGGCTCCAACTGAGACAACTTTAGATTTAAGCTGTCGAAGCACGAGTAGAACATCATATCAGCCGAGCTACCATTATCAACCAATACTCTCGATATCATTACTTCATTCATTCTCATTTTGATCACCAATGGGTCATCATGAGGATACAGTACACCTGCAAGGTCATTTTTTGAGAAACCGATGACCAGTTTTTCTTTGTTGACCTTCCTCGAGCGATCATCTTCAACCAAGTTTATTCGTTGAATATATGAACAAGTTTGAGCCTCAATGAGGTAAGATTTTCTTTCTACAGTATGGTCTCCACCTCCTGCATCTCCACCTGTAATCACATTGCAATCAAATGATCCAAAACGTATTGAAAATACCTCACGTTCTGGATGCCTTGGTCTTTTGGGAAGATCGGGGTCATCTTATGGATCATCTTCATGGTCTCTTTCTTATTCTCCTCTACTCGACGAGGAGATCTAGACCTCTATCTTGCACGGTCGTTGTTTTTTCTTTCATTTCTACGATCAACATACTTTGCCAGTTTTCCTCGTCTAATGAGTGCTTCGATCTCATTCTGAAGAGCTATGCAATTTTTGGTCGTGTGGCCATGATCCTTGTGGAACTCACAATATTTGGCCTTATACCTCTTGTCAGGGTCTGACTTCATTTTCTTCGGCCAATTTAACTCCTCGCTGTTCTTGATTTCTTCTAGAACATGGTTGATGTCTACCTTCAAAGGAGTATAATTTTCAAATTTCTTTAATACCTCCCATGATGGCTTTGTTTTTGAGTGTTTGTCACCACCATTGTTCTTATGCTCTTTCTTTTTGGCCTTATCAACCTCCACCTTGGTCTCTTTGGTATCCATATTCTTCTTTGCAGCCATAGCCTCCTCGGCATTCATGATCTTGGTCGCTTTTGCCATCAGTTCTGACATGGTTCTGGGTGGATCTTTGGCCAAAGTGTAGTACAACTTGTTGGGAAACAGCCCACTCATCAGAGCAGTAATCGTTGTCTTTTCCTCATAATCAATAACTTCGAGTTTCTCGTTATTGAAACGAGTTATATAATCCCTGGTGCTCTCACCTGCCTTTTGTCTAACACTTAATAAGTGTGCTACTCGTTTAACCGATTTTGCTCTAAAACAGAAGTTTCCAATGAAGAGCTCGGCCAGTTGAAAGAAAGTTGCAATCTTACCCCGAGGAAGATTATCGTACTATATTTGAGCAGATCCTGTAAGAGTTCCCGAGAATGCCCTGCATCTCATCTCATCTGGCACAGCATAGATGTCGGCAGCAGCTTGGTATTACTCTATATGAAGGGCAGGGTCGGTTTTTCCATCATATTTATGAGTCACAACAGGTGCTTTAAACTTCAACGGTGTGGGAAAATCCACAATTACTCGTATAAAAGGTGTCCCTTGGGCAAAAGTTTTTTGAAGAGGATTCTTGGCCTTAGCCATTTCCCCTAGTCTATTCTCTAGCCTCTAAATAGAGCCTTTCCATGTATCATTTCCCTCCTCGGGCCTATTGGTTCGAGCAATTGATCATGTTTGAAGTCGCTTCCTGGGATCTATCTTGTCGAGCAACTGGTTGTGATTGGGCAGAACCCTCCCTTAGATCGGATGGTTGTCGAAAGTTTCTCGACACAGCTTTGGGAGGACTTATATTCCTCCTTGGGCCCAAACGATCAAAAGGAGATGCTCTACTTAATCTCTCCAGTGCACTAATCATTTCTAGAGAGAGAGTGACCCTTTTGTTCAGTATCTGTGGCTCGTATTGACGAAGTTCTACCTGGTTGATAAGAAAAATCATCAGATCTCTCAATACGATATGAATCGGTATGCCTAGTACGCGAAGAAAATAAATGGGTGTTTCTTTGAACACTTCGTTGTCCTGAATGGGTCGGTACTCCACCCTGGATAGTTTGTATGATTTGTCGCATAGTCTCTTGCATAGCTGTCTGACCTTGAGCCAGATTGGCCATAATTCCAGCCAGATCTTGGATATTTGGCGGAGCAGATTGATTTGGGGGGTTTTCATCTTTTCGATTGCTGGATTCAGGATTGTCAGTCATTGGTGATGAATTATTTTTGGTGAAAAACGAAAATTACAGTCGTTTCCCATAGACGGCGCTAATCTGTTGATGTAAAAAATTAGATTATCTCTAATTGTTTAATCACAGATAAAAAATAAATAAGATAAGATATTTTAAAGTGGTTCAGCCTTGAACGAATGTCCTACGTCCACTGTTTGTGTTATTATTGACTGTTTGGGCATTCTAGAGGTAGGATTTATCTCCAGAAATTCCCCTCCCTTACAATGAGGATGATACAATGTATTTATAGCCCTGAGGCTGTACATGAGAAAGGATCATACATAGCTGTCCAATAAGCGTATACATCTGTATGATAATAATCAGCATTTAATGCGCATTTAATCCTCTTAATTGTCTGATAATAAATGCTCTGATCGAGGTGCAGCTCAGACCGCCTAAGCTGCTCGGACTGCCTGAGTATCTCGGTATCCATGAGTTGCTCGGTGCAGTAAAGTTCCTCGGAGAGCACATATTGCTCGGAGTGTTTGAGTTGGTCGGGGAAATTGAGTTCCTCGAAGTCAAGGTGTTGTTCAGAAGGGTTTGTTATTTCCACGTAGATTGCCATGTGTCTCCACTTAATTGAGCCATGTGAATAGATTAAATTTGGTATCAACACCGACCAACATATTAAGAAGCCTGACCAATAACAGGAAGATCGACCAACCTGGTCAGTAAAGCGCCCTCAGTTGTATACAGTATGAACGTTGTACAAATATAAATGTCTAATTTTTAAAGGCATTCCATCCCTTGATATTCCAACTCTTGTACTCCCTCATAGGTTATAAATACATTGTAATCCCTGAACTCAAGGGACATGGACACACCTGAACAAAGTCCAGGCAATACACAACAATGGACGTAGGCTTTTCTATTTAGCCGAACCACTTTAAAATTCTTTGGTGTCTCTCTTATTTACTTATTTTATCTGTGATCGAATAATTATATATATTCTAGTTTTTTGCATCAACAAAGATTCCAGTATTTAAGTGTGATTGGGTTAAGAACAAATATAGCATCCAAATAGACGAACTTGTCTTCACGTCGGTTGAACTTAGTAAAGTTGGTCATGAATTCGACTCTTTTACCTAGCTTCTCAGGCCAAGCTAGTCTTTTACGCACCTGATCAATTAGATACTAAATGGTCAATTGCACTATCAACTCCTTAAAGAGAATATTATGACGAGGACAATGGTGATGCGGTGTTCGATTGTGGTAGAAATGATACTCAAACTAGTGTATTGCTCAATGTTGAATCTTTCGATGTCATTGATGAAAGCTCATCAAATTATGAACGTGAAAATGTTGAGGACACTTGAATTGACAATTAAATATCATCTTCTTAAATATTTATCCTTTTATGTGAATTGGAAGTCTTCTATTTTATTGGATGTTATTAGGGAACATATTTCTCATTTGGTTTTGTGCTTGTTGTGTTTGGACATTAAATTGGAAGTGAATCAATTTCTTATCATTCAATTCACTATATTTTGTTTTGATTTCTTAATGCTTACTAGTAACATAATTTCCCATCTATTTGTGTTTTATACACGTGTCGTTTGAATGACTTACCGATTAATTAAGTCGATTCATGTTATTCTCTAAATTTAATATCTTTAGGTTCCATATATGATCTTTTAGTTGCTTCTTGTAACAACCACTCCTATCAGCTTCCACCATGAAGGATGACATTGTTAGAAAACTAACATACACATATTTGATTATTTATCAAAACAAGAAATATTATTTCCACACATCATGGTATCAATGGAAACAAAATTGGTATATACCAACTATGTATATACATTTATAGATACATAGTGACACTAATATCTTTTTCAAATAACTGACCCATAATGCATTAGTATGTAATTGGACATTGGGCCAATAATCATTTGTGTTATCAGAGATACCAAGGTAATCTACTCTTTTTTATTTTTTTATTTTTTTAGCTGGTATGCCTATCAACCACTTGATGGACATAAAAATTTAAGGAGGACAAAAGTTAAAGGAAGCTTATCTAAGATATTATTTTGACTTTATTTCAGGTAATTTCATCCCAAATCCGGACATTATTTGAGTTCATATTTGATATTTCTGGTTAGGTAATATTTCTATCCTCTTTCCCTTTTTGTATCTCAGTTTACTTCCGTTCATGTTTGAAATAATTGAACCTTTTAATGATGTTATAAAGAAACAAATCAACCCCAATGAAATCATATTCCCCTCTTCTCTCCCACAAAGAAATAATGATGATCATGAAAGAACAAATGTGAAAAGGAATTCCTAAAGCAAATAAAATGAATCAAAATATATTACCTTCTTTTGGTTTCTAATTCAGGATTTTGGTTCTTACATGGATCTGGAAAACGAAGAAAATCAACATCATGCGGACTCAAATAATGCTCGTAACGTGATTTCTAAAAACGAAGATACTAAAGAAAATTATTACAATTGTATGGGTAGAGGGCCAACAAAGCTCAAACAATTTATCAAAATTCAAACTACGGAAGAACAAGTAAGGGTTCTGTTCAACGAGAAAGGCCAGACAGTTATCGGTAAAACAGAATTAACGAGTTATTTTGGACTGTTAGTTAAGTCCATTGTTCCAATCAATTATTGAAGATGGCATGAAGTGTCAAATACATATAAAAAGAAGTTATGGATTGCAATACAGGAAAATATCGATTAATTATTAATTGTTAATATTTAACAGATATGTATGTTGTTTAGATTTATTTTTATTTTAATTGGGGTTTAATTTATTTATCTTTAGGTCATGTTTGATATCGATCCGAGGAGAAAAAGTCAAGTGTTATTGTAGATGGCTAAGAGTTGGAGGCAGTTTAAATCCCAACTTTTCACATCATGGATTCGAAGATTTAAAGATATACCAGTGATTCCTAAACGTCTAGCAAAGAAGTATGCTCCATTCATTAATTAATCATCTTGGGATTCCTACGTTAAAGAAAATATTTCAGATCATTTAAAGGTATACAAATAATAAATAATTTATGCCCATATTTTTATTTTTTCCATTTCGTAGTAAATTTATTTTTGCTCTATTCAAAGAATAGATTAGCAAAATCCGAGGCATCATCGATTTTCTTACGAATAATAAAGTGAGCTATTTAAGAAAATCTATCCACCATAACAAAAATAGAATATTTCCCCATTTGAGTGAGGGGTAAACCTAAAATAAAGTCCATGGACATGTACTCCCGTATACCTTCTGAAACAAGTAATGGCGTATATAGTAGTAGCTGTACAAAATAAATTATTTATGCATCAAGAAGTGATAAAAAAAATTCCTACACGAATAAATGATGCATTGCCTTCTACATCAAACACCTTCGACAAGTATCTTAGTAGAAAATGTTTCACATCATTGAAACCTTCTATCTATTGTGTATGTTGCAAACTAAACAAAAGTACTTTGAAGCTTGTGCAAGGGAAGACTACTAAAAACAACAGCTTTACTGACTTATAAGTACAAATTAAAAGTAAGCCACCTATAATGAAGAAAAATTATTGTCCCTGATGATCTGATTGGTCACCGGATATATAAACAACTCAAAGAGTAAAACAAAAATGACCAAACTCAACTCCTCTTAAAATCACTGAAGCATTAGGTGCTTATGTTCAATATCTGCATCGTAAGCATTAGGTGCTTCTGTTTAACACTACATAAAGAAACTATCACAAGATGAATTCTACTCGTATATGAAATCCATTTAGAAGTCGAGTTACTAGTCTTCTCAATAGTCTTTTCCACCAGTCCTTTGTAATCAATAACATTCACATACAAAAAGTTGACTACCTAGCTTCTTGACGATCACTTCAGATATATTTTTTGTAGGTGTTATTACGACATAATATAGGTTTTAAATCCTTCATGGTATTACACATCCTGATAAAGCTTGATAAGTCTGAGTTAATCCATTAATGTTTAATTATTTTTCTTGGAAGCCAAAGGGCGAAACCACTTAACTTCCACAAAAGATTAAATCTGAATAAAGAATTATCACCATGATCTTTATCCTATACATCAATATTCAATATCAAATGTCATTTTTTCAATTTACTTTGTCATCTTGAAGAAATTATATCCCATAATTAAGCCAAGAGAGAGCTATATAATTTTATTGCTTGTCTAAATCTAGACCTCTCCAGCTTTGTTCCGACTAATTGTAAAGGGGCTGATGAAGACCTGATTCTATCTCCTTTAGTCATGGATCAAGAAAGTTATACGAAATATCGTGGGTTAATTATTGAACCTTAGCCTTATATTAGATCTGAAGCCAAAGACCTCAATCTATCAATGCGTGAAGAACTCGACCGCCTCCTCCCTTACACTCCCTCTCCTTAGACACTTTTTTTTTTAATATCCTGAACACTGCATTCTATAATATTTTTATTGGTTTATAACAATAAATTTCTTAATTTTTATCGATGTGAATGAATGATGTTCCTTAATACTTCACTTGAATGAATGATGTATATCCTATTGTATGAGTGGCACTTTCTTATCTTAATGAATACTTCTTAGGAGATGATGTAGACTAAGGTGTTCGGTGAAAATCATGCATTAATTAGATATTTCTCAAGTGGTCTTCTATAAGAAATACACACACAAAGGTGTTTAGTGAAAATGGACCATCACTTGGTTGAAATCGGTTGTCATTTAGATAATAATAAATAAATTTATAAATTCTCGAAGGGTGATGCCTGATTAAGTGTGAAAGGCGGCGCTTCATCAGCACGCCGATCGTTGTTCTCGTTTCACCGCGTTAATACAAAAACCTAAGATATGACTGTACTTACGATACACGTATAGCGGTAAGTCAGGTATCGAATCCACAGGGAATGTTCGACAGATTTTAATCCGTTTATTAATTCAGGAATTAAAGTGTACAAGGTGATGTCTGATTATAAATAAAAGAAAAGAGAAAAGTTAAGTTTACATAAAAGTAAAGTGAGGATCGGGATAGCATCCAACCATATGGATCGAAACAACTATTAATCAGAATTACGGCTCAAGACCAATTTAATCGAGCATTATCAATTAATCATAAACTTCACGCAATAAGGAATTTAAGCCAAAGTTGCGTGAATAAACATTTAATCAAAAATTGGTCGCACACGGATTAAATTCGGATTATCGCTATAAAAACTAACGTTGCATGATAGAGAAACTTAAACATATAATAATCTGACATTAATTCGTGCGGGTTCAATTAAACGCAATTTTGCACAAAACCTAATTTTCGGTGCTCGAGGCCCGTAAATGGCAAAACGAAATCCCGACCTATTTATCTAAGGGTAATACATGAATTAAACTAAATCAAACCAATTAACTAAGAAATCAAGAATTAAACGTAATCAAACTAACTACAAAGCATGGAAACTAATTATCTAGGCAAGGAAAACAAATAACATAACTATATTAAAGGAGATGATAATGAATAATTCAATCTTACAAAAGCAAATGGATGTCACCCAAAAGAGAAATGAAGATGAGCTCTCAAAACCAAACCATAACCTAAAATATCTTCTAAAAATAAGTATATCTGATATTACAACAAAATTCCCTTATATAGTAAGTTTGGAGAAAAGAAAAGAAGAAAGAAAAGAAAAGGAAAATATCTCATAACATAGGGGATCGATCAGAAATGATCCCACTGCCAAACTTCGAAGAACGAAAATTGAAGGGTCAATTAATCGACCCTTATAGCCAATCAATTGATCAAGCAGGTATTTGGCCACTGCATTTATTTTTCTCCTTTCCCCTCTTTTGGTTTCTTTGTTTTTCTCTTCCGCCAAAAGTGTCGTAACTTCTTCGTTAGGAATCGGAATCACGCACCGTTTGTCGCCATGAGAAGCTCGCACAGAGGGATAAAAATTCCGTGAAGATGTTGGGCTAGGTACCCAAAATGTGGAAAGACTAAATTGACCTTGAACGTGAGGAAATGTACGAAACTTGAGCGGAATGCGTCCGAACTTCATATTAAGCATCCAAATACCTATAAAAGCTCAGTTGACTCCAGCAAAGCATGTTAACATTGAAATCCGAGGTTGTCTGGTTAACGAGCATAAATATAGGGAATAAGATACCCGAGGGGGCTAATAACGCGTATGTTAACGGATGAAATATGTAATATTTACGTATTATCACACCACCCAACTTACACATTGCTATTCCCTAGCATTGAAATAAGATGCAACAAGAACTACAAGTAAACTAAAACATGAGAAAGTATAAAAATATGGTATAAAAGCATAAGACCACTTTCGCGGGAGATTTGATTGCATTTAGCGTATGCAATAAGCCGTTAAACCCCTAGGTTACCCTAGTGGACGAGTGTCGTCTTGCGAGGGTTTTCAGGACAAACATCAAATTTCCTCAAAATGTAAGGCCAAACAACCAATATGTCAAGCTCAACAACAATTAAATATTTCAACATATTATTAACAAAGAAAAAGAGAAGTTTGCCCACTAATCCGCAACTATCAATAATAAAAAGAATAACTACATGGAATTGAAACCTCAAATGTGAGTGGGGAGTATTCACATGCGAAAAGCTTTGATTCAGTAAAAATGCCTATAGTCTGGATAACAATTAAAGCATGCTTCCACTCATTCCTCTCTGGATATTACACTCAACAAAAAGAAGTACTCAGAATAGGGTGTAACACACGGGACATGCGGGCATAAAGAGTAATTGTAAAAGGAAACAAGGTCGCGCACATATCATTAATGAAGAACAAAATATAAAAGTGAAAAATACAATCTTATGAAAGGATATCACATATTAACCGATATGAAATGCACTTAAAATAGATTATCTCTAATGTTTGACCTTTGAATCACATTACCCTAGGATCAAATAGGACTTTTCGGGTATAGAATTTGGGTTAGGCTAGGGGTATGAAATGAAAGGTTGTATTTACGGAAACAAAAGATGTTCATAGATGAAAAACTTGGGATAATGGAAAATAGCGGGCAATTTCAAAATTGGAAAATGATTTCCAAACAAGCATTAAATATATCAATCGAGAGAGTAACAAGGATTATTGAATCACTATAAAAAATATATACAAATTTCTCTTTCTTTTTCTTTTCTTCTTTTTCTCACTTTTTCTTTTGTTTTCACTTGCTTTTTATTTATCTTTTTCTTTTCTTTTTCACTACATTTTTTCTTCTTTTCTCACTCTTTTCATATGCTTAAATTGCAATCATAATACACAACATCACTCAATCCCAAATATCATTCAAAACATAGGTAAGAAAGGTAAAATGCATGGTTTATAACTCTAATGTGGAGTTGGTTAGGGGATTTGGGACGAAAAGAAAGGTCATAATAGGGCTCAATGGGGTTGACTAGGGACATGTATAAGGGTAAGGGTGAGGTCATATGGGTTAAACAACAAAGAGGGCCTATGATCCTTTCCTAAAGTTTCATGTGATTCTCGAGACTCGACACCATTGAAAATCATGCTCAAGTGATAATTCAATTAATATGCAATCAATGAAAAGAAAATGAGATTGACAAAAGATACGTAATTCAAGAAAGAGAAAGAGTAATGTATAAGAACTCAAAAATGAAAAAAAGCATGAAGCTCGCTAGGTTTTTAGTGTACACATAGCAACAAAAAGATACCAAGCTATAATTGTTCTACCGAACCATTTAGAAAATATGCTCAAGTTCTCATTGGTTCTCAAGGTTTAATTCATGCATTTATTCCTAATATTGAATAATTTGAGGATTAAAGTTTAATAACATGAAAAAAATTAGAAAATGCATCATTGAGTTAGCAATTGGATAGGGCAATTATTAAATTTATCATAGGAAATTATGGCAAAAGGCCCAAGAAAGAGAAAAAAGAAATAAAATCTTTTTGAAATTTTTGATTTTTTCCAAGAAAAGCATGGTTGAAAATAACATATAATCAAAATCATGGACACTACCAATGAATGGATAGAATATCCCACACCCCCTAACTTAAACCCGACATTGTCCTCAATGTTAATGAAGAACCAAGTTATAGAAGGAGAATAGTGATATTACCCCAAAAGGAGCGATCTCGTGAAAGAACAAGTCCAATGATTATACAAAACATGTTAGTAACAAACCATAACAAAAAGGAGAAATAAAACTTAACTAACTACACTAGACAATAAGTAAGAATAAAGAAAAAAATAAGAAAAATAAAACTAACTATTTACAGCCTATAATTTTAACTTTTAACTAACTATACACTTGAAGTTAAAAATTTTGAGGGTCCACCCAAAATACAATTTGACTTTGGAGGATAATCGGTGTACCCTCACTCTCATGCATACCTCCCGAAATATTGGAATTACATTCAAACGACGGAAGGCATGTGTGTGGTGGAAAAGATGAACCATCCCCAATTAGAAATTTGGGAGGGAGGATGGGGGATTTGGATAGGACGGTGACAAATTCACATGGGGGCCAAGAAAAAACGAATCATCTCCCAAGTATTTTGAGTTGTTGTAATGGGAGGGGGAGTACATGAGGCCAAAGATGCTTTCATGGAGGGTGACCCAAGCGAGTACTCCTCGTCGGTGAAAAGGTTTAAAACTGTAAAGTTTGGCACCGATTCATCGGGTACTAGAGACAGGGCGATGGTATAGAATAAATATGGGGACGAAAGAAATTCAATCTCAAGAGATGACTTATCATCGCTTGAAGGTTGAATTTAGAAGGAAATAGGATCGTTTGCAATGAAACTTTCTTCTTTGAGAATCAAAGGAGAAACGAGTTCATTGCAAATGGATACTACGCCCATTTCTTCATCATTTTCATTCTCTACTATACCATGGGTCAAGTCAAGAATGATTTGTTCCAAAGCAGGGAAAAGTACCTCATTTCGTTCAAATCATTCCTTGACTTCAGAAGTCTTGGAAGAAAAGTCATCGTCGGATTCGAATAATAAATCCAACTCATGTTCCCAACAACGATTTTTTCCCGATAACGGTTTTCAATTCTCTCATTTTTAAGCATGCGCAAGCCCTCACCGAAAGTCATGGGGCGAGGAGCGGATTCTTAGAAATGGGAAGTTTGAAAATTATTCTCGGGACTACAATCAAAAACATTAACATAAGAGTTTTGAAAATGATTGCAATTCGTTTCAAAATTCTTATCATAAGGATCTTGCGACCCAAAATCGAAATGATCAATCCCAAAATTTATGTAATCCATACTTTGACTTTCGTAATACTCACCTAATGTCATTTTAGATGTTGCAATTTTTTGTGCTTGTAAGTATTGACCAAAAGTCATAGGTTTACCAAAATTTTAAGAATTATCATTAGGATTACTAGAAAAATTAGAATAAGACATGATTACCCTAAAATAAAGCTCGAGAGAGAAAATTCCACAAAGCAATGTGCGACCGAAAAATTCAAGAGTTTCTTAGCGCTTAAATGTAGAAATCCTGCAAAAAAGGTTAAAACAAAAAATATAAATACAAAAGAAAAATACTACAAAATAATAAGACAATTACAATCTATAACAAAACACTCCCCAACAACAGCGCCATTTTGATTAAGTGTGAAAGGCGGCATATTGTCAGCACTCTAATTTTTGTTCTTGTTTCACCGCGTTAATACAAAAACCTAAGTTACGACTGCACTTGCGATACAAGTGTAGCGATAAGTCGGGTATCGAATCCACAGGGAATGTTCGACAGATTTTAATCGGTTTATTAATTCAAGCATAAAAGTGTAAGAGGTGATGTGTGATTGTAAATAAAAGAAAAGAGAGAAGTTAAGTATACACAAAAGTAAAGAGAGCATCAGGATAACATCCAACCATACGAATCGAAATGACTATTAATCAGAATTCCGGCTCTAGAACAATTTAATCAAGAATCATCAATTAATCATAAACTTCACGCAATAAGGAATTTAAGCCATAGTTGCGTGAATAAACATTTAATCAAAAATTAGTCGCACACGGATTAAATTCCAATTATCGCTATAAAAACTAACGTTGCATAACAGAGAAAGCTAAATGCATAATAATCCGACTTTAAGTCGCGTGGGTTCAATTAAATGCAATTTTGCACAAAACCTAATTTTCAGAGCTGTAGGCCCGTAAATGGCGGAACGAAATCCCGACCCTATTTATCTAAGGGTAATACATGAATTAAACTAAATTAAACCAATTAACTAAGAAAGCAAGAAATGGAAATAATTAAACTAACTACAAAGCATGGAAACTAATTATTTAGGCAAGGAAAATAAAGAATATAACTATATTGAAGGAGATGATAATGAATAATTCAATCTTACAAAACCAAATGGATATCGCCCCAAAGAGAAATGAAGATGATCTCTCAAAACCAAACCCTAACCTAAAATCTCTGCTAAAAATAAGTATATTTGATATTACAACAAAGGTCCCTTATATAGTAAGTTTGGAGAAAAGAAAAGAAGAAAGAAAAGAAAAGGAAAATATCTCAGAAAACAGGGGATCGATCGATCGACATCTTTGGTCGATCGATCGATCAGAAATGAGCCCACTGCCAAACTTTGAAGAATGAAAATTGAAAGGTCGATCGATCGACCCTTTTGGTCGATCGATCGATCAAGTAGGTATTTGGCCACTGCATCTATTTTCTCTTTTCCCTTCTTTTGGTTTCTTTGTTTTTCTCTTCCGCCAAAAGTACCGTAACTTCTTCGTTAGGAATCAAAATCGTGCACCATTTGCGGCCACACGAAGCTCTCATAAAGGGATACAACTTCCGTGAAGATGTTGGGCTAGGTACCCAAAATATGGAAAGAATAAATTGCCCTTGAACATACGAAAATGTAATAACCTTGAGCGGAATGCGTTCAAACTTCATATTAAGCATCCAAATACCTATAAAAGCTCAATTAACCCCTGCAAAGTATGTTAACCTAGAAATCCGAGGTTGTTTGGTTAACGAGCATAAATATAGGGAATAAGATAGTCGAGGGGGCTAATAACACGTATGTTAACAGATGAAATACACAATATTTCCGCATTATTAATGCCATTAAAGTGATTGGTGAAAATTCATCTTCAATGATCATATCCTTGGCCATCATTTGATTTTCTATAAAGAATTAATTTGATTAGTATGCCATGTATATTCAATCCCCCTTCAAGTTTATTGAATTGAGTGATGGTGTTTCCCCTTCTTGACTTAGAGTTTTTTTCTTCATTTTTCATACACCGGAACATGCTGATTAGACGGATCAAGTCTGAGGGGGTCGAGAAAATATCTCAATCATCAGTAGAGTGTTTTTTAGACTTATAATTCTGGAAAAGGCGTACATGGACCTTTTAATGTGCTTAGATTTCTTGAGTTTATATGTTTGGAGTGAAGTGATAGGGATAAGACTAGATTTTTGCCTTCATCTGACCATTTTGTTAGTGCATAATCAAGTATGTGCCAAATAATTTAG
Organism: Sambucus nigra; assembly: GCA_949130495.1. NCBI lineage: Eukaryota > Viridiplantae > Streptophyta > Magnoliopsida > Dipsacales > Adoxaceae > Sambucus > Sambucus nigra. The sequence continues at coordinate 369,435,802 of OX422217.1, forward strand.
GTGGTCATCCACCCATTTTGTTGGTGTATAATCAAGTATGTACCGAATAATTTAGGCATGCATAGTAGATGAACATAACCTCGGAGAAGAAAAATTCTTTTTATTATAATGGAGTTCCAATTCTAAGTACAACTACATTACACGGAAAACATGGAAATAGTTGACTCCCTAAAATAAAATAGACTTTATAACTGGATAAAAAAAGATTCATAGAGAGGTGAAAACCAAATGCTGAGTGATTACTCTGTTGGATGGAGTCCATTTCATCTCGGAATGGGGGTATTCCATTTCTAATTCTGTTCATCCCCCGAATTTCGATCGCCCTAATCCTCCTCCCTATGATGGGGGGGGGGGGGGGGGGAGGACCATTGAAGGTATCCTCACTGTGGCTATGTTTTTCCACCTTCCTCATAAACTCCATAATATAAATAGGAGGTTATTTGATAAAGAGTATTTGGTTTCATTTATATAAAGACCGCATGGAAAAACCATTATCACCACCCGTTCATCTAGATTATCAATCCAGGTAAGCTCATCATTGAATCTCTTGATATATTCCCCGATTGACTCATATTTTATCTGGTGGACATTGAAAAAATAACCATTCGTCTTCTTATGAACGCGACTATTAATGAAATACCTAATGAAAAATTCGATGACCTCCATGTAATAATTATTCAAAGTGGAAGCCGATTAAACTAGGTCTTCGAGAGACTCTTGTTGTTCCAAAATCCATTCATGGCCTGGGTTTACAAATCTTCTCTTGATCTGAGATTTCAATAAAGACTTTCTTTCGCCTTAAAGTCTTTTTCGTTTTGGACTGATTTTCCTTTCCATTGGTAAGAATTATGAGTAATCAGGTGTAGGTCTTTTGAGGGGAGCTCCTACGGTCACGCGTTCATTTCATAACTAACATTGCTCATTCGCCTGCTCCTCCCCTTCCATTGTATAGTTACGCTAGCAGGTATTATAAGCCCTCTGTCCCACACATTTAACCAGCTCGCTTGGTTCACCGGTTCCATAAAAAACACCCATGTGTTGAAGGGGAACATAATGCCTCCTATAAAGAAACGTCATTAAGAAAAAGGTTCAGCATAACCCTAGTTCCAGTGGAAATACTTTCAAACTACGCATCTACTCACACTAGGATTGTCAAAGTGAAGAAAGCTTCTTTTCAACCTTGTTCTTTGTTTCGTGGTCAATGTTCGGAGCTGCGAAAATCTTACCTCCCATTCATAGGGTCTTCTGGTTTATGCTCATGAATTTGAAACTAGTCTTTCCCATAAATAGTGCCAATTATATTGGGGTGAAAATGTAGCACGCACACAATACAATAATAATAAATAATTTCAGTAATAATGACTATTCAAATATAGTGGTTCGGTTATATTGATATATGCCCAAGTGGAAAAACGAGATGGGATGGAGTTTTATTATCTTGAGAAGGTTACATAGGTTGCATACAAAATTGATCGACTTAATCTTGAGTTATGTACTACACTGGCTATATATATTATCCATATAACATGGTTCCCATATTTTTATCCCATCATTTGAATAATAGTTTAGCATATTAGGACACATATTCTCTTCTGGTAAACTTACAAGTTCCCATTTCCTATTCACTAGGGAAGTGGCCGGTCTTCATAGGTAATGTGATTCATATTTGAAATAATGGATATTTGCCCAATCGTCCGATAGGGAGTGGGAGAGGTGTTGGGCTTTGTTTCTCCTACTTGAATTGGTCTTCATTAGGTTCGATCGAAAATCCCCCTCATACTAATCATACCTGAGGAAAAATATGTGGTTTGTTACAAATTTACTTGAAGGATATATCAAGAATGATGTGGATTTTATAGGGTGATAGAAATACTACCCTCTTTCATAAAATGGTTTCTCACAGATACATCAATAGCTAAATTTGCCTTACCAATAATAGCTCTCAGACCATGATGGATCCAGAGTTGTTCCAACATCATTTTTTTGAAAATTTCCCCCAACTCTATATGCAAAAGTAGGTTAGTGATGACAAAACTATCATCCATCCCACTAACCCCATTTTTCTTGATGCTGATGATAATGATTTTCCCACCAAAATAACCACTTATGATGCTAAAATTCATAAAGTTGTTTTTTACTTAGATCCAAACTCTGACCCAATACCTAAAGGTGTCACATGATTATTTTATCATTATTGCTAGGATATTATTTAAAATGACCTCCTTAAATCCATTAAAAAAATTATAAGAAATTGGATCTCTGTTGGCTTTAATTATAGCTTTCTTGCCCTGATTCCAAAAAAATCATATGATACTATTGGTATGGATCTCTTGAAATATGTCTACTCCCAAACATTTAGCATCCAATTTTTTATGATTATAAATTTTCTCTTCATTATTGATATCACTTGAGCTAAGTCCCAAATTAGATCTTTACTGCCATTATTATCGTAGTCAGCTAAGTCCTAATTTTTTTTCTTTCTCAAACTCAATACTGCTTAAATATACATAAACTAAATCAAAATTTTCACCATCATACAGAAGTTACTAACCAAGCAAGAGTGACTAGTAAAAATTGGAAATAAAAGACAATCCTTGAAAATGAAATGACTTGTGTATCAAGATTTCTAGAAGAAGTTTTCACTTAAGAGGAATAAACCTCGACGAGTGAGTGGCACCAATAACAGGGCGTGTATGCTTGACTAGCTTATATGATATCGAAAACTCAGCCAAATAGTGCCCCATCATTTCAGGCTTGATTTCAATCTAATTAAAAGTCTTGCCATTGTAAACACCAACCAGGCTTCCAATCATCTTGGGAACAATGGTCATATCACACAGGTGAGTTTTCACAACTTTTGGATTCTCATAAGGCGACGCCTCCCATTTCGCCTTTCGTAGCTTCTTAATTAAAGCAATGATCCATATGTATTCAATTTGTGTCTACCTCTTTTAGTTCTAAGCCCATATGTGAAAGTCCAAGAACTGGAAATTAAATAATACTTCTTAATATCAAAAAGATCTGTAGCATATTTCAAAGAAGCAGACATATTTGATCTGAAGGAGACATTATTAGAAAGCTCTTTGACCGTTGATGAAATGTTTGAGATAATTCTTGAAACACACATGTTTGAGTCATCATAATCTTTTTATTCTTACTGATCCAAACCTCCCAAATAATGCAGACAGGTACCACTTGGTGCAGCCATTTAGAAACTTGATTTAGACTTGCTTGTGACCACCAAAAAGTGAATAAGGCATGAACATTTGAAGATGAACCATTAATTCCCATTATAGAGATGTAGAATTTCCATATTGTTGAAGCTATAAGAATTGTAAGGAATAAATGATAAACTGATTCTTCAGCTTTATAGCAACACCTACAAACAGATGCAAGGTGAATGCCATAATGCTTAATGTTACCGTCCAGTGGCTAGCATTACATAGGGGATCCCAAGTACTGAATTAGGAGAGTAGAATTTTTAAAAGAAGTTATCTGAGATATAGATGAAATTCTACAAGGAAGGACTTTGGATCTAAGAGAGAAACTACTTTTCTCTTTGTTTGCTAACTGAGAACTAGCTTGCCTGAGAGGGAACTAGGACTATTTTGAATCCCTCTATTTGAACTTATACAAAGAAATAACTCTAACATATTGAAATAAATAAAATAAAACTTATATTCCCACAACTTCCACTCCTCTAATTAGATCGCTGGGAATTGGCATTGAACTCCATGGGCTTATTTGCCTTAAAATAGGACTAGAAATGCATGTGAAACTGCTTCGTTTGGACCGTTTAGCTTATTTAGACCATTAGACAAGCTAGGACGTTATGATAGAGAAAAGTAGCCATGTTAGTCCTCTTAGACAAGGTCTTACAGGTATGCCTCAGTATGAAATAACTTCCTTATGTGTAAGGACATTTTTCTCATGTCCAACATGTTACATTTGTGTATGTCATACACCGCTACATTTAGCACGTCACCTCATGATCTCACATGACGGCCTCTATCTGAATTCCGGGAATCAAGCATTAAACATCTCTATTAATGTGTCCCACATCTGCCTCAACGACTTCACGTTCCATGATTTTAGGGACTTAATGCAAGTGGTACGCAAGAGAAGTCAAAATAGTGAAAGAAGGCGAGATATGAAAGTTCAAGGGAATTTTCATAATTTTACAGCCATAGTCCGGAGTTTTGGTCAACTGGAAAGTTGAAGTGGTCGACTCCATGAAGATAATGGAAGAAACGACACCTCAATTCGAGTTACGATGAAGGAGTTATGACCTTTTGAACATGGAGAAAATTCCTTGAAGAATGTTGTATTCTTTTAACCCCAAACCAGGGAGGTATCGCAAACCGCATGGGGAACCGGTTCGGGGTACACGCACAGAAATAGTCCCAGTTTTTTAAAACTCTTTTGGTTTCATTATAAAAGCCAACTTCAGGGGAGCTGTTTTGCAAGACTTTGATAGACGAATTTGAGAGTCCAAATACCTCAAATCTTCATCTTTTTGAGTCCCAAGACTCATGTTTTGATTCACAAAACTTTTCCAAACCTTTGTGAATCCTTTTGGAACCCAAGAACACCTTTTTATTTTTGTTCATCTTTGTGGGGAGATCTTTGCAACCGAGAACTGCGTGTTATTGCTGAGGGAGTCTCTACAAAGTTTTATGGCTGCGTGTCATTGAGGAGTGGTGCGGTTCTTCCTTTGTTGATTGGATTACGGTCCATGTGGGTTCGCTGCGTGTGGATTCATTGCTGACGACACCGACCGACGCCTGCGGGTATTCGTGTGCCACTGTATTTCATTGTAATCCGTGTAAGTTGCGATTTACTTATTATAATGAAATAAAAGGTTTTGCCCTGCGGGGATTTTTCCTTAAATTTGTGTCGCTTGCTTTATTTATGGTTTTACACACACACACACGCAGTTGTTTGTTTATGGGCTATTTCTAAATAGACTCTAATTAAATAAGGTTTACTTGGAAACTTTCGAGTTATTTTTAATTGGTATCACACAGTCATACACACTTTTCATTATGCCCTTCTTTAGCTATTACGCTCGTTAGCATGTTATTAAATGAAAGGTATTACTGTGATATTCCTATCTAGGCATATTGATTGTACCATTATTTGGTCACGAATACTAAATATAAATATTTTGAATATTTTACCATTATTAATTGTATAGATATAATAGAATCAGTATGGCAATTTTATTTTGAATGCAATAACTATTCTTGTGCTACTGATTATCTTTATTAGTACAGAGCCTTGTGCACTAATAGTGAAAGGAGTTTTAGTGCATTGTGGGGTAAGCTAGCATTTGAGATTTTGATGCAAAACTGGGATATTTGCACTCAAAGAACTGAACTGTTTGAAGGAAACTATTAACTCTACGGTTCTTGTCAACATTCCTTTTTTGTATTGTTATTTCGTGCCTTTGCCTATTCCATTAGGACAAGTATGCATGATCTTAATTATCCTCAAACATCCTATTATTATGTCTACTGTGGACATTGAGTTATTATTGAATGGACTTTGGTGGATGTTGATGTCCCTACCTTTTATAAATCCACTTCGGTTTTGGGAAATAATATTTGGGAGAATCTTAGTAAGCCTAATGGCCATGATCATAGTAAAAGTTTTATTGAAAAATTTGCATAAACTTATTGGTCGCATTTAAGAGAATAAGAAAGATTCAAAGCGAAAGGCGAGGGAAGTACACGTTTAATCATCGCTTAAGCAAAAAAGGATATGTTGGTCTTATTGCGGAGATGGTATGTTTTAGTAAATGAAATTAATTATTTCTTATTATGATAAGACATTAGTAATAAATTAGAATGAACATAGTCTTTTGTATGATTTCTATTTATAGAAAAATGAAATGGCTCCTTCTTTATAGAAGATCGAAGTTTCTTATGGGTGAAAGCTCGTGAGAAAAAGGGTGATCATTATTTAGATGATGACACGAAATAAGTGGTTGAACAAATAGTGAGTTTGCATATGTAAACCCCATAAATATTTACTACGTTTTCATGACTAACTTGGATTTATTGTATGATTTTTCAGATTGCATTACAAGAGCAAGCTGAGGATGGAAGCCTATTTATTGGAGGAAGTTATGACATCCTTACAATGGCGTTGGGTACTCTTGATCACTCTGGTCGGGTTAGAGGTTTAGGTTTTGGAGTTACTCCGCAACATATTTTAAACTCCCGAGGAACGGATAAAAATTATATACAAATGAATTAGAGGAGAAATATAAAGAGTAGTGCAAAAGAAACAAATAACTGGAGAAAATATTGAAGGAGTTATAGAAAAAAGAAATTGCAACTTCCTCATCAGATGATATTGCCTCAGATACAGATAAAAGTGCATCACTTCATTAAAAGGTAATTGAAAAAATGGAAATTTTTATTGTGTTTATAAAAAAAATTATATTTGTAAATATTTTGTCTAATTTTGATTCTAATCATAGCTCCAAGTTGATGGTGATCCAAAGAAGAAGATAACAGGGATGCACCGTAAATCTAATACTAAAAAGGTATCATCCATGGCTCAATCTTTTCCGCATCAATTTTTTTTAAGACAATACTCTGGTTATTGATAAAAAAAATTGCTTCTCTATTGTATTTGTCATTGTGCAATTCCTCTTTCCCGACCAGAGTGATCAGACGGATTTATCGCCGGAGTTGTGGGAGGCTATGCGGGTTGAAACGAGGTCACGCCGGCAGGTGGGGGCATGAGGTCCACCGGGAGGTTGGACGTAGGGGAACGGGTTTGGGATCATGGTTGGAAGGTGATTCGGGTTTGGTTTTGGGGTATGAGGATTGTTGGTGGTGGAATGGTTATAGTTTTTTTTTGTTATGGAGGTATGGAGAGAGAGAAAGTGGTGGGAGGTTTAAGATGGGTTTCGGTGGGATTGTGTGGGTGAGAATGTAGGTGATAGTGTGAAGGTGAGTGTAAAATGGTATTTGGGTGTGCGTAGGTGTAGGATGTTTGTGTGTATAATTGGGTGTGAGTGTTTTTGTGTGTGTTTAATTTATGACCCCTTAAAAATAATTAACACTAAAAAAAAACGAATAAAACTAAAAATATAAAAATAAAAATCCTACTCTAAAAATAAAATAAAGTCTCAAATTAAAAATGAAACTAAAAAGAAATAAAATTAAAAAAGTAAAAATCTATTAAACTAAAACTAAAGTCTTAAAAAAGAATGTAAAATCTAATAACTCTAAAAATAAATGAAATCCTAAAAAAATCTAATCCTAATAATAATAAAAATAATAACTAATAAAAATAAAGATAAAATAAAATTATACTAATAAAAAAATTGAAAAAATAGAAAACAAAACTTAGAAAATACTAAATAAATCAAAAATAAACCTAAAAATACAAATGACTCATACTAAAAAAATAAAAGGGGCACAAACTAAACAGACACGGGCTCGAGACTGGGTTTAGGCTAGGTTAGGGTAGGCTAGGGTTACGGGATAAGGGTATTTAACTCCATTAAACGCGCAACGCATTTGCCTTGAAATATAGCTTTTGACATCGTAACTATAATTAAACCTGCACAATGAACATTTACGCGCATAAGACCATTATTGTCGAGAATTAGCAACTAAAATTCATCTATTCGGGGTATAAAATGTACACTTTTGGGTGCTTATCAAACCACCCCAAACAAAGCGTTGATAGTCCTCGAGCAATAAGATAGAGAGAAAGAAAGATAAGAAACCCAAAGTGTACCACTTTTGTGGGCACTTGCGATTGCACTTAGCATGTGCAACAAGCCTTTAAACCTATAGGTTGCCCTACACGATGAGTTGTGTCTCGTGAGGGTTTGCAGGGAATATACCCACAAAATTCTTATTTGCAAAAATTTATTAAAAGGCAGTCAATCTCTTATTAGACGTAGAATAATCACACAATCCATCACAAGAAAAATATTTTCAGAAATACAAGCTAGAAGCGTAAAACGTTTAGCTAAGAAAATACACAAGGCACATCCTTTCTAGAACTTAATGCGTGTGGTGTGGATCAGTCAAAATGGGTCGGGTATCATAAGAGTAATTCACATATTGCCTCTTCGGAATCAAGGCTTCAACTTCAAATCTCACGGATATATCTCTCTCAAACGAACTCTCGAGATTAGAGTTAGTGTATCGCTCCTGTGTGTGAGGAGGTAAGTAAATGTAAGAAAGTTCAAACGTCTCACACATACATAAGAAAGAACGAACAATTAGAAGGAAAAATGATCTCATGAAAGAAATGCTAATCACTATAGTGAGAACATTGAGTTATTCACCACGTTGACTCTCATTTGCCCGAACACCTAGGGTAACATGGATGATAATGGGTGAGGGGGAAATGAAATGGGAAGGATGGGATATAATGGATGATGTGGTGTATGGATGAATGATGAGTGAAATGATGGATGTAAGATGGATGGATATGCGATGTGTGAGAAGAGTGTTCTACACTTTAACGAACAAATGTCTTTATTTCTTGACTGCAACTTTCTCTTTTTCTTCTTTTTCAAATGCGCATCAATGTATGAGATAAATCTGCTAAAAATACAAATAACCCCAACATAGATTTGTATTTAATTTTTTCTCCATCTGAATCGTCTTTGAGAGAGATATTCGCTAAAAATGCAAACACTCTCTATGACAGTGTAACAACCGTCGCTTTTAGGAGGCTAATTTTATATTAATCTATCGCATAAGGTAATTATATAAAATGTTGGAACTGGAGTAAATATCAATTTAAGGAGTTGAAAGTTAATATTTACTGGATCGTTGCGTATTTACTGTATGTTTAAGTAAATATTTTTGGTTGTATGTTTTATGGTGTCATGTGTTTTAAATAACATTATGGTTTAAAGGAAACGGGAACTTAAAATAGATTATAAAATTACCGGATGCCATTGTAGAGGGCGTAGTTAGTCCCGAAATGTGCGAGACAGTCAAAATAAGTGCCATATTATATTTTTGGGTCCCGGGCACTTTTGGCTGGTTTTAACTTAAATGCATATTTGCGAGTCATTTTATTGTGGCATTAACCACTTATGTTGGGAGCTTTAGACTTAAGCCCGGATTTTAGTCTTCCAAATCCCCTAATTTCCTCATTTTATGTCTTAAACTTAGAGAGAAAAAGAGAGGAAGAGAGAGGAAGAGAAAAGTGGAGAAAAAGAGAGAATTGGAGATTGAAGATTGGGATTACTTCTACCACAAAGAAATATGAGATTTCAACTTCAAGGAAATTTTTCTACTTGCTAATATATTATTTAAGATGAGTAAATTGTGTGATAGTTGTGTATTTGCATTTCTAGTTTAAAAATGGAATTTATGATGTTTGAGCCCTAATTATGGTTTAGGTTGAAGAAATTGTGGGTTATAGTAGTTAATAATAATGTAGGTTCATTTGGGGTAGATTAATAAGGTTGTAAGTGAATAAGAATGGAAGAAATTGAGTGTGGGGTAAATTAGGGTTCATAGCCCTTAAAGCCATTCTTGGAAAATTCGCAGGAGGTGAATCGATTCGGCTTGGCCGAATCGATTCGCTAAAGGGGCAGTGTCCAGGTCTGATTGGACCGAATCGATTCGGTAGTTATGCAGAAGTCAGGTTTTCCTGACCGAATCGATTCGGATGGTCCGAATCGATTCTCTTTTCTGAACCCAAATTGATTCGGCTAGGCCGAATCGATTCGGAAGCCCTGTACTTTTGAGTGATTTTCTTAGTTTTATTAGAACTTTTTTCATTAAGTTTAGGACCTAAGAACTTTCTTATATAAAGTGAGTTTAGGGTGCTAGAGTCCTAGGTGAGATGAGGGATTACCCTACATTAGAAATAAGTTATGTGGGGGTTTTCCGGGGATATGCCAATTGATGTTAGGGAATTATTTCTTCTAGTTGATTATTATGAAACAAGGAGTCATAGTGTTACGTTCGGGAGATTATAGATGCTCCATTGAGCTATGTTAGTCTTGATGGTTTATAATAACTTCACGACGAATCTTGGGAGAATAAATTGAAAGTTTATTTATTCATCGAGGTTACAACGATAAGGTGTATTAAGTATGGCTCCGGGTATCATATGAGGTATTAACAATAATGTAAATGATTATGGTTTCGGATAAAATGAAGCATATATATGGAAAGAAAATGAAATGGAAATGGTAATCATGATGGTAAATGATAATTTGCTTAATCATGTATATGGTAAATGCTAATTTACTTAAACACACCTCTCTAAATGACATCATAAGGGAAGTTCGCGCGCTTGGTGATGCCCCCTGGCTAATGAATGCAGGGTGGATATAGTCCTAGGCCATATGCGCGATTATGTTATGTTTTCTGCGCTGGTAAGGAGATTTCGGGTGTGGTCTTGACTCTCCTGCAGGCATATGGCCGCTTCCCGACGTCTTACGTTATAGGTGCCCAGGCTGCCATGTTTGATAGGCCCCTGGAAGATGATGGTCATTTAGGGGCGCGCCCAATGGGGAAACTCGGAGGGGAGGTCTTAGAATCGTTATATGCCTAAGAATATAACCATTCTGAATCAAGTGGAACTTGATGTATGATAAATGCCATAAAGAGCATATGATAGTGATGATATTCCTGATAAGGAATGGAGTGCCACAAGAGAATATAAATATGACTATAAATCCTAATAAGGAATGGAACTATAAGATGAATCAGAGTATATGATGGAAGTTTTTAGATTAATGCTATTTATTCTTATTCTCTTGCTTAACTTGATTAAATTTATTGATTAACTAAAATGTCTTAGATTGTGTTTTAAATTATGTAGGTAGATTCTTATTTCTTTTAGTCGTGATTACTATTCATATATGTCATACTCTTTATTCATCTGGTGATCATATAAAACCGAGCCCTAACCCGTTCATATTTCTTGTTGTGCATGCATCTTGTATCCGCTCAGGCGCTTCGCCGCAAGGACGCCTGTTTTGACTTTCCTATTTCGGTGTTTCTGGGAGCCGTGATGCTTTGCGGGTATTACGGGACATATTGCATTAGACGCCGGCATCCTTGTACTCTAGTTAAGATCAGGTCTTTTACTCGGGCGTGAGGCCCAAGCTTTTGTAATTATTTAATGCAATGTATTCTATAAATTATTGAATTTGTTTAAAACTGTTGTAGAGTTTGTTGACCGACAGCACATTCGGTCCTCTTATTGTTTATTTGTCGTTAGTGTAATATATATATTCTTGAGGTTTTCACTTTCTCTTTTTAGTAACGGGTTGTTTAAATTCTGTCTTTAAATTATAAAAATAAAATTTTTGGCAACCAATTTTTCTGAAATAATGGGTGGTTATCCCGCATACTTTTTATATTGTTGTGATGCTGAGAATGATTACATCCATGATTCCAATTATATTGGAGTATATGGTTGGTCAACCCTTATTTTGGTGAGCGAGTTGTCACGGACGGATCTTCTCTTTTTTTTTCTTTTTTTTTTTCTTTTCTTTTCCAAATACACATCGATATATGAGATAAATCTGCTAAAAATATAAATAACTCCAACATAGATTTGTATTTAATTTTTTCTCCATCTGAATCGAACTTTGGGAGAGATATTCGCTAAAAATGCAAACACTCTCTTTGACGGATCTTCTCTTTTTTACTTTCAACACTGTTCTCTATGGGTGGAAAATGGAAGTGGATATGGAAATGGGTGGCATGATATATGTTAGTGATATGAAAAATGGAAGGTTTATGGATGTATGATAAAATGGAATTTGGTTTGTGTATGGATGAAAGTATGTTAATAGGGACAACTTCAAGACACATGTTTTTTACAACTCGAAAGTGATGTCGTTCTCAGTGATCAAGCCAAAATTTTAGTAAAGAATAATGAGATCTTACAACAATTAAAGTGCGGACCCAAACGAAGTTGGATCAACTTGTGACTTGGAGATTGCGTAAAACACTTTGAAAGGTGAAAGGCACGAATATCACAAGCTAAAGTATCTACTAGTCATACTTAAGGTTTTCTTTAGAATTGTAGTACTCTTCAACTCTAACAGTAGGGACGTGATAAGTGTGCAACAGGCCTTGTTACGTATTACATAAGCTATTTAGAAAAAATATTCTCTAGCTTGATTCCTAAGCTTAAAAAGATAGATGATTGAAAATTCACATCAATAAATGAGATGAAAGAAACTACACGAAATTTTAAAAATCAGGTTCAAAAATCAAAAAATTTCAAAAGAGGTACGATTTTTTGATAAATTTTCCCACCTCAAACAAAAAGAAACATCGTCCTCGATGTTAAGTAAAATGATTTTTTAAAATTGAGAGCATAAGGTAGGAAAGATAATACCAGAATCAACCGCTAATGAAGTGGACAAATGAAGCGAGAATAAACCTGAATAAATGATAAGAAAAAATATGTGTAAAAGTCTACAAAGAATGATATAGCACTGGGTGATGTGAAACACCACCCCCAAATAGGATGAGAGTAGTAAAAGAAACGCGGGCTGCCTCCCGGTAGCGTTAAGTTAAATGTCTTCATCCAGACCGAAGGATACTCACCCTAAAGATAAGATCAAGAATGGCGTGGGATAGCAGAAAACTTGGGTAATGAGAATCACCCCCAAACAAGACTGAAGCGTCAGTATTGTTGGATAATTTGACAAAGGTGAGGGTGAAGAAACACCGATCACGACCTTATTTTTTTTATTTTCAAGATTTTCTTTATTTATTTATTTTTGGTTTTTGAATAATGTGAAAAAGAAAGGAAATATTTTTTTGGGGATTTTTAGAGAATGAAAGGAAGAAAATGTTTTTGGATTATTTTGGAAGAAAATAGTGGGAATTTGTTTTTTTTTTCAAAAGGAAAGAAAAAGGTTTTGGATTTTTTTTGGAAGAAAAGGTGGGGAAAAATATGTGGACTCTTTGAATTGGACGAACTAATTAAAACTGACTGCCGAAAAATGAATTGGACACACACAAGTTAAGGAGAATTTCTAAGTAGCACATAGTCAATTTTTATCTTTAAATTTAGTGAAAGGGGTAGTCAAATTTTAATTAAGTTCGCAGGCGATAAAAATTCACAAAATTTTCTTTGTGATCGTCTTTGCAAAAATGTTCTATTATTGGGCTACCTAGTTAATTGATTTTAAATTTAATGATGGCTAGGGTAGCACACAATGGTAAGCAAGTGAGTCGGGTGATGAAATCCCTTCTCGTGAATGAACGGGTGTAGGTCTTAGTCAATTAATTCATCACACCATTCAAAAATAAATGCGATAATAAAATCAAATAAGAGCACACAAGCACACACAAAAATTGACTCGTTGACAGGAGAGGCACGAGGGTTTGAGAAATATACCTCCCACGGTTTTTACGCTGCGGGGTGCCGAAAATTTTGAGTCGACCGGGGGGAGATCACGCCTATCTCAGTCGTCCCCTGGAGTCCTACCTATCCAAGGTAAAGAGGCTTCTAAATCCTCGTCTTTGGATGCCCTCTCTCTACCTTGTCCGGTTTCCCTATCACGGTTTCTTCAATTATTATAAATTTAAAATAAAAAATAAAATAAAGGTGTCTCTATGCACCGCAATATAAGCCAAAATAATAAATTCTTAATACAAGCCTTCTAAAATAATAATAAAAAAAATGATGCGAAATGAAAAATTCAAATGAATCAAATAATGGATCCTCTCAAGTGCTTCGAGCTCCAAAGAATGTCAGCGACACCATTTGGTAAAGAGAAAATTTCCTTCTCATATGTATTTGTCATTGGGCAATTCCTCTTTCCATCAAAAATCTTCACAAACCTACAAAAATATAACAAAACTATTGTAGAGGGTAAGTAAGGGAGTCAATCCAAATCTAAGAGTGAAACAAAAAATAAGCGAAGCCATATGTAAATTCATTTGGATTTTATAATTATTTTTTATTTTTTGCTTTTTATATTTTTTTAAGGATTTTTCAAGGGATTTTTTGAACTAACTAACTATACTAATTTTTATAACTACTAATTAAGAAGTAAAAGCTAATTTAAGAAAAGTGAGATAAATAAAATTGTCCTAATAAGTAAAGTAACAAAATTGGACTCATGAGGGATTTAAAATTTCATCCCATAAATGGAAAATTAGCCCTCAATAATCATCATCCAAAAATATAAGATAAACAATTAAAAGCATGTGAGGATTAAAATAAAAGTAAAAGAGAGGAATAGATCAAACCCATTTAAGCCTTGAATTGGAATGGAATCTTCAATTACATCAACACTCTCTCAATTATACATCAAAATTATCTCAATCTCAATCATTCATGTATTTATTGAATCTAAAATAAAAATTACAAAATAAAAATAAAACGGATAGTGGATGAACTCATAATGGACAATTAAATAATAAAAGAGATTTGCTAAAAATACAAATCCTAACATTATAAAATTGTACATTAGAACTCACCCAAAGAAATAAATTCTAGATTATTACTTTATATTGAGATAATTACTAAAAATGCAAAATCTCAACATAAAGGAATGGATTAGAATTTACCCCCCATAAGGGATGAATTCAACTACATCAATCTATTATGATTTAATTACTAAAATGCAAAAATTCATAATAGAGGGGTGGGGTTGAATTTATCCTAGAGATAAATTTCACTACACACCTCTATATTGAGATATTTCCTAAAAATGCAAATACTCCACATCAAGGTGTGGAGAGAATTTTATCACACAAAGCTTAAAAAATAATTTGGAGATCCTTGCTAAAACGGTCTTTATCTTCCTTAAATAGTAGGTATGGAGCATGGGGGTAAAAATGAGAAGACAAGGGTGTATGGGATATGAAAGGTATTTGGGTGAGGGTATCTAGGGAATTGTTCACACATGTGCATGGGTTAGGTGTGAGGTCACGTGGGAAGTGAGGCGAAGGAATAAAATCAGATTTGCATATAAGGGTATTTTTGGGTAAAATGGGAAAAAGGTTTAGTTGGGGGTATAATAGGTAAAAGGGGGTAAATGGTTTAAGTTGGGTTATTAAACACATGGGCATTTGTTTGGCATTTGGTTTTGTCTTTGTTTGGTTTTGTTTAACAAGTCGTGTCTTTTTATTTGGAGAAATGGGTTTTGGTTTTCAAATGGGTTTTAAAGTATGGTTTGGGTAAAGGTTGAGGGTGAGATCGAACTGGATAAGGGGTTGGATTCGGTTTTTAGGTGAGAGGCAGGTGTGTGGGTATTCTGACCGGGTTGTAGCGGAGCTGGTAGGAGGGAGACGGGTTCAGCGGGTTAGGGTGAGAAAGTTTCGGCCGGAGGTTTGAGGTTGGTGGGTCGAGTTGGTTTGGACCAGAGGTATAGGGGAGGTGGGTCGCCGTTTTGGGTTGACTCAGGTGGCGGGTTAGGTTCAGACGGATTTATCGCCGGAGTTGTGGGAGGCTATGCCGGAGTAGGGTTGAAACGAGGTCACGCCGGCAGGTGGGGGCATGAGGTTCGCCGGGAGGTTGGACGTAGGGGAACGGGTTTGGGATCATGGTTGGAAGGTGATTCGGGTTTGGTTTTGGGGTATGAGGATTGTTGGTGGGGGAATGGTTATAAGTTTTTTTTTTATTATGGAGGTATGGAGAGAGAGAAAGTGGTGGGAGGTTGAAGATGGGTTTTGGTGGGATTGTGTGAGTGAGAATGTAGGTGTTAGTGTGAAGGTGAGTGTAAAATGATACTTGGGTGTGCGTAGGTGTAGGATGTTTGTGTGTATAATTGGGTGTGTGTGTTTTTGTGTGTGTTTAATTTATGACCCCTTAAAAATAACTAACACTAAAAAAAATAAAACGAATAAAACTAAAAATCTAAAAAAAAAATTCTACTCTAAAAATAAAATAAAGTCTCAAATTAAAAATGAAACTAAAAAGAAATAAAAGTAAAAAAGTAAAAATCTATTAAACTAAAACTAAAGTCCTAAAAAAGAATGTAAAATCTAATAACTCTAAAAATAAATGAAATCCTAAAAAAAATCTAATCCTAATAAGAATAAAAATAATAACTAATAAAAATAAAGATAAAATAAAATTATGCTAATAAAAAAATTAAAAAATAGAAAACAAAACTTAGAAAATACTAAATAAATAAAAAATAAACCTAAAAATACAAACGACTCATACTAAAAAATTAAAAGGTGCACAAACTAAACACACACGGGCCCGGGACAGGGTTTAGGCTAGGTTAGGGTAGGCCAGGGTTACGGGATAAGGGTATTTAGCTCCATTCAACGCGTATTTGCCTTGAAATATAGCTTCTGACACCGCAACTATAATTAAACCTGCACAATGAACATTTACGCGCATAAGACCATTATTGTCGAGAATTAGCAACTAAAATTCATCTATTCGGGGTATAAAATGTACATTTTTGGGTGCTTATCAGTTATTATAAATTTTATTTTCTATCATTGATTACCACAACTTAAAGCTGATGGCAATCCAAAGATTCCAACACCAGGGCCATGCCTCGCATCTAATATTGTGAAGGTATTAACCTCAACTCAACTTTTTGCTTAAAAATTTATATCGGAAAACTTTCAATTATTAAAAAAGAAAATTTTCTATAATTGATGATCATAGCTCAAAGTTGATGAAAACCAAATTATTCAATCAATAAAGCCACATCCCACATCTAATATTGGAAAGGTATCATCATGGCTCAAAATGTAGATTGGATATTATGATATTTTTTTCTTCTTCTAATTTTGACTATTATATAATTTGATTGTGTAGGGCCCTAAATGTAGATTGACAATTGAAACGAAAACCAATATTTTTGCATAAGGATTGGTGATTGAGAAGGAATGTTTAAATGAGAAAATTCACAACACTCCTCTTGGTGAATATAATGTCTATGTATCTATAAAAATAATATTTTCGCCAAAGTCCTATCTACCTGTAGCAGTTCCCGATGAGTTGATTCTAATTAGTTATGCACTCAATTCACTTGTTTCTTGCCCGAAGGAGTTTGTACTACTTGGTGTCAAGCTAAAAAAATCGAGCATTAAGTATAGATTGCATTAAATATGGAATTAACTGATGTTGTGTTTGTATATTATCCAAAATAGGACAAAAAGAGCCATCGTGGCAGTGAGAAACAAAAAAGTGAGAAATCTGACAGTGGTCATGTTATGTTTTTTTCCTTCATACAAGCATTGAAACATATGAAGGCAAATCATATTATGATTCCAGTTGTGAAGGAAATATATGAAGATGATAATCCCGTGACATTTGTCTTCAAGAATGATTTGTTTGTGTTTTGTGCAATGAAACCGATAGATGTCACAATTAATATTGCATACATGAGGTATGAGATCAAAATTGTTTTCAATCACTCACTAATTTTCCATAACATTTGTTTATTATCTTATGTAGGCACTTATATCATAAGTTTCCAAGCTCTCGAGAAAACATTAAATTTATCAATCCTTCATCCATTAGTGCTACCTCCGATGTGAATCTATCTCAATTTCTCACTAAAACATTGGAACATGCAAGTAGAAATCATATATATTGTGTTCCTTACAACCTTCAAGAAATGTGAGTATTAATTGATTTTGTTACATTTTAATATTTAGACTATTAATTATTTATACATAATGTATTCATGTTATACTTATTCTTTTGTAGTTTTCATTTGTTTTTTATTGTCATTGGTTGCTATTCGATGATTATTTATTGGTTGGACCATTTACGTCACCCAAGAGATGAAGCAACTAAGTTCTATTTCAACGCGTGACTAAAATTTCATCTCTACTTTGGTCGAGTGTAATTAATCATTCACAAATAATCATAAAGTTCTTTTCTTGTAGTGGGCTCATGCCATTGGCTCTTGATGAAAATAAACGACCCGCAATACCACATTGGAAGGATATAATGGTAAATAAATATTAGTAATATTGTAATATTTCTTCCCTCGCTTTCTATTACTAACATTTTAGTGCTTGTATCATTTAGTGCCCTAAGCAACCTACGAATGTTAAGTGTGGATACTATGTGATGAAATATATGAAAGAATTAATAGGTTGTCCTTCGAAGTTTATTGATTCAAAGGTAATTAATTAGATTTATTTTCATCTCTTAATATATGTCTAAAAAACTCGTCATTTATTATTGGATCATTTAAGATGAGCATGCTATCTAAGAAATAGACATACACAAAATATGAGATTGATGATGTACGAGTTGATTTCATTCAGTTCATTTTAAGGCACCTCAAAGCATAGTAAATCTCCCTATCTCCCTCATACGCGTGATATTTATTTGAACTAGCTAATGGTATTATGTAGTTATTTTGATTATATGGATTTGCATAAATTGGTTTTCTTTATTTTTTTGTAGGTTTATGGAAAGTGATTTTGTAAAGAAAGAATGGAGTGGACATTTGTGGTGGAATATCGAGGACATATTTGGTTTATATTAGTTTATTTGAGATGGAAATTTTTAGTTTTATCTGATTTTGAATGGAAATCTAATAGGAACAAATACTTTTTTGAATGTATGTATTGGTTTGGCACGAGAATTTTTTAATGTAGATATTGATAGGACCACTTTTGGAATTAGATATTGGCATGACATATATATACTGGTAGGATAACTTTTGTATGTAAATATTGGCATGACAACTTTTGAATGTATATATGGATATAACTAGTTAGAATTGATTTTGAGAACATTTGTGTTGATTCTATTTCGTAGGACAACTTTTGAATGTAATATATGAACATGTATTCAGGTGAAGCGTCCTATAAAAACATATTTAGGACGCTTTGGGGCAAGTGATAACTAGTGAGGGATTTTTTTGTAACCCTTACGGTTTTTTTAATTATTTGCAACCCTTGTAAATAACGAGTCTTAAAATACTATTTTTTAAGACATTTTTTTGAATTTTTTTATGATAGTAGTTTTTAAGACGCTTTTGATTATGATAAAAGTGATGTAAATAGCTTTTTATGACACTTTTTAGCTGTTGTAAAAAGACTCGTTTCTTCTAGTAATTGACCCATTATAAATCCTTATAATTCTTTTATTATTTTTCCCATATAACCCTAATTTTTATCCCGGTTTTCAATTCTTGGATCTGTTGATTGTAATTTGGACTTCATTTGGGAAATTTTGTACTCAGTCTGGTGGTAAATTTGATGTCAGAAACATGAGATAGAGCAGAGAGAAAAGGAGTAATTGGTTATTTCTTGATACCGAAACGTTAGGGTTTTAAAAATTGAATTTCAGAAATGGGAATTATAAATAATTTGGAGAGGAAGAAGATTAGAGCGAGAATGAGAAAAGAAATAGGGTTGGAAAATAAAGAATTAGAAAGATATTAGAAATTTGTGTTTTGGGGTTTTCTGAGTTTCAAATTGGGGTAGAATCGAAGGCTTTGATACCATTTGTCATACTCATGGCTAACATAGCCTTTTATCAAAAAGGTAAATTGCAAGTAAATGCAAGAAACTAACAAAAGAGAGAGATAAGCAGGAAATAAAAAGAGAATAGGTAAAGTATAACATAATGAGGTAAGAAGATAATAGAGAAGAATGATGTATTTTTCATTACAAATTTTGATGCCTCATTTATTACAACATATCAACTATTTATAGACTACACTTCAACAACTTTTACAAATTCTTTCCTCAAACCGAATACAAAGAATACATCTTTAACTAACTACATGTAACTAACTAACTAACAACTCAAATTAGTAATTAATACTCAACTAACATGGTATCTGACTCTCTTGGTGATCCTGACAGTCTTCAACACTACCACCACACCTAGTATCTCACTAATGTGTGATTATCTTTCTATAAACTATTCTTACTACTAGTTGTACATTGTTGTTAGTTCATATATTATGAAAAAGGTTTGACCTTACCGATGAGCCCATGTACATCCCTATTGTTCAATAATACCATTCTAACAACGACTCTGAGATGGAGATGAGGAAATATAATCCGACAATCATAAAAACTCGACGAGAGACATGCCCAAATCTTTTAACTCTCCCTTAGGGCCGGAGGGTAATATTCTTAGGCAAGATAATCTCGAGTCAATGGTTCCTTGTAGTTTTTCCCTATGTCAAATCAAGGAATTATTACATTATCTTGGGAAAGATTCCCAAATGGTGGGCTACAAAAAACTTATGTGAGATCCTTGCTTCTACCTTGGAATCTTTTGAGAAGTCTGGTATTCTAACTTTTAATTTTATTTAAACTTCTTTTCTCACTTTGGTATTGTTGGAATGCATTTATGTTTCTTCTTTATAATCTAGGTTATGCCTTGAACAATAAGTTCCCTATACCAAAGGGGGATTTAGAGAAAGTTCATTAAGATTCCCAAGTCCTATTTTAAAGCGGTTTGGATGGATTTTGACTTATTTTTCACCTACAAACATTAGGAACCCTTTTACCTCAACATATATCTATAAGCCTACATACCTGTAAGTTAACCTTAACAATAGTTCAATATATATTCGAAGGATCAATTAAAAATGAGTTTGGAGTAAGGAAAAGACGAAGTTGTTGAATTCAAGCTAAGACCTTTGGTAATACATATTCAAGTAAAGTAAATTTTTTATAATTCCCTTTGATGTTATAATTGTACATAACACCTAAATATAGAGATAATTAGGGTGATTTGAGTTTAAATAGATTTATGATTATAGTTATTCATGTTTAATTATAAGATTAACTTTATATAGTAAAATTCATGATGATCGAGGATTTTTAACTTATGATAATAGGATAGTTTTAATTCATGATAATTGATGGGTTTTCATATATGAAGATTGGGGTCACTTGATGAGTTGAACCACATACTTGGGATGTTGACATTGACTTCAAATGATGTATGTTATGATAAAGAGTAAATAATTAAGTTAATTGAAATTAAAACCATGACTTGTGATTTCATAATATTGAAATCTTGTTTGTAATTGTGTTAAATTAAGATAGACATCGTTTCCCAATAATTAAGACAAGTTATTACATGTTTTTTATAAACTAGAATTGTAGTATGATTTTGTTGAAATGGGTTTAATTGAGAATTTAGACATCTCATGGTATTAACACTATGCATTCTAAATAAGTAGTTAAATATGAAATCCTAATTTTAAAAGTAGGAGATATATAATAATTTATACCTTGCCTTGAGTAGGAAGCATGAGTTAGTGGTGACATTGTAGAGATTGATAAGAGATGTATTTTCTTGGGATTAGTTATAACTATTTATTAATGATATTAATCTCCTTATGAGAGTTATTCGAGATCATGTTGATGTTACAAAAGTTGTGGTGGGATATATATATATATATATATGAAGGTTAGTAACCTGAATATATAATAGGGATGGTATTTCGATGAGCTATAATGTGAAGATGTGGTTACAGTAAAAACTATGTATGTGTGCATGTACCATCATAGTTATGAGGGTAATACCTAATTAATGTGGTCTTACATATTTGTATGTGTATAGGTATAGGTATACGCTATATCTATGTGTATGTATTATGCACGATTATATGTGATAAGCATAAAAAATGTGATATATATCCTCCAACATAAACTCATTTTAATTATTAGTTTTCGCTCAAAATTGGCCTTGTATGTATAATTATTAATTTTTGAGGTCAATATGCATTTGTGGCTATAAAACTATCAATTCTATGCAAACTATGACAAAAATGTGGTCAAAGGCATCAATGCAATTTTTTGTGATTCGAGAAATCAGTTACCCAATAAACATTGTAACTAGCCATTTCCATACCTTCGCATATCTTCCCACCTCCCATGTGCGTGTGCTATTATTATTATTATTATTATTATTATTATTATTATTATTATTATTATTATTATTATTATTATTATTATTATTATTATTATTATTATTATTATTATTATTATTATTATTATTATTATTATTATTATTATTATTATTATTATTATTATTGTTGTTGTTGTTGTTGTTGTTATTGTTACTATCACTGTTACGAAATATTATTTTTTTATTAAAATAATGTTTGTATTTACTATATGTGCGTGTGTATTTGCTTTATGTGTTATGACGTCTCTCTCTCTCTGTGTGTGTGTGTGTGTATATATATATATATATATATATATATATATATATATATATATATATAGAGAGAGAGAGAGAGAGAGAGAGAGAGAGAGAGAGAGAGAGAACCAGACTGTCATGCACACCAAGTTTGCACACTAATTTTTTACCTATTTTGTTAAAATAGTAAAAAAATAATTTTGAGTTGAATTTTTTCATATGACATTTAAACATTTCAATAGACATATATAAAAAAAATTAACTAAAAATAACATTTTTTGCTATTTTTAAAAAATCGATCAAATTTCCATAGCTTTTAGAGTACTTTAAAAGGTGCGAAAGTTTGATCAATTTTTTTAAAATAGCTAAAAACGTTATTTTAAGCTGATTTGTTTTATATGGGCCCCTTGAAATGTTTAAATGTCATACAAAAAAATTCAACTCAAAATCATTTTTTTTACAATTTTATAAATTCAGTGTGCAAACTAAATGTACAAACTTAGTATGCATGAGAGTCTCCATATATATATATATATAAGGTGAGTCCATGGCAAATGGCACGGTGATAAATATTTTCTATTGTATTATTGAATTTAACACCACAATAAGATAGCACGGCTATATTTTATAATCACTCTCATCGTGTTAATTAAAGATAAATGAATTTCATTGATTCTTAGCCATTTAGTGTCTTATGGTTAAATTTAAATTGTTTTTGTCATATATATGCCTATAAGAAAATGAAAGGGTGTACACAGATCTAATAAAATAACTTGTAAATTGTAAGTATAAATGGGGGTAAACGACTTAAAACAAACCATGAAACGATACAAAATTGATCCAAAATTAACATGACATGTCATGTTCATATTGGATATTTTTTATACAAACCAGTGTCGTGTTGGTTTCAAAATTAAAATGACGGGTTATCGTGCATTTCTATTTCACTGAGTGTAAATTTAAGAAATTATGTTAGTTGAGACGAGTTGTGTCATGTTTGACAAAAAAGCACAAAGTCGAATCATGTTTTAAAAAATGTTGTTGTGTCATGTCAAGCCTGAAACTCAACTCAAATACATATTTTTTTGCCTCTAACTGTAGAAAACATATTTACACTCATAATAATTTAAAAATTCAACATCACATACTACAAAATGATATCATCAATTTAACCTTCATATTTTGAATAAAAATACATTTTTAATGTTTTTACTTTTATTAATTATAATAAATAATATATATTTATACACATTTATATATTGGATCATTTAATTCTTGATTTTTCAATTAATCCACCAATTTACAACACATATCATTGAATTTTTGCGATAGATATAACACATCATAATTTATGGGTTATTATTTTTAATTAATTAATTCAGTAATTAGTAAATTTACTTGTGTTCTAAATTAATGAGAATTAATTAATGGGAATAATTAAAAGTGAATATATTTAAATAAGTTAACGGGTGAGAGTTAATTTTAGAAATTTATTCCGGATAGCGATTTTAAGCGCGGTTGATTCCGGTAGGGTCGAAATAGCCCAAAATGAGTTATATGCATATATTGGGTGTTGGGGCCTAATTAGACATATGTGAGCTCCATATAGAGGGTATGGACCCTTTTATAAGGCCCATAGGCCCAAAAACGTGAATAGGGTTTTTAACCCAAAATGTATAAGGGTTAGGCAACATTAAATCACATTAGAAGGCTAAAAATGGAAAAAGCGTAAAGGGAGAGCCAAAAAGAAAAGGAACTTGGGAATCTTGGAGAGATTGTTTCAATTGCAATTCAACACCTTCATTCAAAGCCTTGAATCTTCATTTTGAGGCAAGTGGTTTAATTTGCATCTATCTTTTCATATTAAAAGAGGTGTAATTTAATTAAATTCTAGGGTCTGTTCTTGAGCAAATTGGGATTTCCTTTTAATGGGAGTTATAAATCTGTAGGGGTTTTGAGAATTTGATGAAATTGATGATTGAATTAATGAAATTTTTAGGGCTAGATTTGTGATAACAAAAGAATGGATTTAGGATGAATCTGGGGACGCTTTAATGCATAAATCTGTTCAAAATAGAGGTAAAAAACTTGTTAATGGCAGACTAGGTTTTTAGCAGAAGAGAGAGAAAGCAGAAATAACAGGATCGTTCGAATGACCCGGTATTTCGTTCGATCGATAGGGCTCTACATTTGAACTACCTGTGATGTCTGCCAGATTTTTGCAATTTCCCTAATTCAGACTTGTTGTGTTGGAGATTTATAGTTCCTGCCCTAACTGAATTATGAAATTGAGTATTGGATTAGGGTTTAATTTAGGAATACCTAACCTTGAAATTAATTAGATTTGATTGCATGAAATTGGAAATGTAAGTTTATGATTTAGCATATTGTAAACTTGTTGTTTAAGTAATTAGACTTGATTGCATGAAATTGAAGGGCGAATCGAAATTATTGAATTTTGGGAAGAGAGATAGAGAGTTTGGGTATACTTGACAGGGATACATGAAAATAATGAGAATTAGTTAGTGTGTAATTAATTAAAATGAAGTCGGACCATAGACTTAAATGTTTTAGGCCTAGGTATGGGCAATACTCCGATACCTGGATTTCTATATATATGTTGATGCGTAGTGCATATATATATATATATATATATATATATATATATATATATATATATATATATATATATATATATATATATATATTAAAGCCATACCAATATTAATGTGTATATATATATTAAAGCCATACCAATATTAATGCTATCATAGGAGGTTACGCGATGTGGGTGAGTCCCTTGATTAGCGAATGCAGGGTGAATATATTGCCCAGGCCATAGCGTCCGTATTTAGGAGTGGGACCGTTACGGTATGGATCAGACACTTTCGGGGGGAACTATGGTCGTCTCATATGCGTTGGATGATAGCATTTATATCTGACATTTGTGTGAATGTTGAGATATGATACGTATATATAGTGCAGAATTATATACGGGAATTTATAATTATATACATGTTGTGAAATGTATAGCTAATATAATTTGTGGAAATGACATATGATTTAAAGTGAGAAATGATGCTATATGAAAGTTAATGTGAATAATAACTCATAAAAATGTACTATAATTCACTTATAGTACAATAGTGGGGAAATTAGTATAATATTTGGGACAAGGCAAGTTACAGGGAGAATGGCTAGGTGTATTATGTATAATTCGTTAGGCGTGCACATTAGTCGAGGGGTGAGATATAATCAAGGGAGTGCACGACACCAACTTAAATATGAAGAGAATTTGCATTTTAATATCTTTCATTTAAATACACTTGCTAAATATTTTTAAATGTTTTGGGTTCTAACCCTTACTATAAAATATTTTCAAAAACCTTTTTGGTGTCCTACCACAGGGGCGCCAGGCCTAATCCTTCCTACATGGTGCCCAGCTGTAACCTATGTGGATTGCTGCGGGATCTTTGTTTAGACGCTTGTCTCATTCTATCTTTAGATAGAGAATTTTTCATTCGTGCTATTGGGTTTGTACTACTGTTTTTAGTCTTCGCATGTATCGGTATTCTTTTATACTTGCACTTTCTGGATTGCTTGTAGTCGATGTTGCTCGAAAAACATTTGTACTTATTTTGTCGCATGTTTAGTTTCTTTCTTGTAACAGTTAATTCACTTTCCTAGTATGTTGGTTGGGTTTGATTTAATTCATAAGATAAAATTTAACATCAACTTAATTTAAGACTAGGTGATTAGTAATTAAAAAGTTTTTTGACAATGATGCTAAGAATGAACCAAATGAGATTCCTTTTTAAGTTGGTATCAGAGCATCAGGTTTTAGTGTCCTTAGCATCTGTGCGGATTTTCATGTTTTAGCGTAACGTTATTTGATATAGAGGCTTATTATAGGTTTGAGAGTCCCGGGGATATTCTTTGGGTTATGTGGAAATCAAGAACCGATGATGCTGAGGAATTGTCCATTGGGAAAAAAGTTCTTTTGGGCTTTGCGAGGAAGTGTTACACGCATAAGCCTGAATAAATTGTGTAAAGTGTGGAGCTTTCATTGGATTTAATGATAATTAGCGAACGTGTGGAGAAAATACGTTGAGTGGAAATCCACTAAGTGATAGGGCTAGTGGAGCCTGAAGGTATTGTAAGAGAAACACCGTGAAGTTTTGGCACCACCAGTTGTTATGTTATGCATATTGAGATGTGTTTTGTGGGATTTATTTTATCCGATTTTTCCATCGCAGGGACCTTTGGGTATGGAACTAAGGGGGATTTTGAGGATCTCACATCAATAATAAAGGTGGGGTAAATTCGGGGATAATTGAATAGTGATGAGTAAAGTCATCAGAAGGATTTGGAGGACATAGCCACGCCGAGAAATGCGGTGCCAAAATTGAGACAAATATGGTTACATAAGTGATGATAAGAGGTTTGTGCAATTATGCACGAGATATAGTGTGTATGGACACCCTAGGAGGAGCCAGAGCCTCTACTGTACAGATACTTAGCAAATTCGGGGAGAAGACGTAAAGGCGAGGATATTGGGTATAATTCGGAGGAATGGGAATAAGTTGTTCCTCGAATTATGGAATAATTAAGCATGGGTGTGTTTGGAAGTGACAGTGAGTGAGTCACAACCTAGTGTGATATCACTAGGATTCGTGAGTGAGACGGATATTAGTGGATGGGTTGGCCGTAATAGCCATAATATATATATATATATATATAAGTACTGTGGGGTAGTGGGGACTCCTTGGTGTTAACCACGTGAGGGTGGTGGTTAGACGAAGAGGATGGTATTATACGAGAGATTTCTACTTTCGAGGATAATGGAGTAGTGTGGATGTTTTTTCAAGTTTCAATTGTGTAACTATAGTTGGGGATATAGTGAATGGCAATAGTAAGACTGGGTGTTAGCGGTACCAAGGTATGAATTATCATTGCTAGGTATCACCTGAGATAGCGTCTAGCGTATATATACGATAATGTATGATAAAATGTGTTTCATGCTAATGTACTAATATTGTTAAAATTCAAATCCCGAAGAGTAGGGACATTTCTGATGTGATTTCGAGTGGTTGGACTTATTGTCGAGCGGGAAGATATAACTCTGGTTTTACTTTCGTGCAAGGAAACTAGTGATAGTAAGGGCGCGATAGTAGGTGTTGTCTTTTTACATAAGAGTGGATATGTATAATTTTATGCCGAGAGAGGGGTATTGGGAATGTTATAACTCTGGGATTAGAGTTATATTACGATTTAAGTGTTAGTAAAAGCTGAGTTTTATTTCGTGCGATTAAATATGGCTACATGGTGTATGGACGCCCTTCTTAATTAATCCGATTGTTACCAAAAATTCGCTATTAAAAGTGCAGGAGGATGGGAGCAGTACCTTCGTTTGGTGGAGTTCGCATAAAACAACTCGTACCAACTTACTATAGGCATGGACCCATTTGAGGCATTGTATGGTAAGCCTTGTCACTCACTAGCTTGTTGGTTGGAGGTGGGGAACAATAAACTTTTGGGGCCAGAGATGATTCGGGTTATGTTCGCTAAGATTGAGTTAATTAGGGGGGCATATCCGTAAAGCGTAAGATAGTCAAAAGAGCAACGCGGATGAAAATCGGAAGCATTTAAAGTTAGAGATCGAGGATCGGGTGTTAGTGAGGGTATCCCCTACGAAAGAGGTGATACAATTTGGCAAAAGGGTAGTCTCCCCATCATTGAGAGTGTCGGACCGGTAGCGTACTGTTTGGGTTTGCTCGATCATCTTCAGTGTATCCACGATGTATTTTATGTTGCGTCGTTGAAGAAATATAAGAGTAGTCCAAGGGCACTTTGGCATGTCCCACTTGAGGAAATAGATTTGCAGCCCGATATTTCTTACGAGTAGAAGCCAGTAGCAATCTTAGATCGTAGTGAGAGCAAGTTACGATCAAAAGTAGTACCGCTTGTTCGGGTTTAGTGGGGTTATCATAGTGCCGACGAGTCCACTTAGGAGCGTGAGGAGGATATGCGGGAACAGTATCCAGAGTTATTTATTGCAGGTATGTACGAATTTCGGGGATGAAATTTCCATGTAAGTGGGAATGTATGTAATACCTCGTAATTTCTGGGTTATTATTTTTAAATAATTAATTCGATAATTAGTAAATTAACTTGGGTCGTAAATTAATGAGAATTAATTAATGGGAATATTTAAAAATGAATATATTTAAATAAGTTAATGGGTGAGAGTTAATTTTAAAAATTTATTATAGATGACGATTTTAAGCACGCGATTGAGTCTGGTAGAGTCGAAATAGCCCGAAATGAGTGGTTATATGCATATATTGGGTGTCGAGGCCTAACTAGACATATGTGAGTTCCATATAGAGGGTATGGACCCTTTTTATAAAGCCTGTAGGTCCAAAACCGTGAATAGGATTTTTAACCCCAAATGTGCAAGGGTTAGGCAACATTAAATCACATTAGAAGGATAAAAAGGGAAAAAGCTTAAAGGAGATCCAAAGAGAAAAAAGGAACTTGGGAATTTTGGAGAGACTGTTTCAATTGCAATTCAACACCTTGATTTAGAGCCTTGGATCTTCATTTTGAGGCAAGTGGTTTAAATTGTATTTATTAAATTGCATCTATCTTTTCATATTAAAAGATGTGTAATTTAATTAAATTCTAGGATTTGTTCTTGAGCAAATTGGGGATTTTCTTTTAATGGGAGTTATAAATGTGTAGGGGTTTTGAGAATTGGTGAAATTGATGAAATTTTTAGGGATAGATTTGTGATAAGAAAAGAATCAATTTAGGATGAATTTGAGGACGTTTTAATGCAGAAATCTGTTCAGAATAGAGGTTGAAAGCTTGCTAATGGAGGACTGGGTTTTTAGCAGAAGAGATAGAGAGGAGAAATACCAGGGTCATTCGAACGAGATCCACTTTCGTTAGAACGACAAGGCTCTTTGTTTGAACCACCTGTGATGTCTGTCAGATTTCTGCAATTCTCCTGATTCAGACCTGTTGTGTTGGAGATTTATAATTTATGCCCTAACTGAATTATGAAATTGAGTATTGGATTAGGGTTTAATTTGAGAATATCTAACCTTGAAATTAATTAGACTTGATTGCATGAATTGGAGATGTAAGTTCATGATTTAGCATATTGTAATCTTGTTGTTTAAGTAATTAGACTTGATTGCATGAAATTGAAGGGTAGATTAAAATTATTGAATTTCTGGCTGAGAGATAGAGAGTCCGGGTATACTTAAAAGGGATACACCAAAATAATAGGAATTAATTAGTGTGTAATTAATTAAAATGAAGTCGGACCACAGACTTAAATATTTTAGGCTTGGGTATGGGAAAAATACTCCGATAGCCAGGATTTCTTTATATATATATATATATATATATATATATATATATATATATATATAGATATATATATATATATAGATAGATAGATAGGCTCCTGTGCACACTAAGTTTGCACATGTACTGGCGCACACCTATTTTTTTTAATATTAAAAAAAATATTTTTGAGTTGATTTTTTTATGTGATATTTAAACATTTCAACGGACCCATATAAAACAAATAAGCTCAAAAAAAGTTTTGTTGCTATTTTAAAAAAATCGGTCAAACTTTTACCGCTTTTAAGTGCTTTAAAAACTACGAAAGTTTAACCGATTTTTTAAAATAGCAAAAAACATTTTTTCAGCTGATTTTTTTTATATGGGTTCCTTGAAATGTTTAAATATCAACAAGAAAATCAACTCAAAAATATTTTTGTTTACTATTTAAAAAAAATAATGTGCAAACTTGGTGTGCACATGAACCTCTCTCTCTCTCTCTCTATATATATATATATATATATATATATATATATATATATATATATATATATATATATATATATATAAAATAATAATAATAATAATAAGGAGTAAGGATCTTTTTACTGTTCATAAGATGAGAAGACAATTTGTGGTTTGGATTAAAGCCACCTAGTCATGAAATGAACGGATGAGATCAATTTTCACCTAAGACATACCCCCAAACCCTAGCCGTCCTCTCTCTCTCTCTCTCTCTCTCTCTCATTTTGTCTTTTCCCAGCAGAAACCCTCCCTCCCTCTCAAGAATTAGGCTTCTTCTTCGCCTACCTCCCTCTCCGCCTCTCTTCCTCGACCTACGCCTCTTTTTCTCACACTCTTACACACATGCACGTACACATTTACATACACATAGACGCGCACATACACACAGACGCGCACACAACAACAAATCTAAACACTTTTTTTCGATTTGGGGTTTACTAATGTTTACTAATTCTGATGTTTTTTTTGCTCTTAGGTACTATTGTAGAAGTATTGTATTGTGTTGAATGGTCTACCTCGGTGGTATTTACGATTTCCTACTTGGCTGTGATATTTAATAGGGTTTTAAATTATGGTATAGTTCGTACAAACAGATCTAACGATTATTGGTTTTATTTTGCAGATTTAACCATGTTTCGGTTCACTTTGATTTAACCATTATTGTCTCTCCAATTTGGTGTTCAGGTATACTCTTTTTAATTAGTTTTTAAATTTTTAGGATTATTAAGGTTCAAATCTATTTCGGAAATACATATTTATGTGTATAGATCTAAGCTTTGTTTAAATTTATTTTGTCATTTATGAATATTTTGTCTTTTAACTCCAAACTTCACAGTTTCAATTGTTTGTTGCTATTAATGTTTTGTTTTTAAGGATTAGAATGATCTCTTCTATACACCTCATATTTGTAAATGCACAATTCTTGGTGTATTCGAGACTAATACATTGTTATTTGAATGCATAACTGTCGGAAATGCTACTCTTAATTATTTTAGAGGAATACTTGAATCTTACTTTGTGCCTATACTCTTATAATAATGTTGGTTCAACTTAGTGATTATATCATGCATAGATATTAATCTTATCCTCTTTGCATTATCCAATCATTTTAAACTTCTTGAGACTTAAAAACAGTCTGTGTGTGCGCGCGCAAGCTTATCAAGTTTTTTTTTTATCTCATATTAGTCTGAGCTATGATTTTTTAGAGGTTTATGGTATGGGGATTTTGGTGTTCTGACATTTGACTTCTTTTATTATCTATTTTGTTTATTTATGTTTTCTTTACACTTCATGTTCCTATTTATCTCAGATATGTTCAACTGTTAGGAATTTAGGTTTAAGATATTTGGAATTCAAGGCACTTATGTTTTGACAATGTTTCGATGAAATTCATGAATTTATATCACTATAACGAATATGGTTTGTTGTGGAGAATGTTGGTTTGGAGTTGAGAATGTTGAAGTTATTCCATTAATTTTTTGTCATTTCATCTTTTATCTTGGGGATCCTATTTTTCCTTTATTGAATTTCAAAGTGGGGAGGTTGAGAACCCCTGTAGTATCAACACTTCAATTGTTGTACTAAGCTTCCTTACAAAATTCTAATTGGAAACTTGATTTGATTTCTAATTGTATTATAATCTTTTCCCTTGCTCTGTTTTTTGCTTAGTCATTGAGTGTATGAGCGTCGCTTGGATTTTGGAGTAATCTTTCCTTTTCAAGAGGGTGCAAGTGTTGAATATTAAAAGGATCCTTGAAGCACATCAATCAACATCGGGCTATTTATGATATTTGGTATTCACGTTGGTTTTGTGATTTTGATTTTCTCAAACAGGTAAATGGGGAACTATCGTGCCCTCTGTGCAACAAATTATTTCAATGGGAAGTGGTTTGGCATTTGAAAAATTCATTGTAATTGGGCAATCTGCATATACTCCATATATATGCAATCTGCATATATATGGAGTGTATATATATGCATATTCATATATATATGCAATGCAGCATATATATGCATATGCATATATATGGTGACGGCGACGACAACGACGACGTATAGGGGTTTAGAGAAAATCCAGAGATTGGTTGAGTCGGAGGGGTGTTCGGTTTCGGAATGAAATGGCCACGGTTATTACCCCTTGCTCTCTCTTCTTGACGGTAGGCAGACCCAATCAGGTAAATGCATTCTCTCATTTTTTAAGCCCAAATTGTGACCCAAAAATTCCATTATACTAATTATTTAAAATTATTAAGCCCAAATTGTGACCCAAAAATTTTAGGGGCAATTGTGGGTACCTCGATTTTCCACTTGGGCCTAGACGAGAAGCCCAATCAAACGTGGCCCAGAGTCCAAAGGCCCTGCGCCTCAACCAAATCAGTTTTGACCCAATCAGTTCCTAAAATCTCTCCTCGGAGATATCCTAGGGATTGTGGGCTAACGTGGGGGAGTCTCACTCCTCCACTCTCCAAAATAACATGTATATAACAAACCCTCCGCCCAGGGCAAAGGGAATGCAGAATTATTCCCGTAAAACACTCCCCCGAGTAAAGAGAAATAATATTGAGAGCACCACCGTGGACGTAGGCATTCTTGCTGAACCACGTGAATTTTGTGTTTTGTTATTGTCATTCCTTACATTCTTAATTTGTTCTGGTGATTGCCCTTTCTTTTTATTTTGTGCTGAACTTAATTGTCACCACAATTGGCGTAGTTTTTGGGAAACGTTTGTCTTCCTTTAAGAAAGCCCTCGCCAACAAAGAATTTGGAATGTCTGGTCACAGTAGCAATACCCCTCAAGAGGGGGATATCTAAGAGCATCCTACCCCTCACAGGATCAGATCTGAAGTTCGACGTTCAGATCATAGGGCTCGCCCATAACGGCAAGCCTCAGAAGAACCCCACATCAAACACATAGTGTTCACGGATGAAGACTTAGTGGGAGTGAGAACCACATAATGATGCATTGATCATTACACTCAGGATAGCAAACTATGACGTCGACAATTTGCTCATCGACCAGGGAAGCTCATCCGAAGTAATGTATCTCGACCTGTTCAAGAAATTAAAGTTAAGCGTCGCCGACTTGAAGGAAGTCACTATCTCTCTTGTTGGCTTCGCTGGAAAAGTGACTATCCTTTTGGGAAAGATTGTACTGCTAGTGAGGGAAGGAAGTGTCTCCAAGATGATCGAGTTTATGGTAGTCGGCATTGACTCGTCCTACCAAGCTATCCTCGACAGAGGGTGGCTACATGCAATGAAGGTCGTTCCCTCGACCTACCATCAGAAACTAAAGTACGTAACTGAGCGAGGAGTAATGGAGATACATGGAGATCAAGCGATAAAAAGAAGGTTCTTTATAGCAGCCATCCGCCCAAAGCCAGAAAAAAGGTCGAGAAGGACAAAGTGAAGGTTGAGGAACAAGAAGGTTTGATAATTTCAAAATAGCAGCTAAAGTATGAAAGACCCGGAATGGAAGAGACCAAGCTCCTCCATTCTGAGCAGGTCATTGAAAACCTAGAAGAGGTCAAGCCGGTGGCAGCGAAGAAGACAAGATGTTCTTGATTGGAGCCTCTCTCACAGATCGAGAGAAGAAGGAATTGACGGTACTTTTGAGGAACAATCTGGATGTTTTCGTATGGGAACCTTACGAGCTACCTAGAATTGACCCCAGTGTGGTTTTTCATCGGTTTCACGTCGATTCGACTATCAGTCCTATTGCGCAGAAGGCATGATGAACTGCACCCGAGAAGGCCAAGGCTGTAGAGAAAGAAGTGGAAAATCTACTGGATGCAGGATCCATTCGGGAAGTTCAATTCCCTAAGTGGTTGTCCAACCAAGTAGCAGTTCCAAAGAGAAATGGGAAATGGAGAGTTTGTATTGACTTCACTGACCTTAATAGGGCGTGCCCTAAGGACAGTTACCCTCTCCCGAAGATCAACCAGTTAGTGGACACCAAAACAGCTCATAAAAGAATGAGTTTCCTGGATGCGTACTCGGGGTACCACCAGATTCCTCTATACATACCAGACTAAGACAAGACAACGTTCATCACCACCGTCGGATTATATTGTTACAAAGTTATGCATTTTGGGCTAAAAAATGCAGGAGCAACCTACCAGCGACTAGTCACCAAGATGTTTAAAGACCAAATAGGAGATACCATGGAAGAATACATTGACGATATGCTCGTCAAGAGTAGGAAGAAAGAAGACCACCTTTCTGACCTATCAAGGACCTTCGAAATCCTCTGGAAATACCGAATGAAGCTCAGCTCGAACAAATTCTCCTTCGGTGTCCTGTCAGGAAAATTTCTCTAGTAATTGGTTAGTGAGAGAGGCATTGAAGCCAACCCGAACCAGATTGATGCAATCAATAAGGTGCAGCCTCCCAGCACGATAAGAGACGTATATAAGATCACGGGCATGCTCGCCGCCTTGAATCGATTCATCTCAAAGTCATCCGAAAAGTGCCAGCCATTCTTCCAGCTATTGAAGAAAAGAAGAACAGTGGAGTGGGACCAAAATTGCTCGAAATCATTAGAGGAGCTCAAAGCTTATCTCAGCAAACCACCATTTCTCGTAATACCTCAATATAACGATTACTTGTACCGATACTTTGCAGTTTCCATCCACACTATTAGCTCTGCACTAGTATGCGAAAGAATGGGAACCCAACGCCCAGTCTACTATGTGAGCAAGACCCTCTTGGACGCAGAGCAACGATACCTTCCAATGGAAAATCTCGCCTTCGCACTAGTGATAACATTGAGGAAATTAAATCACTACTTTGAAGCTCACTCTATCATCATCCTTACATCACACCCCTAAAGCAATCCTGCGAAAAGCGGATCTATCCGACAGACTGCCAAAGTTGTGGGTCGAGCTTGGGTGATTTGACATCCAGTTTCAACCAAGGAATACAATCAAAGGACAGGTCCTCGCCGACTTCATCGTGGAATTTATAGGAGATCATTCTTGCGATTAACTTCAATCCGTGGGTCAAAGGGGAGATCACTCAGCACAAGGTTTTTGGTGGCTGTTTGTTGATGGAGCCGCCAACTCCAAGGGGGCGGGAGTAGGCATTATGCTCGTTACCCTAAAAGATACAATCCTCGAGGAAGGAATCAGGCTTGGATTTGAAGCCTCCAACAATGAAGCAGAATATGAAGCATTAATAGCAGGACTGCAGAAGGCACGGGCGTTGGGGGCAAAGCAACTCCAGGTGTTCGAAAACTCACAACCGGTCTCTAATAATATAAGCAGAGACTTTAACGCGAAGGATGAGAGAATGGCAGTCTACCTCACTCTAACAAAGAAATTAATATCTAACTTCGAGCAAGTCAGTGTCCAAAAGTTTCCCAGAGGTCAAAAAAGTCATGCTGACGCCCTAGTGGCCTTGAGCTCAACAATCAACTCCGACTTAAAAAGAACAATTCCTATCGACTTCCTCACCCAGTCGAGCATCAACCAGAGCGACGAGCTACCAGACATGGGTCGTGTTCTCCAGATAGAAACAACACCCAGTTGGATGGACCCCCTAAGGGACTATTTAAATATAGTGCCCTACCAATTGATTAGAAGTATGCTCATCAGATAAGAGTCAAAGCTTCCCGCTTTCACTTATTTCCTGAGGGCAAGCTGTATAAAAGATCTTTCACCGGCCCTTACATCCAATGTGTTCACCCGAAGGACGTCGAAAAAGTTCTGCACGACCTTCATAAAGGAATCCGTGGGAGCCACATTGGGGGAAGATCGCTAGCTTTTCGAGAAATAAAGGATGGCTATTGGTGGCCATTCATGCAGAAAGATTCTGGTGTATATGCTCGCAGGTGCGAGAAATTTCAACTACACGCTCCTGTGGTTCACCAACCTACCAGCGACCGAAAATCACTTCCTAGACCTTGGCCTTTCGTCCAATGGGGAATGGACATCGTGGGCCCTCTTCCTATCGCTGTCGGTACTCGCAAGTATTTGTTGGTCGCAACAGACTACTTTCAGCAAATGGATTGAGGCAGAGCCACGGGCAAACATCAGAGACGCATATATGATGAGATTCATATGGAAGAACATAATTACTCACTTTGGGATCCCCAGGACTATCATCATTGACAACGGAACACAGTTCGAGAGTGTTCTTTTCCAGAGTTTCTATAGCGACCACGGGATCCTGCACCATTTCAGCTCGGTATCATACCCTCAGAGCAACGAACAAGCTGAAGCTTCTAATAAAATAGTTATTTATGGACTG
Source organism: Sambucus nigra (assembly GCA_949130495.1). NCBI lineage: Eukaryota > Viridiplantae > Streptophyta > Magnoliopsida > Dipsacales > Adoxaceae > Sambucus > Sambucus nigra. Next base: position 369,472,015 of record OX422217.1, read on the forward strand.
AAGAGGCGATTAGAGTGAGCTAAAGGGGCATGGGTGAGCGAGCTGCCACATATTCTATAGGATTATTGCACTACCCCATGGCGAGCAACTAGGGAAACACCATTCGCACTAATATATGGCATGGAGGCAATCATTCCCTTTGAAGCTGGCCTCCCCACCATGAGGTCCACCCTGGTCGACCAAGGCCATAACGATGCAGCATTACTTACTGAACTTGACCTGACTGAGGACCGAAGAGAACTAGCTTTAGTGAAACTAGTGGGTTATCAGCAACAGCTAGCAAAGCACTATAACAAAAAATTAAATTCAAGAACATTCCAGGTTGGGGACTACGGCCTAAGGAAAGTTCTTGGCAGCGCAATAAAACCATCAAATGGCAAGCTAGGTCCAAACTGGGAGGGACCATTCAAGGTGACAAGAGACAACCTTCAAGGAGCCTATCACTTAGAAATGCTGGAGGGCAGGGAGATACCCCGAGCATGGAACGTAGACAACCTAAAGAAATTCTACTTCTAGTTTTCTATATTGGCCTTTTATTACATTTTTGAAATTGACAATTCATTTTTCATTATTTTTTGGTTAAATAAAAGATTATTTGGCGGAGGCATTCTATGAAGTGTTAATTTTTTATGATGAACTTTATAACATGCACATCCTTTCCAAGCGACATGCGTCCTATTCAACATATAAAAGCAGGGTGTTACCCTCCTTAGGTTTTCATTATGAAACATGAACAACCTCCCAGCATTGCCCCTAGCAATATATAAAACCCTACAGGGGACCCTTAGGCAGCTTGGCCAACTGAGATTGGTCGGCAAATAAGGTATGGCTCAAAAACCTACTCGGATAGAACATCCAATGCCAGGTGTGCCCTCGCCATTGCCACACTTAGGCTTAAGGGGGTGTGACGACACAACCTAAAAGGTAAAGTTGGGCAGAATGGTATCTTATAAACATACTGTATTGGGAGGACATTCACTCGATAAAACAACTCTTGTCGGCTAAGAAGAGCCCAAGATGGTTAAAAATCAGTGAAGTAGAAAACACAATACACATGTTTAGTCGGCGAATCACCCAAAACATAAATATTTTATTACTTCATTACATTTACAAATAGTTACATTGAATTAAGTAAATCCTATAAGGCCTTTGTGCAAGGTAATCAGCTACTTGCGCTCTTCGACCGTCATTCGGGTGAGGAGCTAATTCTTCCTCGACTTCATTTGCATCTGGCTCCAGTAGATGCCTGGGATAACATCTATAGGGACCCACTGGTCGTCCCTCCTGAAAGGGTTGGGCATTAAAGTCGAAGGAGAGATCTCATGACGATACCAGAGTGCTGAGTTCTTGGGGACCTTCAGCTCCCTGAGAGAATTTAACCACCACCTAATAAAGGATAGCTCTTCAACCTCTGCCAACCTCGTCGGAGCATCTGTCCAACCCTGATCATAACCATTAGCCCACACTCACCGATGACCTTTCTTGAATAGATGCCTCAGTAGCGTAACATCTCTTTGGAGCTCGGTAGCTATCATGTATGCCCGGTGAACGTCTCCTCAAAGCTCGTTAGTCTCCTTAGTTAAATCATGGGCATCTGCACCATCTCGCCGTCCAGCCGATGAAGAGAAACCACGTAGAACCTGTTGAGTAATGCTAGGTGCATTCTCCTGCACTTGTGAGATTTCTCACCTCAGAGCTTCGTTCTCTTGCTGAAGTAACTCTCCAACTTGATTAACCTCTGAGGCATCCAGGAGCCTTGCCTTCAGAGCATCCACCTCTTATTGTACAGAAGCACCGATTTCCTCCATTTCTTGGAGCCTGTCCTTCAGCTTGGCGACGAGCCTTGACTAGTCCTTATAATCCTTATTCCTTGAACGAAGGGATTTAAAAATCTTCACGAAAGCCCTACGAACTTGATTGCTCACATCAGGACCAAGAATTTTTCCCAGTTGAGAAGTAGCAGGTATATATTCATCAACATCAATAAACTACAAACCATGCAAGCATTAAAGAGAAAAAAAATTAGTATGTGGGAGGGAAAAAGATTTCATTTCATTAAAAAAATGAGGTTCCAAGTACATCAGTGAAAGATAGAAAATAATAACATAAGCAAAACAATACAAGAAGTTCTCTAGGATATGCTAGCTGGAAACCTCTGTCTGCTCTGAGGTCGTTGGTTGCTTCCCCTTGTTTGCAACAGCCCCAGGCACACCTCCCTCAGACAGAGCAGTTACCATTCCCTGGTTTAGGGGCACTTCGGTAGCGGTAGTGTGGGCAACAGGAACACCTACATCAACAACAGGAGTAGGAGCCTCATCCACGAAAGGCTTGGGGCCAGGATTGTCCTCGTCAAAAAGTGGGGAGTCGATATCCACCTCGGCAACTAGGAGAGACTTATTCCAACCCTTCTTGAAGTTCAGACGACTGATATAGCCAATCTGAACATCATCATTCTCATACGTTGTGGTCCATTCGGTGTTGTACGAGCTTTCCTTAAGGGTGGGAGCCTCGGATTCCACCTTCTTAACCTATTGCGCGAGCACCCTGTTCTCCTCCACCACGGCCAGCTTGCTCGAGCAGACCAAGTCATAGGACTGCCTCAACTCCTTGAGATCCTTGGTCGCCACCTCCTTTTCTCGATTGGCCTCAATAAGGGCAATATTTAATACCCCATATTTTTATGGCTTTTAAAATTAGGGATTTATTGAATTTAATTGAGATATTAATTTAATATTAATCCAGCATTTCTTTTAAATATTTACTAGCGTGACGAGAGTTAGTAATTATTGAGAATTTTTTGAATATTACTGGATGAGAAGAGTAATATATAAGATTGATTTTATTAAAATTGTCGCGAGTGAATAAAATGGCAATTATGGAAATTTAATTCGGGACGCGCCTGTGTCGTGTCAGGACTAAATTATTATTATTAAAGCGAATAGATTATAAGTCGTACGTATAGTCATTTTGAGTGCTCCAAAGTGTCCGGAAGGGTCGAGATAGTCCGAAAAGTGTACCTGGGGATTTAGTTTGGGTCTCGGAGTGTTTTTAGTCCTAATTGACATCCCAGTAGGGTATTTTAGACATTTTGTATTTTTGGGTAATTAAACCCACGAATTTTCTTAGTATTTATTAGCCATTTAGAGTTGTCTCTTGGGGTTAACAAACACAAAACCTAAGCCATCCATTAGAGTAGAAGGTGAAGTGATTAGAGAAGAAGGTGAAGAGATTTGAGAAGAAGGTGAAGAGTTTTTCAAGAAATCCAAGGCCTAGAACTCACCCGATTTCATCGCCACCACCACTAAAACGTAGATCGCACGACGAGGAACGCAACCATATATTTTTTATCAACAAATTAAACCCTTGAATCTGAGGCAAGGATCTATCTTGCTAAATTCCAAGTTAATATACCTTCCATGTTAGTCTAGGAATGAAAATCATATGTTTTAATTGAAGAATTATATGCTTTGGAAGAGAATTCATATATGTTATAGGGAGAACCCATGTAGTCTAAAATCTTGATCATATTTAGAGGATTGCCCACGAACTTATTATGATATTTGGGAAGAAAATCTTGATTAAAATAGAGGGTGGTGATTATTCATGCAAAATTTGGTTTTATAAAGAGATTTGAGATTTAACCCCTTTTTGATTAATTCGTTGAGGATTCATTGATGTCTTTATGTTAGAACTTGTTTATGTACATTGCTTATACACTTGGTTTACTTTGATGGGAGTTTGGGATGAAATTATAGAGGTTTTGAGGGGTTAAAATGGTTGAACCTGTAGGTTGAATATTGCAGAAAACTGGGCAAGAACTGCTTGATCGATCGATCAACCCCTCCTGGAAAACTGCATATTTTGCCCCTCTTTGTTTAGTCCGATTAAAATGCATAGGAACCCTTGATTATCTATGATAGAGCATAATGGGTTATGAAGATGAGCAATAGGGTCTAAGTAGACTTCGTTGAGTGAAATTAATATGAGATGAAATTGTGGGTTAATGGGGAGTTATTCATACATTGAAAATTGTGCGTACGTTTACTAAAAGATTGAGACTCATGAAAGACTTAGACTAGAAGGTAAGTGAAGGTATACCTACTGAAATTTATACTTGGTGAGAAAGAATACTTCGAGAGATGAGAAGAAAGAACGAAGTAAATAATAAATGAGAATAAAAGAGACGAATCAATTATGCGAGATAATTAAGTAAAATTTGTGCTAAGCACGGATGACAATAATTATGGGTCATGGGTGAACCTAATTTGGAACATATGAATATTTATATGTATGACTTTGTGATTGTGAATATATTATGTATCTGTGTATGACACACCTAGCTTACTTGCTGTCGATGGGAGGTTTACGCGTGAGGGAAGTCATATCCTGATGAATCCATGGGATTTTTGATTTGTCGCTCGAGAACATAGGACTATGAAAGACTTATCAATAAGTTGATAAGTTCACTAACTATGGGAACGTAGGTATGTGCGTGACCCGTGGGTATGAGAACTATGTTCACCTCCAATTTTTATGTTGATATTTGTGGTTCGAGGAATCTTTACCGAACCTATAGTCCCCTACACAGTGACGTGATGTCTTGGGACAAGATAGCAGAGTAATGCAGCACCGCAGTTGTGTCTCGAGGTGCAGTATAGTATATATATAATATAGTGAATATATATATATATATATACACACACATGTGATGATATCTACTATGTGGCTAAAGTAGAAATGTAAGATAGTTATATATGAAAACACTTAGTTGAATTGAATTAATAAGGCTCATATCCATGTTGAATCTAAATTGATATATATATGTTTATAACATCATTATATGTATTATAAGGTTAATACGTGGGAATAAATTGGGCTATAAAGAATGGATACACGTGAATAATCTAGTTAGCGTGGGAACTATAACTAGGATATCCTAGAGGTACGGTAGGAGTGCACACTAGATGAGAGGTGATGATTCTCAAGAGAGTGTCGCATACTAAAATGGTTGTGATATTAACTGGTAAGGATTTTAAATACTTGCTAAACTAATTTAAACTGTTTTACACTGGGGCTCTCACACGTTTTCTGTAATTTCTTTCTCTCTTGTATATATATGTATGTATTACAGGTGCCCAGCCACAGGGGCGTCATGCTTAGGTTCTTTGGATTGGACGTGCTGTAGCTTATGTGGGAGTTGCAGGACCTTGCTTTAGATGACTTCGTCATTGAATCAGTTCCTACTTTAGATCTTCATAGTTAGGGCATGTGTCGCTCGATTTCCTTTTCCGTTTAGATCTTATCAAGGATTTATGTTCATTTATATTTTCGGTACTCAATGCTCCTTGGGAGTTAACTCTTGTCAGAATGATTTCATTTATGGTTCTTATACTTGGTTTGGATTATATAGATGGTTTAATTCTTGTGTGTAAATTGTCATCCTTAGTATTTATGTGATTCTTAACTGTTGAGTATTAAAATGATTTTTATATTGGTATTTAAGAAAGGAAAAATGAGACTTTAAATTGTTTTGACACTTAGCTTAATTATTTAGGGTGTTTATATTGGTAATAATTATTTTACAAAAGTGATGCTGAGAATGAACCAACCCTTCACCTTATTGTTATTTTAACAAAGGACTGATCACCCGGTATGTAATTAAGCGGGGTGTTACAGGTGGTATTAGAGCATCAGGTTCTAGTGTCCTTTAGGGTTTGTACGACTTACTAAGCTTTCAGCTCAGCGTTACATTGTTTGATATAGAGCCCTATGTTTAGGATTGTTGATTTCTATGGTAAGAGTCAGTTCTCCTGCTATAACGTATATATTAGTGAATCTTATTTGAGTTCGGACGTGTTCGTACAAGAAGTATGGCAAATGAGGGCCATTGGACGGATAGTGGAGGTCCTACTTAGGAGGTTATGAAGTATGTTCGAGGATGATGACCGTAGCCGAGGTCACCCCTATTATGGCATGAGAGTCCAGGACTGTAAAGACGGTTAGGACGCAGCCTACAAATTTCAAGTGCTGCTATAGTCGAAGGTGATGCCAAATTAGACTCACCCAACGTAGTACGCTTGGGAGAGGATCAAATGGAAAATTTAGGAGGGTCATCAGTAGAACTTCTAGAAATGCGGGAATTGGGTGTGTTACCCAACGAAGGCAATATATTCAAAGGCTTGGACATATAGTGGAGTGTGGCTAACTAAAACTGAAAATTTGGGGTAAATTTTTCTTGACTCATCAGAGCAAAGTTATAATAGTGGGAGTCAATAACCACCGCCCACGAATGAGGGTACGTTTTCTATCTATGGAGTTATGGGGAGCATAATGATTGTTATTAGGACCTCACATTCATTTGTAGCTATTAGAATTGCAAGGACCATAGGGTTACTAGACTTGGCCATTGGTACTATTATTTATGTAGACTCACCGATGGGTAGTGGGATGCCTATTATTTTCTTATATATATCAAAACGTGAGTTTAATTTTATCGGGGATTTACTTGTTATAGACATATTCGAGTAAGATGTGATTATCGGCATGGATTGACTTGTTGTTTATGAGACCAAAATTGATCGTTATAGCCAGTGTATTGTCTTTGATACGAGAGTGAATAAGTAGACTTTTATAAATAGATAAAACTTGTTGGGATGTTATATACTATAGACTAAGGACCTGAGGAGTTTCGATGACCAACTATTTTAGGTAGTAGTGTATCGGGGGGGTTCCTTGTTTGGATTTCGCTCTGCGAGACACCCCACGCATGAAACTAAAGAACGTTGGGAGTCGAAGTAAGTTAGGCCTTTAGAATATGAGTTTATAAACTTTGCCATTATATATATATATATATATATATATATATATATATATATATATCAGAGAGTTATGAGTTGTAGCATGATTTGAGGCAAATGGAATCGCCAAATGAGTATATGAAAATCATAGAAATACAAATTATAGAATAAGTAGTCAGTTAATTAAGGGTAACCTTACAGAGGAATCACATTTATTTAGACCTTATGATGGAATGTACACACATTGAGTGTATGGGCATCTTGTATGGTTTCATTGCAGTATTTTCCATATTTGTGTCACAGTAAGTATTCTTGAGGTTAAAGAAAGTAGAAGTTGTGACTTCAAGATATAGTTGTTTGATGACTTAGGATCATTACTCCCATATTTTTTCCATGAGGATGGCATAGGAAGGATTGGGTAAAGTTTAACTCAAGATAATTTAAACTAAATGGTAAGGCTTGGCGTATCACATTACTGGGGGTATTCGGTAATGTACTGTATGGGTGGTACGATGGAAATTACATGAGATATGAGATTAATACTCAAAGTTCTCCTTACCAGTTACGCTTTATTTTTCCGAATTTCGGGACGAAATTCCATTATTAGGGGGGAAGAATGTAATACCCCATATTTTTATGGCTTTTAAAATTTGTAATTTATTGAATTTAATTGAGATATTAATTTAATATTAATCCGACATTTTATTTTAAATATTTACTAGCGTGACGAGAGTTAGTAATTATTGAGAATTTGTTGAATATTACTGGATGAGAAGAGTAATATATGAGATTAATTTTATTAAAATTATCACGAGTGAATAAAATGGCAATTATGGAAATTTAATTTGGGACGCGCATGTGTCGTGTCAGGACTAAATTATTATTATTTAAGTGAATAAATTATAAGTCATCCGTATAGTCGTTTTGAGTGCCCCACAGTGTCCGGAAGGGTCGATATAGTCAGAAAAGTGTACCTGGGTTTTTTAGTTTGGGTCTCATAGCGTTTTTAGGCCTAACTGACATCCCAGGAGGGTATTTTAGATATTTTATATTTTTGGGTAATTAAACTCACGAATTTTCTTAGTATTTATTAGACATTTAGAGTTGTCTCTTGGGGTTAACAAACACAAAACCTAAGCCAACCATTAGAGAAGAAGGTTAAGTGATTAGAGAAGAAGGTGAAGAGTTTTTCAAGAAATCCAAGGCCTAGAACTCATCCGATTTCATCTCCACCACCACCAAAATGTAGATCGCACGACGAGGAATGCAACTATATATTTTTCATCAACAAATTAGACCCTTGAATCCGAGGCTAGTATCTATCTTTCTAAATTCCAAGTTAATATACCTTCCATGTTAGTCTAGGAATGAAAATCATATGTTTTAATTGAAGAATTATATGTTTTGGAAGAGAATTCATATATGTTGTAGGGAGAACCCATGTAGTCTAAAATCTTGATCATATGTAGAGGATTACCCATGAATTTATTATGATATTTGGGAAGAAAATCTGGATTAAAATAGAGGGTGGTGATTATTCATGCAAAATTTGGTTTTATAAAGAGATTTAAGATTTAACCCCTTTTTGATTAATTCGTTGAGGATTCATTGATGTCGTTACGTTAGAACTTATTTATGTACATTGATTATACACTTGGTTTACTTTTATGGGAGTTTGGTATGAAATTATAGAGGTTTGTAGGGGTTAAAATTGTAATGACTCCATTTTCTTATACCAATATATAATTGTCTTCTTTTAATTTCGTCACACTTACTATCTAATAATGATATATTATTACATATATGATATTCCAAGTTCTTAATATGACAAAGCCCATTTTTAAATTTGAAGAATCAATGGTAAAATGGGTCAAATTGAGATTTTATGGCACATCCTAAGCTAAGTGATAAGTTTTGGGGTAGAAAATGTAATTTTATAAAACTTTAGGGACTTGGCTTTAATAAAGAAATTTAGGGACCAAAATGAAAAATAAAAGGGGCCTTTTTGTAAATAAAATATTTTTAGGGTCCTAAAAGAAATATTTAAAATATATGGTGTGAAATTACCAAAATGCCCTTCTGATGCAAAATGACCCTTATACCCTTAATACCTTTCCACCTCGTGCTCGACACCTCGTGCTTTGTTTTGACACCTCCACCGTACACGCGTCTTCATTAGAGGAGAAGCCAAAACATCTGTCGTCATTAAAAGAGAAGCTAAAACACGTGTCGCAGTCCAGTGAAATAAGACTGCAAGACGCCTCCGTTACACGACATGTCAACGCTGACTCGCCATTGTAAAAGCTTGGTCAGCATGGACACGTGTCAATGCCGTGATATCTTTGAAAAACTATAAATAGGGCCTTTGGGGATCATTTGAAACTCACACCAAATTCCTTGAGAATTATAGAGAGAAGTAGTGAGAGAAAGCGTGGAAACATTTAAGAAGAAGTTCTTAGGGATATTCATCTTAAGGTAATCTTAATGTTATAATGCATCTTTACAATTTTAATTTATTGTTTTATAGCTTTACTTAGTAGTTATTCTGGTAAAATAAACTAAAGGATTCACTAATCAAAACATAAAATCTAGAACAAATCCAAGTCGATTTTATAAACTTGTTTGAAATTATACGCTTTTAAATAAAATGATTCTTTTTAAAGAAATTGCTCATTATTATGGAATCCCATTTAAGTAATTCCAAAGTCAGGCCCTGTGAAGTTCTGTCTAGATGAGATGGTATTTAAGTGGTGCCCCTGTGACCCTCCATCTCTACTGGGAATGAATCCGAAAATGTTCAGTCTATATGAGATGGTATTTAAGTGGTGCCCCTGTGACCCTCCATTTCTACTGGGAACCGACTGATGAGGAAGGACTATGAATTGAATTCTTCAATTATGATCAATGAGTTTTAAAAGTTAACAAATAGGGATTCAGTAATCCTTTGAAACAAGAGGTTATTATAGTACAAACTGAACCTTAGAATGTGTACTTAAATCTTTATCAGATTAACGTGTGATCGAAGACCAATACGAGTAAATTTGACCTCCATTTTGGGTGAGTACTCTGACATTCCTTGTGTATTTTGATTATATGATATTATGCAAACTATATATATTTTGTGAACTGCTTTTATTCTCAAAATCCATGTGATACCGATGATTGATTCATTTGTGATATGTTTATATTTGTCCATATAACATATCGATTAAAATTATTATTGAAAAGGATATCGAATATTGAAAATATGATTCGGCCTAAGTGACCTCTTTACTGATTGTCCTTCCCAACTGGGTTATCGCTGGTGTGCCCTAAATAAGGTATTGTGACGAACTAGTTTGATTGACCCTCAACTATCGGGATATAATACGGTAGAATAATACGGTACTAGAGTGTACTTGGCCATCAAAATGATATGATTGAAAGAAAAAAGTATATCACATTTGATTTGTTGCATTCGTCTTATTCTGAGCTATCCAATTGTGATATATATACTTTCATTTCAAAATATATATCTATTTACTGGAAGTTCCTATCCATATGTATATGCCTTCTCTTTTGACTTGAATTGGTATCTCTTTTCTAAAAACCCTGGAATTTCTGGAGATTGAACCTCATTCGGCTTTTAGCTGATGTTGTATAAGTAACCATTTTTCAGGAAACGTTTAGGCTCACGGACGGAACGAAAATGGACTATATTGAAGATTTAGCTTTTAGAGCTCTTTTTGTAAAATGTTTATTTAGAGCATGTCTGGCTCTCTTGTAATAAGGTTTAAATTTTCTCTTACGTTTTAACTCATTGTTACTTTTAATATATATGAAGTTTCCTTTAAAAAGCTCTGATGATGTAATTCCTTTGCTTTCAGTATTTTATGATTCATAACCATGTGATAATATTTCCGTTGCATTTATTTAAGGAAATAATTAAATCGAAATATGTGTTGCCTTAGTGGCATGTTAAGACACTCATTACCTAATACTATTTTGGGTCGGGGTCGTGACAGAGGTGGTATCAGGGCATAGGTTATGAACCCGTAGACTACTGAACATAAGACGTTATAGATTTTAAGTATCCATACATAGGATATATGTTTAAATATCCGACTTATGTGATAACCCTCCACATGTCTTACACTATATATATATAATTATTTATATATCATTGTTCTTCTAAATTGCAATTTGGGCTAGTATAATACATCTTACGTTTGGCCATGACTGTAGAAAATGACCAAGGAAAGATCAACTCCAGGAACTAGTGGTTTGAGTATGGAAGGACTGGAAGGTGCATACAAGGCAATTGAAAGTCTAGCAAGAATTGTGGAGCATCAGGTGAATAATGGACCACCAAGGAATCTTGAACTAAGTAGTTGTACTATTGAACAGTTCAAGAAGATGAATCCGCCGTCTTTTAAAGGTACTCCTAACCCCACTGAAGCAGAAAATTAGGTGATGCAAATGGAAAAGATGTTCGATGTTCTTAAGTGTACAGATGAACAACGTGTTTTATTTGGAACATTCATGTTAGAAGGTGAAGCCGAAATTTGGTGGAGAATGACTAAGAGAATGCATGGGGAAAGAAATAATCCCATAGGTTGGAATGACTTCTTAGTGATTTTCTATGAGAAATACTTTCTCGAAACGGTGCAAGACCAAAAAGCAGCTGACTTCATGAGTCTGGTTCAAGGAAATATGACGGTTAGTCAATACGAGGCAAATTTTACTGAGTTATTCCGTTTTGCACATCATGTTATGATAACCGATGTTTTAAGAGCCAAGAAGTTTGAACGTGGGTTAAGGTTGAATATTCGTAGCCGAATTTCCATCCTAAAGTTGACATCATATAATGACGTAGTGGCTAGGGCAACAATAGCTGAGAAGGATAGTGAAGAATATAATCAGGTTAGAGAGGGGAATAGGAAGTTTGGAGAACAAAGAGGAAGGAAACCTAATAACAAACCCTTTAGGACTATACCTAATATAGGACAAACTTTAGTAAACAAACCCTTTAATGTTGATAAATGCCAACGTTGTGGTAATATTCATAGAGGGCGACCTTGTTACCTGGAGACAGGGAGTTGCTTTGGGTATGGCCAAAAGGGACATAAAATGCGATATTGTCCTAACAAAGGGAAGGCGGCAATAAAGACTTCTAATGACAATAAGGATCAGGGAAGACAGGGTAGAGTTTTTAATCTTTTCGATGCAAATTCTTCTAATGTAGTAGTGTCAGGTACACTTTCTATATGTGAACAACCTTTTCAAGTTTTAATATATCTTGGTTCTACCCATTCATTTGTGTCTATACATTTTGTTAATCGCTTTCCTACTATTCCTGAACCCTTGAATCATAGCATACACGTTTCTACTCCTTCGGGTGAGTTATGGATGGGAACATTAGTGCATAAGTTATGCCCTATAAATGTTTGTAGTCATAAACTATTCGCTGATTTGATAGTTTTAGACATAAGACATTTTAAAGTCATTTTGGGGATGGATTGGTTAGCATGATATCATGCTAGGGTGGATTGTTTTCAGAGGAGAGTTATTTTCCAAATTCCTAACCAATCAGAATTCAGTTTTGAGGGAAATAGCATCTTATCTCCCATAGATATTATCTCTGGAATGCAAGCTTGTAGTTTTCTTAAGAAGGGATGTCAAGGATTCCTTTCCAGTGTTATTTATTTACAAACAAAAGAGCCTAGTTTAGAAGATATTCCTATAGCTAAGCTATTTCTAGATGTTTTTCTAGATGATTTTCCCAGTCTACCTCCTAGTAGAGAAGTAGAATTTACCATTGACCTTGTTCCTAATACTACACCAATCTCAAAACCACCTTATCACATGGAACCTTTAGAATTAATGGAATTAAAAGTTCAATTACAAGATTTGTTAGACAAGGGTTTTATTAGACCTAGTATATCCCCTTAGGGTGCTCCAGTGTTATTTGTTAAAAAGAAGGATGGGACGATGAGGTTATGTATAGATTATCGTGAACTAAATAAGGTGACCATTAAGAATAAATACCCCTTACCTCGTATAGATGATTTGTTTGACCAACTGCAAGGTGCGCAAGTATTTTCAAAGATTGACCTTAGGTCAGGCTATCACCAATTGAAGACTAAGCAAGAGGATATTTCGAAATCATCTTTTTGTACTAGATATGGTCACTATGAATTTCTTATGATGCCATTTGGATTAACTAATGCACCAGCCACTTTTATGGATATGATGAATAGAATGTTTAGGAAATATCTGGATCAGTGTGTGGTAGTTTTCATTTATGACATCCTTATTTATTCCAAAGGTATTGAAGAACATGAGAAGCATTTGAAGATAGTATTACAAATCCTTAGGAAAGAGAAATTATATGCGAAATTAAAGAAGTGTGGATTTTGGTTGCCTAGTGTTTCTTTTCTAGTACATGTCATATCGAAGGAGGGAGTGTTAGTTGATCCTCAAAAGATCGAGGATATACTAGATTGGCCAAGACCAACTAATGTGATAGAGATTCATAGTTTCCTAGGATTAGCAGGTTATTATCGAAGATTTGTTGAAGGATTTTCTAGTATTACCAAACCTCTATCTAGGTTAACGCAAAAGAAGGTGAAATATGAATGGTTTAAGGAAGTTGAGAATAGTTTTTGAGAACTTAAGAATCGATTAGTAACTACCCCAATTTTGACTATTCCTTCCGGTACAGGAGGATTTGTGATTTATATCGTGATGCTTCTAAAAATGGTTTGGGATGTGTGATAATGCAAAATGGAAAAGTAAAAGCTTATGCCTCGAGACGGTTAAAACCACATGAGAAAAATTATCCAACTCATGACTTAGAATTAGCAGCGGTAATTTTTGCTCTTAAGATTTGGAGACATTATTTGTATGGTGAGACTTGTGATATTTATACCGATCATAAGAGTTTGAAATATATCTTTACTCATAAGGAATTGAACATGAGACAAAGGAGGTGGTTAGAATTGATGAAGGATTATGATGTAAGTATTCACTATCACCCGGGGAAAGCTAATGTAGTTGCCGACGCTTTGAGTAGAAAGTCTACACCAAATTTAGCATGTCTTATTACCAGCCAGGAAGATCTATTAAAAGATTTTAGAAGTATTGAAATAAATGTACATATTTATAGCAAAGGAGGAATAATCGTAAACTTATAAATACAACCCACGTTAATGGAAATAATTAAAGTTGCATAAGTAAATGACCCACAACTGAAGAAAATTAAAGAAGAGGTTATTGAAGGAAAGAGAATTGAATTTGTGATACGAGATCATATATTAAGGTTTGGAAATAGAGTGTGTATATCGGGTGATGCCCAACTAAAGAGGCATATTTTGGAGGAAGGTCATTACTCGAGATTCACAGTTCATCCCGAAAATACCAAGATGTATAGAGATCTTCGAGAAGTGTTTTGGTGGAATAACATGAAAAGGGAGATAGCAGAGTTTGTATCTCAGTGTTTGATCTATCAACAAGTAAAAGCTGAACATCAGAAACCATCAGGATTCTTACAACCTTTACCTATCTCTGAGTGGAAATGGGAACATATTACCATGGATTTTGTGACAGGGCTACCAAGGAGTTCCAATGGTAATGATTCCATTTGGGTGATTATTGATAGGTTAACTAAATCTACTCATTTTCTTGCCATTAATATTACCCATTCCTTATAAAAGTTAGATAAATTGTATATACAGGAAATTATTAAGCTTCATGGAACCCCAGTTTCAATTATTTCTGATCGTAACCCTACATCAGTGTCTCGCTTTTGGAAAAGCCTACAAGTAGCCATGGGAACAAAATTGAATTTTAGCACCACTTTTCATCCTCAAACAGACGGACAATCTGAGAGAACTATCCAAACCTTAGAGGATATGCTTAGGGCATGTATACTTGATTTGAAGGGGAATTGGGACGATCATTTACCATTAGTGGAATTTGCATATAATAATAGCTATCAAGCAAGTATTCAAATGGCTCCGTATGAGGCACTTTATGGTAGAAGGTGTCGTTCTCCTGCATGTTGGGTAGAAGTTAGAGAAAAAAAATTATTGGGACAAGAATTGATGCAGGTCAAAACAGAGAAAGTGAAATTGATACAAGACCGACTTCAAATCGCTCAAAGCCGTCAAAAGAGTTATGTTGACAATCGACACCGACCGTTAGAATTCCAAAGAGGAGACTATGTTTTCTTACGAGTATCATCGACAAAGGGAGTAATCCGATTTGGGAAGAAAGGAAATTTAAGTCCAAGATACATAGGGCCTTTTGAAATCCTTGAAAGGGTAGGTGTTATTGTGTATAGAATAGCCTTACCCCCTGAACTCTTGAGTGTGCATAATATTTTTCATGTTTCAATGATGAAGAAATACATCCCTGATCTAGCACATATCTTAAGTTACGATCCTCTTCAAGTTAGAGAATATTTGACATACATTGAGCATCTAGTGGAAATCTTGGGACCATAAAGATTAAATATTACGAACCAAGGTTAATCCACTAGTTAAAGTATTATGGCGTAATCATTTTGTTAAAGAAGCAACATGGGAGTGGGAAGATGAAATAAAAGAGAGATATCCATACCTTTTTGGAAATTAATGTAAGTAAAGTTTGGGGACCAAGATTTTTAAAAGGAGGGTAGGATGTAATGACCTCACTTTCTTATGCGAATATATAATTGCCTTCTTTCAATTTCGTCACACAACTATCTATAATGATATATTATTACATATATGATATTCCGAGTTCTTAATATGACAAATCCCATTTTTAAATTTGAAGAATCAATGGTAAAATGGGTCAAATTGAGATTTTATGGCACATCCTAAGCTAAGTGATAAGTTTTCGGGTAGAAAATGTAATTTTATGAAACTTTAGGGACTTGGTTTTAATAAAGAAAGTTTTAGGGAACAAAATGAAAAACAAAAGGGGCCTTTTTGTAAATAAAATATTTTTAGGGACCTAAAAGAAATATTTAAAGTATATGGTGTGAAATTACCAAAATGCCCTTCTGGTGCAAAATGACCCTTATACCCTTAATACCTTTCCACCTCATGCTCGGCACCTCGTGCTTGGTTTTGACACCTCCACCGTACACGCGTCGTCATTAGAGGAGAAGCCAAAACACGTGTCGTCGTTAGAGGAGAAGCTAAAACACGTGTCGCAGTCCAGTGAAATAAGACTGCAAGACGCCTCCGTTACGCAACACGTCAACGCTGACTCGCCATTGTAAAAGCTTGGTCAGCATGGACACGTGTCAATGGCGTGATATCTTTGAAAAAATATAAATAGTGAATTTGGGGATCATTTGAAACTCACACCAAATTTCTTGAGAATTATATAGAGAAGTAGTGAGAGAAAGCGTGGAAACGTTTAAGAAGAAGTTCTTAGGGATATTCATCTTAAGGTACTCTTAATGTTATAAGGCATCTTTATAATTTTAATTTATTGTTTTATAGCTTTACTTAGTAGTTATGATGGTAAAATAAACTAAAGGATTCACTAATCAAAACTTAAAATTTAGAACAAATCCAAGTCGATTTTGTAAACTTATTTGAAATTATACGCTTTTAAATAAAATGATTCTTTTTAATGAAATTGCTCATTGTTATGGAATCCCATTTAAGTTATTCCAAAGTCAAGCCCGGTGAATTTCTGTCTAAATGAGATGGTATTTAAGTGGTGCCCCTGTGACCCTACATCTCTACTGGAATGAATCCGGAAATATTCTGTCTAGCTGAGATGGTATTTAAGTGGTGCCCCTGTGACCCTCCATCTCTACTGGGAACCGACTGATGAGGAAGGACTATGAATTTAATTCTTCAATTATGATCAATGAGTTTTAAAAGTTAACAAATAGGGATTCAGTAATCCTTTAAGAGAAGAGGTTATTATAGTATAAACTGAACCTTAGAACATGTACTTAAATCTTTATCAGATTAACGTGTGATCGAAGACCAATACGAGTAAATTTGACCTCCATTTTGGGTGAGTACTCTGACATTCCTTGTGTATTTTGATTATATGATATTATCCAAACTATATATATTTTGTGAACTGCTTTTATTCTCAAAATCCATATGGTACCGATGATTGATTCATTTGTGATATGTTTATTTTTGTCCATTTAACATACCGATTAAAATGATTATTGAAAAAGGATATTGAATATTGAAAATATGATTCGGCCTAAGGGACCTCTTTACTGACTGAGCTTCCCAGTTGGGTTATAGCTGGTGTGCCCGAAATAAGGCGTTGTGACGAACTAGTTCGATTGACCCTCAACTACCGGGGTATAATAAGGTAGAAGAATACGGTACTAGAGTGTACTTGGCCATCAAAATGATATGATTGAAAGAAAAAATTATAACACATTTGAATGTTGCATTCGTCTTATTCCGAGCTATCCAACTATGATATATATACTTTCATTTCAAAATATATATATCTATTTACTGCAAGTTCCTATCCATATATGTATATGCCTTCTTTTTTTACTTGAATAAGTATCTATTTTCTAAAAACCCTGGAATGTCTGGAGACTGGACCTCATTCGGCTTTTAGCTGATGTTGTATAAATAACTATTTTTCAGGAAACGTTTAGGCTCACGGACGGAACGAAAATGGACTATATTAAAGATTTATCTTTTAGAGATCTTTTTGTAAAATGTTTATTTAGAGCATGTCTGGCTCTCTTGTAATAAGGTTTAAATTTTCTCTTAAGTTATAACTCGTTGTTACTTTTAATATATATGAAGTGTCATTTAGAAAGCTCTGATGACGTAATTCCTTTACATTCAGTATTTTACGATTCATAACCACGTGGTAATATTTCCGTTGCATTTATTTAAGGAAATAGTTAAATCAAAATATTTGTTGCATTGGTGGCATGTCAAGACACTCGTTCCCTAATACTATTTTGGGTTGGGGTCGTGACAAAAATAATTGAACCCATAGGTTGAATATTGCAGAAAATTGGGCAAGAAATGCTTGATCAATCGATCGACCCCCTTTCCTCGATCGATCGATCCCTCCTAGAAAACTGCATATTTCCCCCCTTTTTGTTTAGTCCGGTTAAAATGCGTAGGAAACCTTGATTATCATTGATAGAGCATAATGGGTTATGAAGATGAGCAATAGGGTCTAAGTAGACTTCGTTGAATGAAATTAATATGAGATGAAATTGTGGGTTAACGGGGAGTTATTCATACATTGAAAATTGTGCGTACGTTTACTAAAAGATTGAGACTCATGAAAGACTTAGACTCGAAGTTAAGTGATGGTATACCTACTGAAATTTATACTTAGTGAGAAAGAATACTTAGAGAGATGAGAAGAAAGAACGAAGTAAATAATAAAGGAGAATAAAAGAGACGAATCCGTTATGCGAGATAATTAAGTAAAATTTGTGCTAAGCACGGATGACAATAATTATAGGTCGTGGGTGAACCTAATTTGGAACATATGAATATTTATATGTATGACTTTGTGATTCTGCATATATTATGTATCTGTGTATGACATACCAGCTTACTTGCTATCGACGAGAGGTTTGCGCGTGAGGGCAGTCATATCCTGATGAATCCATGGGATTTTTGATTTGTCGCTCGAGAACATCGGACTATGAAAGACTTATCGGTAAGTTGATAAGTCCGCTGACTATGGGAATGTAGGTATGTGCGTGACCCGTGGTCATGAGAACTATGTTCGCCTCCAATTTTTATGTTGATATTTGTGGTTCGAGAAATCTTTCCCGAACCTATAGTCCCCTATACATCGACGTGATGTATTGGGACAAGATAGCAGAGTAATGCAGCACCACAGCTGTGTCTCGGGGTGCAGTATAGTGTATATATATATATATATATATATATATATATATATATATATATATATATATATATATATATATATATATATACATGTGATGATATCTACTATGTGGCTAAAGTAGAAATGTAAGATAGTTATGTATGAAAACACTTAGTTGAATTGAATTAATAAAGGACTTATCCATACTGAATCTAAATGCATATATATATATGTTTATAACATCATTATATGTATTATAAGGTTAATACTTGGGAATAATTTGGGCTACAAAGAATGGATACACGTGAATAATCTAGTTAGCGTGGGAACTATAACTAGTATGTCCTAGAGGTACGGTAGGAGTGCACACTAGATGAGAGGTGATGATTCTCAAGAGAGTGTCGCATACTAAAATGGTTGTGATATTAACCGGTAAGCATTTTAAATACTTGCTAAACTAATTTAAACTATTTTACACTCGGGCTCTGACTCGTTTTCTGTAATTTCTTTCTCTCTTATATATATATATATATATATATATATACAGATATATGTATTACAGGTGCCCAACCACAGGGGCGTCATGCTTAGGTTCTTTGGATTGGACGTGCTGCATCTTATGTGGGAGTTGCATGCCCTTGCTTTAGACGACTTCGTCATTGAATCAGTTCCTACTTTAGATCTTCATAGTTAGGGCATGTGTCGCTCGATTTCCTTTTCTGTTTAGATCTTGTCAAGGATTTATGTTCATTTATATTTTCGGTATTCAATGCTCCTTGGGAGTTAACTCTTGTCAGAAAGATTTCATTTATGGTTCTTATACTTGGTTTGGATTATATAGATGGTTTAATTCTTGTGTGTAAATTTCCATCCTTAGTATTTATGTGATTCGTAACTGTTGGGCATTAAAATGGTTTTTATATTGGTATTTAAGAATGGAAAAATGAGACTTTAAATTGTTTTGACACTTAGCTTAATTATTTAGGGTGTTTATATTGGTAATAATTATTTTACAACAGTGATGCTGAGAATGAACCAACAGTTCACCTTGATGTTATTTTAATAAAGGACTGATCACCCGGTATTTAATTAGGCGGGGTGTTACACAATATCGAAAGAGTTTTGGGCAGCATCAGCAACCTTTAAGTTGGCCTCCAGCTCGGTATTCTTCCCCTCCAGCTCATCGCCTCTGTGGTAGAGGATGGCGAAATCGATCACAAACTGCAAGGAAGAGAAATGTTAGCAAAAGAAGTATTAAATAGAGTATTGCAAGAGTATGGAAGAAAGATAAGACTTACCAAGGCTAGCCTCTGACTCGCCTTTAGAGCTAACAGGTTAGTCCCCATTATCTTCTGACGATCAGTCGACAAAATTGCTCTTTCGAGCAGCGTAGGAGCCAACTGAGGGGACATGGCAACATAAGCTCCCTCTGGCAAAGAAGATACGGTCACAATAGCTTGTCCTGCCTTTGTCCTTACCTCTTCTCTCCTCTTATCCTCTTCCTTCTCTTTCCTCTCCTTCTCAGCTCTCTTTCTCTCCTCCACATTCTTCTCCTCCTCCTCCTTCTTTCTCTCCCTCTCTCTCAATAGAACCTCCTCTCTCTTCTTCTTCTCCTGCTCATGAGTAGCAGGCTGAGAACCAGTAGCAACATCCCCACTACCGGATTTTTACTTCTTCAACCGGAGAGATAGAAGCACATCATCATCATCATCTCGGATCAAATTCTTCCTGGGAGGAGTCGTGTCTTCATTGCTAGACTATTTGATTAACTCAAAGACTCTTGAGCCTTTGAAACCTATTTCGAGATAGAAGATTCTTCACCACCAGAGCTCTCCTCACTGGAATTACCTCCAGCACCACCCTAATTAGCACCCTCGCTCTCCTCACCAGAGCTTCTTTTTCCTCGTCTAATTAGATGGGATCAACAGCAACCTCTTCGGTGATGTATAGATCAAAAATGCTATCCACAGGTCGCCAATGAAATCAGACCCAACGTTCTTGTATTCCAGAAGGAATGCCACTGATCGAGGGTGTTCACTGTCAGCCAAGAGTTCCCTGATTTTATAGGCTTTGACCAACTTAGCAGCTCGGATCTCGCTAAGAGCAGGCTTTGAGTTCTTTGTCTTCGCTGAAAAGAAAGAGAGGAAAATATAATAAAAAGCACACAAAACAGAGGATCAACGAGCAGAAAATGACTAAGCCCACCTATGTACTCCTCCCCATAAAAGGG
This sequence comes from Sambucus nigra, assembly GCA_949130495.1. Taxonomy (NCBI): domain Eukaryota; kingdom Viridiplantae; phylum Streptophyta; class Magnoliopsida; order Dipsacales; family Adoxaceae; genus Sambucus; species Sambucus nigra. Next base: position 369,492,871 of record OX422217.1, read on the forward strand.
AATTGCAAATCTCTTAGACCTCGACCCCTCGGTATGGGGAGGGAACTGCCAATTTCTAGCAATAAAACCCTCATGCCTGTAGTCCTTATGGGAATCAGGTAGATTTACTACCAATACCCTGTCAGGACTCCTAGCCTTGAGGTACAAAAGACCAGTTGTTCGCAAAAAAGAATAGCAGAAGCAGATTTCAGCAAGCCCTAAGATGGTGCCATAGATCTGGTTTATTATATACACACCATTGACAATTTTCTAGACATTGGGTGAACACTGTGCAGGAACTATATTGAAGTAACCCAAAAAGAGCAAAAACAAATTACTTGGGGGGAAAGTAAAACCCCCCGGGACAATAAAAGAACATGGATCCAGTGACCATCCTCAACTTCTCTGACATTACGAGGGATAGGGGCACACTCTATGTCAACCCAGGTTGGAATATTATAGTATTTCCTAAATTCAGCTATCGACCTATTGCCTACTTTAGCCATCAGAAAAGAAAAATCCTAGCAGCGGATATAAAGAAATTCCAACAGAAAATAGAAAAATAAGAAGTAAGAAGAAATTACGATGTAAGAGTCAGCTTGAGACGATGCAAAGCCACAAGCATGAATGATGAAAAAAGCTTGGAAATGGAAGACGAGACCTGAGAATAAAAGGAGCTGCAGTAAAAACTTCAAGAGATTGAGAGAATGCGAAGAGATATGAAAGTGATGATTCGAGAAATGACCTTTCTAAAAGGATTTAAACCTTTCTAATCACGATGCACCAGAAACGAGGCAATATGTCGCCTAAGTCAGTTCGAGAAGGGCACCTCAGTTCAAAAGTATGGCACGAATCACAGAAATGCCATTAATACTAATCGTTTAAAATTATTGAGCCCAAATTGTTACCCAAAAATTTTAAGGGCAATTTTGGGTACCTCGATTTTCCACTTGGGCCTAGACGAGAAGCCCAATCAAATATGGCCCAGAGTCCAAAGGCCCCACGCCTCAACCAAATCAGTTTTGACCCAGTCAGCTCCTAAAATCTCTCCTCAGAGATATCCTAGGGATTGTGGGCTAACGTTGGGGAGTCTCACTCCTCCACTCTTCTAAATAACATGTATATAACAAACCCTCCACCCGGGGCAAAGGGCATGCATAATTATTCTTGTAAAACACTCTCGGGAGTAAAGAAAAATAATATTGAGAGAACTACCGTGGACGTAGGCATTGTTGCTGAACCACGTAAATTTTATGTTGTGTGATTGTCATTCTTTACATTCTTTCTTTGTCCTGGTGATTTCCCTTTCTTGTTATTTTGTGCTGAACTTAATTATCACCGCAGTAACTTTTGGCTTTGAACTTACCCAGTTTTGAATCTATCAGATTTACTTGCCTAAGAAAGGGACATGTTGCCTTAAATGATCAGTCGTTTGTGTAAACCAATATAATAGAAACCAGACGGATATTTTCTCTACATAATTTGTTTCTCATGTTTGTGTTCATTTTATCCTTGAACACCACTTGGTTTTGCAATTGCGTTAGAGAATTATAGTCTTTCTAATTCTCACAAAAGTGGACCCTTCACACTCGTATAGGAGGTCTCTATGAAAACTATCTTGCAAATAGCATATCCTATCTATATAGATCATTACAAACGTATCTTAACCTAATTATCGAGACAAATGTGCACTATCTCATCATTGGAATGGGAAGGAACAAATATCTCCTTAGTGATCGTTAACCCAAACATAGTTATTTTATCCCTTTATACCTAAATCTACGGATCTCCATCCAACTAGGTTGGGTTTCCACCATGATGAGTCTTGATTAAATAAAAGGATTTCGACCATTCCCCTCAATAAACTTTACTTACTCTCTAATTAGTAGATCCATATATATTTTTTCATTACGCTTAATGTTATCACTGTAACAGACAGAAATATATGCATAATATTATGTCTACAACATAATAAGTCGTGACTTATCATCTTATTCTTTGCCTTTTCATTTGATGATTGACTATCACAATAAGGGCATTAGAACGATAAACCGGGAATATCCTCTTTTAGAAATTTTGAAGCCATTTTGCTTCATTCTTGCAATACATCCAAACTCCACAATAAATTTGGTACATGCATTTATTTAAAGGATACCCAAACATAAGCATGTATTATGCGTACATAACTACTTAGAAATACGAGCATCAATAAGCATATATCTCCTTTAAGATAAATATATCATTTTCCAATGTTTACGTCATTTGTCACTATCATCTGGGCAACCATATGAAGATACCTAATAACTTATTTATAGTTTAACGTTCCTGATCCATTATATTCCTTTTGAAGATTCGTGATCACGCTTAATTATTTTTCACCCTTAGAATATGATCAAAGTATATAAGCATTAATTATCGTTCAATGAATCCAATATTTACACTTCTCAAGACAAATGCACATTTAAAATAACATAATAAATTTAATTGTATAACCAATGAATACACATTCAATTTTCTTTCTCCTATCTCTGATAGGAATCACTTCCTTAGGGAAACAACCCCACATTTATAAGAATTTATATAAATGTTCATGACATTTTTCCATATCCAATGACAACTTGTCGTGCATAAATGTGTTGAGAATATAACTTATAGAATGCAATACTTCCCCCATAATTTCAAACATATATTTGAAAGTATTCACAATTGATTTATATTCTCTGCATCTATTCTCAACCCTTAAAGGCCCTAGTCATCGATGGAAGTGAAGTTACACAAAAGTCTTCAATGAGATCATAATTTGATTCTACCATCAGTAAAACAGCCATTAAACCACTCGGTTCTGAATTGATTGACCATTTTATGAATTTATGAATAGATTCTACCATCTTTAAAAGCAGTCGTTAAACCGCTCGGTTCTGAATCTATTCATCAAATTCAGTGACATTTATTGTAATAATCACACAAGTTTATATTTAGACATTATTTAGTGGGTTATCCAATTTATTGAGGATGTAGGATTTTTAAATACAACATGTGTGTGTTTACATATCCGCAAAAATTAAATGAAGAACTTTTATTTCCAAATAAAATTGAGGTAGACCAACACTTCTTGTGTACCCCTCTTGCAACCACTCGTATTAAAGAGTTTTTAGTAAGTTCCTTACAATAAATAGTCATACCAATATTAAGATATATAGTATTATAGTTTATTTTTGTCACAAAATATTATAAGAAGGCAAGCAAGATAATGTCTAACATTTAAATTATCAAGTTTACCCCTCATGAAAATGTAAAAATCTATTGAACAATTAAATTTAAATAAGTACTCACGATATCATATATTCCACCAACCATGATTTATCAAAATTTCACCAAACACTTGATACAATATTTTAATTCTCGGTTCTAATTATCACATATATATGTGAGCACACACGTGACCATTACATAATTGTACATATTATTGTCATGTTACGACACTTTTACTGCTATGTAAAAATATGTGACCATATACATCAAATTACCCAAGGTGTGAACCAATTTTGACATGTTTTATACAAGTATAAACACACATGTGACTATCATGTGAATATAATGCACTCATTTAAATCATCGTTGAACATATGTTAATAAACATGTCATAAATTCTAACACCCCTAAATATCATGGCATGATAAACATTTCTAAAATCTATTAACAAATAGTAAATAAGTTCAAAATCATGCACTAGTTAGGGGCATTATATATTTATGAATAAATGCACTGGTTCAAAAGTTATGATTTATTTTAGTCAATGCGCACATTTTTTTCGTTTCAAAAGAACTAGCCTCATGTGTACGTACGTATCACCATAATGAACATATATATTAGATTTTGTAATTCCAGTATTCAAAGTGGCTATAAATCTTTGCGAAACTTAATGCAATGGGAATAGAATCTTCACGTCAATATATATATATATATATATATTGGTGAAGAATTTGTAACACCCGTATTTATGAATAATTATGGATTTAATTATTTTCGATATTTTAAAATATACGTGTGTAGTAATTTAATAACAAAATACTACGTATTTAATAAATATTATTTTATGGAAATAAGATTAATATTTATGTGGTAAATTTACTATGTGTTTATAGTAAATAAAATATGGTGAATTGTTAGTATGTTGTAGTGAGTAATAAGGACGGGATTATGATAATATCTCAACTGAGGCTTGTGAGTTGATTATATTAGGCTGAGATGGAAAATTTATGTATAGTGACTCGGATTGATATTTTTAGTGTACGGTTGATCCCAAATATGTCAAAATAGTCATAAATAAGTACTCTAGATAGTAATTGGGTCTTAGGGCTTTTTAGACTAGCCCGGACTCATATTGGGGTATTTGAGTCATTTTGATGTATCCTAATAACCTAATTTTGGGATTTATGTTTTAAACCATAAGATTTAGGAGGGTGAGGTAGCCATATCATTATTTTTAAACCCTAAGAGAGAAAAAAGAGAAATCAAGGGAGAAAGCTAGAGGAGGCTAATCTGGTCTAGCATCAAACTTATCATACATGAAGTGGATCAGACTCTAGAATCATTCCAAGGAAAGTACGTAATTTTCTTTAAATTGAATAGTGGTAAATCATGTTCGTATCATGGTAGGTGAAGAACAAAACTGTTTTGGGAAGGGTTTTCACATGTAAAAAGGGGATTTTGATAAATTTTTCCATAACTTATAGAGCAAATACACATTTGATGTTTTTGAATGATTTCTACCTATTGGAAATCCAATTTGGTGAGATATCCATAGACTAATCGTAAGTAATTGGAGTTTTTAATTGAATTTAGGGTTATTTGAGGTGTTAATCATTTAGACCCATTTGAATGAATTAATTAGATGACTATTAGTTGATCTTTGAAATTAGAATGATTCTTAGATGTTAGAATCTTGTACGAAATGACCATTTTCATTCTATATAAATTGGTGAATGTGTAATAACCTGTTGATGATACATGGGGAAGAAAAACAAGGCTGGAATTCACTGAATTGGATCACCGAACCGATTTGCCTCCAGGTCGAACCGATTTGAATTTATGGAATTTTCAAGGCTTGGGTTATTTTAAGGGTTAGGTTAATTCGAGAGAGTTTTAACTAGTTTAGGAGATTCTTAAAATAAAATAGATCACTAGAAGTGACTTTTGAAGGCTATCAAGTAGCTTGTGACAATAGGGTATTCGAAATTGATTTGACATATGTGAGAGAATTAATTCTTTGAATATTTTAATAATGAATTTGGAGAACGAAATTCAGATACATTTTATTTACGGGTTGGTTGGGTAAGTCCAGGTATTTTAAGAGGGTGATCCTAAGTTATTTTAAGAGGGTAAGTCCAGGTATAATTCGGGCCAATTGGGTAAGTCCGGGTATTTTAGCAAGGTGATGGTAATTTATTAATTTAATGCGGGTTGGTCGGGTAGTCCGGGTATTTTAGCAGGGTGATGCTAAGTTATTAATTTAATTCGAGACGACTGTATAAGTCCAAGTATTTTAACACGGTGATGCTATGATATTATTTTAATTAGTGAGAACTTAAATTAATTATGAGTTGGGGGATAGACTTGGGATAAGTGGGCTAGTGCTTAGAGCAATAGGCATCAATTTGTCGAATTATATATATATATATATATATATATATATATATATATATATATATATATATATATATATATATAGAGAGAGAGAGAGAGAGAGAGAGAGAGTATATATGAATAAGAATAATATCTATGTGTATGATATTTAAACATACCTATTATAGAAAACACATTATAGGACCCCCCCCCCCCCTAAGTCTCTTCTTATGTCCGTAGCACCTCCCCAATTCACTAAAAACCCTAGATCATACTCTGAGTACCGATCTAGAGGACACCAGGTGCTCCTGAGCCCTGTTTGACTCTGATCAACTTCATTGTAGGAATGAAAGCTCAATGAATTTTTGAAGGGCTCTGAATCCCCTTTCTAACGGTCCACTCCATGCGCAAATTCGCAAAACGATTCAGACAAACAGACCATGTTACTATCGAAAATCAATTTGGAGGCCACTGAGCGCTGTCGGGCCCTGATTTGACACCAATCAACTTCATCATAAGAGAAAAAGCTCAATGGATCTTCAAAGATAACGGAAACCCATTTCCAACGGTCCAATACATGAGAGAAACGACATAACCGTTTAGATGAATGATCGATTTTCCCCAAAAAACTTATCTGGAGGCCACTAGGCGATCGCGAACTCCATTTGACCAAAGTCAACTCTGCAGGTCAAATGAGACTGAATGAATATTTTAAGGGCATTGAATACCATTTTTAATGGTCCACCACATGTGTGAATCAATCTTACGGTACGAACGAACGATCTGTTTTACTCTAAAGGATCATCGGGCACTTCTAGGCCCCGTTTTTCTAAGGTTAACTCTCTAAATCAAGAGAAGCTCCTTGGAATGTCTAATTTTCTCGCATAAAATATCCAACAGCCTGCCCCATGTGCAATTCGGAATTACGGTTTGGATGAATGATCCATCGTCGTTCGATGATCTTGCATCCTAAAGACCAACGGCCGCTTTCGAGCCCCATTTGACCCAAAGGTAACTCCCTCACCTGGGAGATGTACAAATGAGTCTTAAAGGTATTTGAATTAACATTTTAATAGTGTAACCTGTGCGAGATTTGGACTTACGGATTGCATTTTATGACTATTCTTCCAAAAAATCTACACGGGACTGCTAGTTGGCAAGTGTATTTCCCTGCCTATCGACAGTGTGTCTGGGGCTACCATCCGATTGGTAGGGAAAGGACTATGATGATCGATATTCCCCCTACCCTATATAAGGAAAACATGATTTCAATTCGAAAGGCAGCCCAAATCCATCAATATTAGTAATCTCAACAACATTCTTCTACAATCGGTGAAGTTTCCTTGTGTGAAATTCCTTTCCACCTTTCATTCCCATTACTCTCATACCCAATTTAGAAAAAAATATCCTTCTCTCTCATCCAACATTCATCCGAACTTGCAAGGAAGCTCATCAAGGATCAAGGCTAAGCTTCAAGTCTCCAAAGAAGGTCCAAACATCCTTCTCACTCTTTAAATTTCTTTATGTTCGCATTAGTTCTTAATTTAGCGTTTACTTTAGATCATATACATTAATATCTCATCCTTAATTATCTATATTGCACATAATCTATTTTCTATAAAAAAAAAATAAAAATAAAGAAAAGAGGGTTACACCTATAAATTCCTATGGGATTCTTCATCACATTTTCTCAAAACTAAAAAATATATTTTCTATACACACACATATAATAAACTCCTTTTTGAATCTATGGGATAAACCCCACCCGTGTGTCGTTTACGAACTACGTGGACTTCTTGAGTTCTATTTTTACATTTTCATCTTTTTCCTATTTTATCCGTACATTATTCATATATATCATAATTGTGATTCATACTCACGTCTTATCTAACATATATTATCATTTCATCATAATAATTAATATCTTTATAAGCCTATATATACTATTTTCTAATTATTATTTTGGGAACATTTCTTTAGATGAACTCATTCCATCTTTTCCATGATGCGAGTTGAGAAATTCCAATCTCCACTTATATAAACAAACACACACACTTCATAGAGAAATTATGGAAAATAACAACATAAGCCCACGAGAAACCATAAGGGGGGATGGGTTCCTAACACCTTCTCATTCCATAACTTAAGCCCCAAACCTCTGATCTAATTAATTTTTCAAGCATCAGTTTGTCTTTGATGCCACTCTTTCAATGTGGAGACATGTTATTTTCCCTGTTTTGTGAAAAATAGGCTGGCGACTCTATCTCTTTACATCACCCCAAAACTGACGACAGATGAAGTAGCCTATAATGAAGTGAGGGACGCGAGACCTTTATCTTTCCCTCACTATCCTCCTCCCAAAATCTCCCAGGGAGAAAAAAGGGGGAAGATCTTGGGATGGCCACAATGGCGACTCCGCTGGAGATATTCTTAAGAGGTCTAGACTGGGTGTTATCATTTCATTCTTGTGTTCATATGCACCTACATGTATGTTCCCTTTTTTATCCTCTATTATTTCTTATATATATCTATACCTTATGTTTATATCACCTATCACCCATTTTTTACGTCACGCACTTATAAATACTCTCCATGAACAACTCACACTACTTACACTTGTATTTAAGTTTAGTCGTATCCATATGTTGGACACACCACTTAAAAAATCCATACTTATGTATCACTACCTCACACCTATACTTATCACACTTGTATATACCCACGCTCACACTTATCACACACCACTGGCAGATGATTTATGTTTAGGTTTACTACCACACACTCACTCTCACATATTCGTACTTAGAATAATACTTGCATAGTGCTCATCATGCCAAATAAATTACTCTCTCCACAATATATTAATCAAGAATCATGCATTTTTCACACTACATCACTAAGATAATGGTTATTAACCAAAAAATTGTCCCATACTAGGGGGTCACATTGTGATGAGTGCTGGTCTGGCAATTCGTAATTATCCTAAGCAATATGACTCTCACAAAAAATGATTTCCCCCCTCATTGTACCACTTTACCTAAGTCATGACGGCTGGTACATAGTAGGGAACTTGTTCACATACATCGAGTATATCGAATTCGTTCTCATACATAATGTGGCCATCCCCGATCCCCGCCGAGGGGGAAAAGGATCCTTCGGGTCCCGTGCGTCCCTCTTGGGAGAGCGCTTCGGCCAGCGTCGTTTGAGATGTGATGTAAAAATGTAGAGAGATTCAGAGTCGCCAGTCTATTTTACTCAAAATAGACAAAAGAAAAAGGGGAAGCCACCCCGAAGGATGGCATCCAAAGACATACTGGTGCGTGCAAAACCAAATGATTCGAGAAGGGTTCGGAGGCTTAGTTACGAAATGGGAAGGTGTTAGGCACCCATTCCGCCCTTTTGGTCTCTCACGGATATTTGCTATTTTCCTTTATGTTTCCCCCCATTGATATGTGTGCATGTGTATATATAGAATGGAGGTAGGAATCCTCGACTTGTATCATGGAAAAGATAAAGCGAGTCATCCGTAGGAAGATATAAGAATAATATTAGAAAAATAAGATTTTTGCAATTACCCCTACGTTGATCGTTATAATGGAACGATAACACATATGGGGTAAGACGTTACTAAGATCAAATATATAGAATATAAGGAAAATGGATTTAAAGAAGATAGAAGATAAGATAAAAAGTGAGAAAAGGGACTCGAATCTCGGGTTTTACCCCGAGACGCCTACGTAGCCTATAAAGGCATCAAAGTCCACGTAGTTCGCATACAAAATGAGGGGTGGGGTTTATCCCACAAATCCAAATGGGGATCTCTTATTTGTGAGTGTGTGTGTGTGTGTAGAAAAAGTGTTTTAGTTGTGAGAAAAGTGTGGAAAAAGGGTGAGAATCCCTACTTGGAATTTATGAGCAAACCCTCCTTTTCTTGTTTTTTGGGTTTTTTATTTGTATGAAAATAAGAGATGTGCAATAATACTAAATAAAAAGTATATTAGGATGTGGAAAATGAGGTAATAAAAGCGCTTAAGTAAGAAAACAAGTTATTGGGAATTTAAGAGAGATTTTGAGAAACTTGGACCTTCTTGAAGATCTTGAGCTTGATCTTGAATGTTGGAGAGCAGCCCTTGCGTTTGGATGATGATGGAGAGTGGATAATTCACCAAGTTTGATGAAAAGTGGAAGTAAAAAAGAGATTTGGAAGTTGAAATCACGCTGCCTTCGAAAGAGGTTTCTAGAATTCATTCAGAGAGATTTTTATCAGATCTGGGCTCTCCTTGCAAATGAGGTGAAGACCTCCTTTTACAGCCCCAGGTGGCTGTCGATCGACATTGTCATGCCAGTACCTATCGGCAGGTGCCGATAGGCAGGGTCGGGAACCTGCCAATTGGTAGTGCGCTCTAGGCTTTTTTGGAAAATCGACCGCCGAGGGAAAACTGTTGGTCAGACTCGTTCACAGGGCATACCGTAGGAAAGGTAATTCATAGACCTTCGAAAGTCATTTGGACGGCTCCTAGGTTCGAGAGCTGACTTTGGGTCAAATATGGCTCGGACGCATTTGTCGGTCCATCGGACGGGGAATCGTTGGAACGCAAACGGATCGTTCGTCAGCATGGTAAGTCAGAATCGTGCATGGGGTGGACCATTGGAAAGGTTAGGAGATGTAATTCGACATTCCAAAGAGCTTTACCCGATTTGGATAGTTGACTTTGGTCAACTGGGCCCGAGAAGCATTCGGTGACCTCTGGGAGTCAAACAGATCGTTCGTCCGCATGGAAATTCAGAATTGCGCATGGGATGGATTATTAGAAAGTGGATTCAGTGTCCTTAGAATATTAATTTAACCTCGGTTGAGCTAAAGAGTTGACTTAGGTCAAACAGAGCCCGGGAGCACCCGGTGGCCTCTAGGTCAGGTTTTGGACGCAAATGGATCGTTCGTCCACATGGTAAGTCGGAATTGCGCACAAGGAGGACCGTTGGAAAGGGTATTCAGTAACCTTTAAAGATTCATTCATCCTCAGTCTAGCTAAAGAGTTGACATAGGTCAAACAGAGCCCGGGAGCGCCCAGTGGCCTCTAGGTCAGGTTTCAGACGCAAACGGGATCGTTCGTTCGCGTGGTAAGTCAGAATCGTGCACGGGGTAGACCATTGGAAAGGGTATTCAGTGCCCTTCGAATATTCATTGAGTCTCACTTGAGACGAAGAGTTTGACTTTTGGGTCAAACTGAGCCGGGGAGTGCCCGATGGCTTCCAAGTCAGTACTCGGGACATGACCTAGGTTTGTAGTGATGAGGGGAGGTACTAGGGACCTAAGGAGAGTTAGGGGTAACATAATGGGGTGTCTACAGATCCCCTTGATGGGTGAGTTTGTAACAAATGATGACCGTCAAATAGACACCACATGATGATTTTGAGGGAGTATGACTGATTCAGAGGGTCGAGGCCGATTCTGAGGACCTAAGGAGTGTTCTGGGGATGATAAATTCTGCGGATCAAAGCCAAATCTGTGGGCTTAGGGTAAAGGTTTGATAATTGAAGTCAATTCTAACCTAAAGAGTGGTGACGATCGAGGACCGGGGTCAATTCTGACCCAAGAGTGGTGACGACCGAGGACCGACGATAATTTTGACCTAACTCAGGTGACGATCAAAGATCAGGGCCAATTCTAACCCAAGAGTGGTGACGACCGAGGACTGAGGTCAATTCTGACCTAACTCAGGTGATGATCTAAGACCTTCTGACCCAAGAGTGGTGACGACCGAGGATCGAGGTCAATTTTGACCTAACTCGGGTGATTATCCAAAATCGGGGCCAATTTTAACCCAAAAGTGGTGACGACCGAGGAGCAAGGTCAATTTTGACCTAACGCTGGTGACGATCTAAGACCGGGGCCAATTCTGACCCAAGAGTGATGACGACCGTGGACCGAGGTCAATTCTGACCTAACTCAGGTGACGATCCAAGACCGAAGCCAATTCTGACCCAAGAGTGGTGACGACCGAGGACCGAGGTCAATTCTGACCTAACTCAAGTGACGATCCAAGACCGGGGTCAATTCTGACCTAAAAGTAGATAAATATTGGAATTCAATTCTGATGGAGAAAGAGCTTTATGATTTTGATCTGAGCTGGGGAGCTGATAGCTGGGGAAGCTTTTAGGAGGCTTCGCAGGGGGGAACAACCTATTTTGGTGCTGTAAAAGAATTCCACTGGGGAAGTGATCAGGTGATCCGGAGTTTTGCCGGGAGGAGTTTCACTTGGTTTTTGAGGATTCCGCTAGGGAAGAGGGGTTCTGCTTGAGGGAAAGCGAATTTTTCTGGTGAAAATGTTCAAAATCCATCCTGGGATTTTTAGGAATTTTTTGAGGATTTTTCGGGCCTTTCTGATATTTTTTGGGAATTTCTGTACAAAATTTAAGGGAGGTGCCGGTCGGCATGGTATGAGGGGTGCCATTCGGCAGTGGCAAGGACTTTTGGGCTGCCTCGGGAAGGTGAGGAGTCAGTGCCGATCGGTATGGTAGGGGGAGATGCCGATCGGCATGGCGCTTGGCTTCCTATAAAAATGGGGCGAATCCCCTCATTTTTTCACAGCTTCTTTTTCTTTCTCTCTCTGCGATTCTTCTGCAAATTGTTCTAACGTTCTGATCTTCAAGAAATGGTCGCCTTTGTGAGCACTGCAGTCCACTGGGAGTGGTTGACCATTGATGACTGGGCAAATATGGATTGGAGGGACAGGGTGCCCCTTGCTTTGGGGAGTGAGAACTCCTTCGATGCGTTTGAGTCTGTTGCAGATGAGCGGACCTTGCTGCGGGAGCCATCGCATCATCGCTCTTCGAGAGTGATTCCCGACGGTTATATAAGTAACCCGACCTTTGGCATTTATCTCTTTTGGTGATTTTTCTTATTTTATTTTTGATGAGACTTTTCTTTTTGCCAGTTTGATATTTCTTTGAAGAACATGCATTCCCGTGGGACAACGGGGCTCAAGGATGTCTAGGAGCATCTCCCACATGTGGTGCGCTGGGTGGTCTCATCAGAGAGTTTTGGGCTGTTGGCATCGACGCTGGATAAGATGCCTCGTTCGACAACGGTCTTGTGCGCTCTAGGATAGAGGTGGTGGGACACTACCCACACCTTTCATTTCGGCTTCGGGGAGATGACTGTGACTCCCATAGATGTGCAGCAGCTGCTGGGGCTGGATTGTGATGGAGATCATATAGAGGTGGATCGCTCTTTACGGGTGAGATCGAAGGCAGTGCATACGACACTTGGTGATGTGAGGAGGATTGTTTCTGGAGATTCTATCTGGCTGTCCCTACTGAAGGACGTTCTGCTGAGCAGAGTGATTGATGTCGAGGACGGCTGCAAGTGAGGCAGATGGACCGGTTATTGATTTTACTTCTGTTGGGAGGTTTCATGGCAGCGTCGAGCGATGACGTCGTCCATTTGTGGTTTTTACCATACTTGAGGATGTTTTTGAACATCCCTTTCTATGATTGGGGGAGTCTGACCTTGGCGACCCTTTACTCTTCTTTGGATGCATTCATCCGGTGCTGCCATCAGACCTTTACTGGGGCCACATACCTTCTTGAGGTATTCTTTAATTTGTGCATTTTCTTTTCATGCATTCTCATTTTCCTTTCATGCATTCCCATTTTCCTTATGCGTCTCTTTTTGTTTGCGAATTCAGACGTGGTTATATGAGGTGATTGGGTGCAACACCCCGCTGATTGCCTTGAAGGACGACACTGTTGAGGACTTCTACCGATTGTATCGATGGCGTAAGGCCAATAGGTAGTCGAAGGGATCTCTCTCTCTAGAGACGGTGCGTCAGGTCTTGAATGACCTAACTAGTGGTAGGGTAAGACTCTTTCCATTTCAATCTTGGTTTTTTCACCTTCTGATATTGTATTGATTTATGCTCGCTTGGAGATTTTAGGTGACCTTTTATCTCTGGGGGACAACCATTCAGGATGTGGGGGTGACCAGGGTGAATGCGCGGATGAGGCATTTGCTGGCGCATAAGTTCGGCCATTCCTGGTACCTTGGGGAGAGGGTGATTCGTCAAATAGCTAAGGAGGAGGTGGTGGTACCACCCGTGCAGCCTCCTACGTCTATGAGGCGGGAGTGATAGGTTCCAAAGGATAAGAGGATCGCGGCGATGATTGGCAAGTCCTACCTACTATACACCGATACGGTCGCGTCGTATGACTATATGGACTTCATGACGAGCTGGTTGATAGCACCCAGCATATATGATGCGTTGCCCTTCCTTCCAGTGAGTTTGAGTCAGGCGGCGGGATCTTCTCACAGCGGCGCTAGTTCGTCGGCATCTGTGACGGCGACGACCTCGGAGATCCATTTTGTGCAGTTGCATACCCCTTCGTACAACATCCGGCGAGCTGATGGAGGAATGGTGCCTATGTTGCACCATCCCCATGCGATGGTTCTGGAGGAGTTGGGTTTGACAGAGGTGGTCCTTCGACCTACGGTATACCTTTCTGTTCCTTTCTCACTTTATTTTCTGCTTTGGTCATCCTTGTTTTGATACTGATTTTTCCTTTTCTTGCAGTAAGTCCGGGTGTCGACCACTTGGCTCAGGGACATCAGAGACTGGATATCTCAGCGCCTGCCCATATTCGGGATGTGATTCCTGTTTCTTCTTTCTTGGTGTCGTTCGCCTCATCCGAAGAGGACTCTGGCTCGGGTAGTGGTGGTGTGTCATCTCGTCGTAGGGGGGAGAGAGCACGTCGCAGGGGTGGAAGCTCTTGAGAGAGAGAGAGAGAGAGAGAGAGAGAGAGAATGTGGGTTCGGGCCGAGTCCCGTTATTTTTACCTTTTCTTTTTATTTCCTGCAAAATTACTGTAACACAAAACACAAATATATGAATGCACATGCGCATTTTACTTTGCTGTTGAGACTATAAAAAGGAATATTTTTGGAATTTTTTGAAGGAAAATTTTTTAATTAAAAGGAGAAAATATAAGGAGAAAAGGGGATTCTTTAAATTCTGTTGAGAATATCAATTTATTTTTATTGAGTTTTCTGATTTGTCAAAACAGGAAAAAAGGAAATTTCCAAAAATGGGGGGTTGCCGATCGGCAAGCACCTTGACCTACCTATCGACAATTCAGTCCAGTGCCATCAATTGAAAGCTTTGATTAGTACCCTCTTCATCCTTTGGTACCTTGTGGGGTAGGATTCCCTCCGATTTTTACAGGGATTATGTCCCTTGTGAGGGTTTTCAAGTATAAAAAGGGGTAAGGGTGGAGTGTTTTCATCCCACTTTTGCATTCTTACCCACTTGCCCATTATCTCCTAGCCTTGCAAGATGGCTCTCCCTAGTAGCGTCGAGTTTTCCAACTACCTCGAAACCTTAGAAGTAATGTGCTCTTATAATGTCGACTATGATGCTTTTAACATGCGTCGAGTCTCCTTGTGGCGCAATCGGCCTCTTGAGTGGAATGTGGTGAGGGCGACGGTACAATTCTGGTACCCCAAAGACCATGTATTCCGCTTTGGGTTGGAGGAAGTTTGTCCTACCTACAAGGAATTTTCTACCATGCTAGGTGTAAATCCCAGGGTTGTAGCGACTTTGCCCGAATTTTCCCGTTCTCCCAGGGATTTGTTGGCTGGGCTTCTTCGTATTTCGCCTTCGGTGGCTAGATCATTGGTTGCTGGAGGAATGATCTCCCTCCCGACAATGCTGCAGTCCATGCATTTACGGGAAGTAGGTGATGATGGCTATGCTGGAGCCGTTGTTCTGGGCTTGGTTTCAAAATTATTGCTGGTGACTGGGGAACTGTTGGTGGACCCGTAACTTGCAGTCATTACTTCATGGATGTCATACCATCGCAATCCTACGGCGGTGATACTGGCGGAGACCCTGAAAGGCCTGGATATCGGGAGAGGAGGTCGTTCTGACTTTTTGAGGGGTAGCCCTGTGATGCTGTTCATGTTGTTGTCTGAAAGATTGCGCTTGGCGACTCCTCCAGAGTATCCCTTGTTGGCTGTACCCAACTTCTTTTCATGCCATTTCATCAGCGTTGGCCTATATGTTGAGAACTGGGAGAATTGGCTTGTGGAGTATGGGGCTCGTGGGCTGTATTGGTCAGTGCCTTGGTGGGGACAGTTGCAGCCAGTTCTGGAGCTAGGAGAGTATTCATATGTGCGATTGGTTGGTCTTAGACAGACCTCTTTTTATTTCCCTTGGCGACTTTTGCGCCAATTTGGCTGGGCGCAGGTCGTGCCCCCTCGAACCTCAAATTTCTTTACGGTAGAATATTTGACTGAGCGCTTGTGTCTGTTGCTTGGATCTCTGTTGGAAATTCGGCGTCCGTCGACCCGTCCCTCTCAGTCTGTCGGGGAGGTTTAGCATGTCCCCAAAGATTATATGAAGTGGTTGTGGAGGAAAGTTGTCAGCAAGATGTTGGCAGTAGAGACTGGACAAAGATGGTTTGTTTTATCTAACACCATGGAAGGGGGTGTTGTGGTCTTTCCAAAGATGGTTAAGGCTCATCGGTACATGGAGTGTTTACGGCATTCTATTCAGGCAGGGGAAACTTGGGGAGCTCCGGATGTAGATGATGAGGGTGCAGGCTCCTCTGGTGGGTGTGGGTAGGACTCTTGGGGAGTTTATTTTGTGTAACAGATGTGGGGATTTTATTTAGCTTTTATGGTTAATGGGGAAGGGAGTTATCCATTCCTTTTTCTTATGTTATCCGTGCTGAATTTTCTTATTATTGAAATAGACAAGTTTCTGATCATCCAGTTGTGCCTCTCGATGAGTTTTGTATTTTGAATTTCTATACTGATCGCTAAGGCATACATAATCCTTTTGCTCAAGTGTTTTTAGAATGAACCGCCGTTCTCGGATGTAAGAAAAGAATAGTATTTTGTGAAAAAGAAATGGCCGCACTCATGTGAGGTGCATGAGCTACCTACGTACCTCTGGGTTTTTTTGAAAATGTTTTTAAAATAGTTTTTGTAGAGTATCAGGCCCACGTACTTCTGGGTAGAGGGAAATGAAGTGTTTTTTTTAGAATAGAAGGTGGATGAGAAGAGTCGTAGCGCGCCAAGATTTCGAACTTAGGGGTAGAATTTATTGAGTCGGTCTAGGTTGACTGGACGAGCAATCTCTTCCCCATCTAGGTCAGTGAGCATGGCGGCACCGCCGAATAAGATTTTTTTCACAATATCGGGGCCGCTCCAATTGGGCTTGAATTTCCCTCTGGGGTCCCAGATGGGTTCTATTATCTCTTTGAGGGCTAAATCCCCCTCTCGGACACCGCGGTCCTTAACTCTCGTGTTGAATGATCGCGCTATTCGGCAATGGTATCCCTGTATATGGTAAAGAGCTTTTAATCTTCTTTCGTCTAGGAGGGCTATCTCATCAAGATGGCTTTGGCACCAGTCTTCTTCACTAACTTTGCTTTCGAGCATGACGCGTAGCCAGGGTATTTCCAGCTCCACAGGTAGGACTGCTTCTATGCCGTAGACTAGGGAGTAAGGGGTAGCCCCAGTAAAGGTTCGAATTGAGGTTCGATATCCTCAGAGGGCATACGGGATCCGGTCAGCCCAATATCTTACAACTTTCGGTCATCTTGCTGATGATAGCTTTGAGGTTCTTGTTGGCGGCTTCAACTGCACCATTGGTCTCAGGTCGGTAAGGAGAAGATTTTTGTCTCTGAATCCCATACTCATTGACTAATTCTGTGACTTTTGCTTCAAAATGCAACGCGTTATCTGATACCAGCTTGCGCAGGACCCCATATCAACAGATGATATTTTTCTTGAGGAATTTGGCCACTTTATTGGCGTTCAATACTGCGTATGAGTCCGCTTCGACCCATTTTGTGAAGTAATCGATCGCAACCAGGATAAACTCATATCCATTTGAAGCCTTTACTGTAACCTTCCCTATGATGTCGATACCCCAGGTGGAGAATGGCCAGGGAGAGGTCATGTTGTATAATTCTCGCGGAGGCAAGTGTTAAAGATTAGAGAATTGTTGGCATTTGAGGCACCTCCGGACATAGGCGGTGCAATCCTGGATCATGGTGGTCCAGTAGTAGCCCTGTCGGATGATCTTCTTGGCAAGCATATGACCATTTAGGTGGAGTCCTCATTCCCTTCTGTGGACTTTCTGCATTATTTTCTCAATCTCATCCCCTACGATACAGTGTAGATGAGTTCCATCGAAGTTCCTCTTGAGTATGGTTTTATGACAGATGATGTAATGTACGGCCAGTCTTCGGAGGGTCGTTCGATATTTCTTGTTGGAACCCTCGGGATACCTACCATGTTTGAGAAGGCACCAAATATCATAGTACCCGCAATCGGATAGTTCGAGATCTTCGGTAGAGACGAGCTTAATATGGTAGCAATGGGTCGGTTTGTCTTTCTTTTTTAACTAGGAAGGGGGTCATTGTTATTCCCTCAGGCATGTCGACCATGGAGGCCAAGGTAGCGAGAGCATCGACTAGGTTATTCTTTACTCGGGGTAGGTAATGGAAGGTGATATCTTGGAATTGGGAGGCTAACTCTTCTAATTGGGCATGAAAGGGTTGGAGCTTTTCATCCTTGACTTTCCACTTTCTGAGCACTTGACCGATGATGAGGGCAAAATCCCCGTAGACATCAAGGTATTGAATACCTTTCTTGAGAGCGACTTTGATGCCCACTGTGCATGCCTCGTATTCCGTCATGTTATTGGTGCAAGGCAAATCCAATTTAATGGCGATGGGAGTGTGGGAGTCATCTAGGGTGATCAGAAGTATCCCAATGCCATATCCCTTTTTGTTGGCAGCGCCATTAAAGAACATTTTCCATCAAAGGCGGTCTTAAGTGGTGCAGAGGATATTTTCATCTGGGAATTCGGAGATCCAGACATCTGCTTCATCTATGGGGTAATTAGCGAGGTAGTTAGAGATGACTCTTCCTTTGATAGCTTTCTGTGTGACGTACATGTTGTCAAACTTAGTTAGGAGCATCAACCATCGGGACATTCGACTGGATAGGGCGAGTTTCTCAAGCAGGTATTTGATGGGATCCATTAGAGATACAAGTTTGATGGGGAAGGAGAGCATGTAGTGTCACAACTTTTGGGTGACCCAGACAAGGGCGACACACTCCTTTTCTAAAGTAGTGTAGTTAACCTCGTATCTGGCTAATTTGCGACTGGCATAATAGATGGATCTTTATTTACGGGAGTCTTCAAGATATTGGCCTAGCAAAGCCCCAGCTGCAGTGTCGGTTATGGTTGGGTATAGGAGCAAAGGGAGACCAGACTATGGTGGCATGAGAACTGGAGGTTGGGTCAGATATTGTTTGATTCAGTCAAAAGCTTCTTGGCAGGCCTCATTCTAAACCTTGGTTTAATCTTTTCGGAGGAGCTTGAATATAGGTTCACAGATGGAGGTTAGCTGGATGATGAACCGACTGATATATTGTAATTTCCCAAGAAAACCTCGAACTTCTTTCTCTGTTCGTGGCAATAGCATCTCAAGTATGGCCTTCAGCTTCGCAAGATCTGCTTCTATCCCCTTTTCGCTGACCATAAATCCTAAGAGTTTTCCCTTTGTAACGCCAAAGACACACTTCTGTGGATTAAGTCACATCTGATATTGTTGCAGTCGTTCGAAGAACTTCCGGAGAGCGAGAAAATGACCTCCTCTAGTTTTGGAGTAGATAATCATATCATCCACATAAACCTTGACCTCTTTGTGAATCAAATCGTACATGATGGTTATGGCATCCCTTTGGTAGGTAGCCCCAGCATTCTTGAGACCGAATGGCATAACAGTGTAGTAAAAGGTTCCCCGTGGGGTGATGAATGCGGTTTTTTCTTGGTGGTCGGAGTGCATCTTGATTTGGTTGTATCCGACACACCTGTTGACGAATGACTTGAAAGCATGACTGGTTGTGTTGTCCACGATCATGTCGATATTGGGTAGTGGATAATCATCCTTTGGAGAAGATTTGTTCAAATCTCGGTAGTCCACACACATTCGGACCTTCCCTCCTGATTTCGGCACAGGTACAATGTTGGCTAGCCATGTGGGATATTCGATCACTCGAATGAAACTCACATGTTCAACTATTTGACCACCTCTTCTTTGACCTTGAATGACCATTCGGTGCGGAGCTTTCTCAATTTTTGTTTAATTGGCTTGTAATCTGGGAGAGTGGGGATCTCGTGCTGAGATATTTCATGATCAATGCCAGGCATATCATCATAGGACCATGCGAAGACATCCACGAACTCCTTCAGTAATTCTCCGAGTTGTGCACGCTCATGCTCGTCAAGGGTGTCCCTATCCTAATCTCTCTCAGTTAGCTACTAGAACCAAGACTAATAACAACAGTCTCTTCTTCATTAACTTGAACGTGGTTATGTTGTTTATTATTAGCCTTATTTAGATCAATTAAGAATTGTTCATTTACAAAATCATCATCATCAAATGTTTGATTAGAATCCAAGTAGTTAATGTAAGGCACAACAAGATACTCAAAATCTTCATTTATTTCATTGATACGAAAAACAACATTGAGAACCTCATCAAAAGAGGTCTTGATTACATTCGAGCAAGGATAGACAACAGAAGAAGAAATAGGGTAAACATTGGGGTTAGGGAGGATTTCAAGAGGTAGAACTGGCGCAGCATGCCAGTCGAGGAGAGGTGTATCAACAGCTTTAATCATACTGGATGGGTCCATTGATGTAGTGCCTAATGAATCATGCAAAGTGCCAGCCCAGTGTCTGCAAGTTGAAGGAATCTTTGGAATCACTTTCCTCAATCTCTTCAGTATCTTTGATGAGCAGTCGCACGCGGTGCGGAGAACTTTCAGCCCATGGGTAGCTATCTTGGAAAAATATCTCCATTTCATGTTTCATCTTCTTGTTTGTGTGGTCATACCATAGTTCTGGAAAATCGCAAAAGGGGAAGTCTTCGCCTTCTTTGATGAATCGTCCATTTAAGAGTCTCCTTCGATAGTTCGGATGCAGTCTAATCTTCTCTTTGGTTGAGACTGGCGGATCATTCTGAGCTCTCGTTCTGATGGTTGATACCCTAAGCCGCAAGGAGGGAAAGATTTCTTCAGTTCGATGGGCTCAAGTATCCCTTCCTACCTTTGCCCTAGTCCCAGTCCGGGCATGAAGTGCATGTTTCTAAACATCTGAATCACATTAACATTGCCATGAGGGTCATATTCTGGACAAACCCTTTCTTTGAAACCGTCCCCTGTCGGGAGTAGGAGTGGTTCAATGCGGAATCCTGATAGGAGCATATCATTTGACCCGTGTTGTATCTCGAGAATTTGACTGCTGGTGCTTACACCCTGGACATTTTTTTCATCGCCCAAAATGGTGATGACTCACCCGTCAGCGAAGAATTTCAATTTCTCATGGAGTGAGGAAGAGACACCCTTGATATTATGGAGCTAGGGTCGTCCAAGCAACAGGTTAAAACAAGATGGGATATCTATGACTTGGAATTCAACGACAGGGTTTATAGGCCCAACCCCTATTACAAGTTTTATGGATGCCATCACATCTCGGCGCGTATTATCGTAGGCATGCACAGCGGCGGAGGTTGGAGCGAGGTCGCTTTATTTCAGGCCTAAACACTTGAAGGTTCTTAGAGGGAAAACGTTCAAGGCAGATCCGTTATCGACAAGGGAGAGGGGAACGGCCTTTCCCATAACTTCGACGGAGATGTTGAATGCATGATTGTGATTCGGCCCAATTCTGGGGATTTCTTCTTTAGAAAATGATAGCATTCGGGTAGAGGTTAGTGATCCGACCAGATTTACCGCTTCTTCTGGTGTGGTAGATGGAGGAACTATGGGTCCAGTGAGTAGATTGATTAAATAATTTCTATGCAGCTGGGAAGAAATGAAAAGCCCCTATAGAGTGATGTTAGCTTGAGTTTTCTTCAGTTGATTGAGGATCTTTCTTTCCTCGATGGTCATCTTTGGCATAGGAAGGTTTTCAATGCCCTTCCCCTTATCATTTTCCGGTAGCGAGCTTGGAACTTGGTAATATCTCCCTGATCTGGTCATGTGATTTACTGAAGAAGGGAAGAACATGAATCTCATTTCCTTGTCAACCTCAAGTTGTTCTCCCACCCTGTTTATTTCTTTAAGGAGTTCTTCGAATGAGATCATCCCACATATGTCGGCTACTGGTCTAGTTCTTCCTGAAGCTTGTTCTTCGCTCGAATCTTCGAATTCTTCCCCCCATCCGGTGGTAACAATTATGTCTTTCCCTGTAAAGTCGATACATTCCACAACTTCAACGACTTCTTTATATAGGTCTTCCCATTTTGTGGGGATATGTGTGATTGAAGGGACCAAGCGCCCTTGTAGCTTCAAAGTGTCAAGTAAACCGGTGATACTGCAAATGCTATTGGTTTGCCCGAATAATCCTGCCATAGTCTGGACAACATCATCTAGGCTGACTTCGTCGGTCGGTACCACCCATTTGTCTGAATCTCGGGCCCACTTCCGTGCTTCTAAGAATAGTGTACTGAATCTCTGGCAATCGATGACCATCTGTAAGGGCAATTTCAGCCCGAACTCTAGGAGTTGGTTTAACACCTCTGAAAATTCCATACTTTTATCTTCAGAACAGATACGAACAGTGATGCGTGCTCTGGTAAGGAGTGACAGTGCCTGATCAGTGAGGCTAGTAGGTGTAGGAGGAAATATGGGCAAATTTGAAGAGGTTTAGGAGAGTATATGGGTATGATTTGAGTTGAGGGATCAAAATCGGGGTTTTCTTCCAAGAAGATGGCATTGGTGTGATTTGGGAGTGGATTGTGAGTAGTTTTTGTCTTAGGATTGGCTGGTGGGGCAATGGTACCCCAGTCAATGAGATCTTGGATTATGTTTCGAAGGTGAAAGCATTGGTCGGTGGTATGGACGACAGCTTGGTGAAAGGCACAATGAGAATCAGTCTTGAAGTTTATTGGGAGTGGATTTGGCAATGGACCTGGATCCAAGGGTTTGATAAGGTTTCGGCTTAACATGGCTTGGTAAACTATAGAGAGGGGAGTGAAGCCCTTATACTTTTGACTCACTTGAGTCTATACTGTACAAGTGCTCATCTAGTTTGGAAATTGTGACAAAATTATGTCCATCCTAGAAACCAAAGAACCTCAGAAATTGCTATGCATATGCATCTCTCTTTCTTATAGTGATCAAGAGACTATTGCCAACACTCACACACTTAGAATTCAATTCATGCATGTCATATTGCATTATAATATGTGTACATGTGTTGAGTGTGTTTAAATCCCTAAGTTTGATTTTTAATAATTTTTTGGGATTTTTTAAAACCATGTTTTAATATTTAAAACTTGATTTAAAAGTTTTGGGATCAATCTCTTAATATTATTTGTTGTGTATTATGGCCTAATGTTACCTTGGGTAGAATCCAAAAGCGGCAGAGACTTCAAGGTATACTTTGTAATTAGTTTGGACGCGCGTTTTATATCCCTTAACTGGCCAACACCTGTTGCCCTCTGATTGGTTAGAAGTGTGTTTCTTTACTAAGACAATAGATGCGTCTGTTATCAGCCCTTGGATCATTTCTTATCAATGGTTTGCATGTTGCCTTGATGAATTCCCGTGTAACTTTTTAAGCCAATCAGCGTTCGTTTAAGCACCGCCTCGTGTGATCCCTTAGATTCAAGTCAATTTAAATTGACTCGATCTCAGCCCTTGGTTTTGATCAGATATCTCGAACCTTCTCCTCCCACTATAAAAAGGGCCCTTCCCTCAGACTTCGAAGACTTTTGCCATTTCATTTCCTTTGAGAAATAGAGAGATAAGAGAGAGAAGAGAGAGAGTTAGAAACCCTAACTTCATTCGTCTAAATCCTCTTCAAACCTAACCCAAACACCATATCCAAAAACACTACCCTGAGTGTTCTTGAGTGTTTGAGAGTTTGAGTTGAGTTATTTTTGTTGCTGTAACCTTGTGTTCGTGAGATCTTGTTTCCAACTTAGACTTTTACTTAGATCTAGTTTCTGATTTCATAGAAATCTCAAATCTGAGTTATTCATGTTACATTACACTTAGTTTCATTTTATTTCTCATCTTGAGAAATATATTGTTGATTATTTTCTCTAAAACGTTTTCTTACTTTGAAATCAACAATAAATGCTTTCTGTTGCTTGTTCTTGTAAAACTAAACCTTTGACCTAGTTTGGAATCTCACTTGGAGGTTTTCAATCTCGAAAAGTTTCTCTAAATTCTGAGATTGATTAAGACCTTGTCTGTCTTCCTAGCAAGGTATCCGTGGATTCTGGGATTAATTGAAAGGTCAAATAAGGTTCAAAGTTTTGTAAGAAGAAAGAAAAGAAAAGATCACAGCATATAGTGTAACTGTAATTTGTTAGGACTGTTTGTACTTAATAAGTGTGTGTGTATGCATGCATGTGTTAGAAAGAACCTCCACAAACACTTACACCCTACAACACGAAAAGTGTTGGTATTAAGATCTTGTGAACATAAGTCGACGTAAAGTGCTGGAACAAATAAGGAGTTGACAAACAGAGAGAACTACATCTACAATCAGAACTGCAGAGAAGTTATAAGGACACCAAAGGGTACATTACTAAACTTATATAGGTCTGAGTTGTTTGCATGTTGGTTATATAGTTTGTAACTCATAAATTTGTTTTAGTGGATTTTTTCATTTTACTCCGTAGAGGGAGTCGTGGATGTTTCCTCAATTGGTGAGGTTTTACCACGTAAAAAATTGTGAACAGAATCTTTCTACATTTTCTCATCTCAGTCTTGGTTGTGCTGTGTTTAAAACTTGTTTAAACTATCTTTTAAACTTGTTGCCCAAATTTTGAATAAGATCTCGTACATACTGTTTTATTAAACACTTCTTGTGATTAATCTTTTTTGATTTAAGAAAAGAGTTTCTTCAAAAAACAACTCGGAGTTACTTAAATAGTTTATTTTCAATAAACGGCTTTAGTAACGCATTTTTCAATTGGTATCAGAGCTTGGTAAAACTGCTTTTAAAGAGATCCTGTGTTTCTGAAATTATTTTCTGAAAATCAAATATGGACGAGAAAAATGAAAGATTTGGTAACTTGACCAGACCTCCAATCTTTGATGGAACCAATTTTGCTTACTGGAAAGTAAGGATGATTTCTTTCATTCAAGGAACTTTGGGAGATGATGTATGGTACATTGTTGAAAATGGTTATACTTTTCCTACTAAACCAGCCAACGAAGGAAGTAATGAGAGAGTTAAGAAAGCTTTAAGTGAGTTCACTCAAGAAGAGAAACAAGTTTCTCGAAATAATAACAAAGGAAAGAATGCCATATTTATGTCCATAAATGAACATGAGTTCAAAAGAATCTCATCCTGTACCACTTCTAAGGAAGATTTGGACACCTTGGTTACTGCTCATGAAGGAGACACTAGAGTTAAGGCTGCTAAAACCCAAATGCTTATCCAGCAGTATAACTCCTTAATTATGTCTGAGACTGAATCATTTGATGACTTCTATATGAACCTGACTGATATTGTGACCAAACTGCATGCTAATGGGATAACCTATGATAGACAAGAAATTGTATCTAAAATTCTGAGATCATTACCACAGAAGTTTGATAACAAAAGATATGCTATTGAGGAAATGTGTGATATAAATCTCACTCCTGAATTACTCAGTAGTAAATTAAGAACTGTGGAAATGGAACTGGAATTTAAGAAATAATTAATCCAATCACATAGGAAACAGACTAGTTCCAATCTATGCTTCTCTTCTAAATTGATTAAGCCTGAGTTTAATACTTCCAATGATGAATCTGATGAGGACTGCGATATAGAGAGTTTGGACAATCAGATTGCCTTAATGACAAAACAGTTCAAGAAAATCATTAAGTTTAGAAACAAAGTGGCTAATAAACAAGGCAAGTCAAATTATCCAACTCCCTCTAGTCACAGACCTCATGAGAAAAACAATGACAAAAATCACAAGGACTCTCATATCAGACCTAATAGAGACCTTAAGAAGACTGAATGCTATAGATGTGGTAAAATGGGACACATTGCACAAGACTGTAGAGTTAATTTGAACACTCAAAACAAACACACTAGAGCTAACATCTGCAAAACATGGGATGATTCAAGTGACTCTGAAAATGAGGAACCTGAGTCATCAGATGGTTTTGATCCTTGCATGTCTTTCTTTGCCAATATTATTTATAATGATGACATGCCTATGTTTGTTAATGAGGATGAACTAAATAATTCTATGACTGATACTTCGAATGTGGTCATTACTGGTTTAGATGCTTTGATTACTAAGAATGTTGCATGTTCTACCTCGGGGTGTGTGAGTCAAAGGGAATGCGATAATGACGATGCTAATGGGTGTGTGAGTTCTAAGAATGAAGCCTTAGGGGTCACTTCACACACCACACTTACTGACTCGGACAATGAAGACCTCCCAGACATTCACACACTTTACACTAAGACTCTCAAGAAAAGCGCTAGACTAGAAAAGACTGTTAAAGATCTAACTAAGAAATTGGAAGATCTAAGCCTGATGGTTAAACTGAATGTTGAAGAGTACAATACCCAATGTTTAACTCATGAAAGTGAAATTAAAGTTTTTGATGAAAAACTAAAAAATTTGACTGAAACAAATGAAATTCTGGAGAAAAAATACAAAGGGACATTGTTAGAATTGGACAAACCAAAGAAAAGACAGCAACTGTTTTCAAAAAATTTACAAATTTTGAAAATAATTCTAACTGTTTTGATGAATTTGTTGCTGAATCTAAAACCAATTCTGATGATCGAACTGGTATAGGATTTTGTCCCAATTTTAAAACACAGACAAAACCATTTGAACCTATCAAGTTTGTGTCAGGAGGCAAAAGACCTATTGAAACATGCCCAGATTTTCATTCACTCAAAACTGAGTTTGATTTAAAACATCAAGACTACAACATTGGGGAATCAAGTTGCTCTAAGCATAAAAGTTCACCTAAGGCTAAATACGTCTGCCCTTTTATCAGAAAGAGTGAACCTACTTTCAAACCTGTACTACCCAGGAATAAAGTTCAGACTGGCAACTTTTCAAAACCTCTGTTTAGAGACTTTCCTAAGGAAACCCCCATCTTGAGCAATCTTTATTGCTCCTACTGTGACATATATGGTCACTCTTTCGATGGTTGCTATGCTAGGAGACTTGTCAAACCTATCTATAATCCTCGTACTTACCAGAACATTAACTATTCTAGGAGGAGTCAAAACAATTATATACTTCCTAGACAGCCAGATAAAAACTCTAACTATAGAAAGAGAAATACCAAACCTAAAAGAACATTTCATAGAAGGAATCCTAAGCACTTTCCTAAACCAAATGCTCAAGTCTTTCATAAAATTCAAAATCATGCGCAAAACATTTTTCAGCAAAAATCTAATGCTCGCAAATTTTATCAGTTGAGAGCTAATAAGCGCAGGATGAAAACTAGAGCAATTTGGATTAGAAAAGATGATCTATTACCTCAGATGAAGTGTAATATTGTTGTTACTGCTTTAAAAGCCGAACACACATCATCTGGTTGGTATTTAGACTCTGGATGTTCTAAGCACATGACTGGAGATGAATCTAAACTTTTAAATAAAACCAGATTTGCTGGTGGTAAAGTCATTTTTGGTGATGGAGTTTCATCTCGAACCATAGGCGAAGGAACTCTCCAAGAAGATGGGCTTCCTATTCTTAAATATGTTATTCTAGTTAAAGGTCTAAAGTCCAACTTACTTAGTATTTCGCAATTTTGTGACTCAGACCATACTATTACTTTTTCAAAGAACAATTGCAAGATTTTAAATGAAAAAGGTGAATGCATAATTACTGGATTCAGAACTCCTGACAACTGCTACACTGTCAAGAACAATTCTGAAATTTGTAATGTTGCCAGAATGGATGACAACGAGATATGGAATAACAGAATGGGTCACATAAATTACGATAATCTTAGTAAATTGTCTACTCACGACATAGTAAGAGGAATTCCAAAAATTAAACCCATTCATAATATTGTTTGTGGTTCCTGTAAAGAAGGTAAAATTGTTAAGGCCCCTCATAAGAAAGTCAAAGATATTCTCACCTCTAATCCCTTAGAACTCATCCATATGGACCTAATGGGTCCTTCCCAAACTGTTAGCCTTTGTGGACACAGTTATATCTTAGTTATGGTTGATGACTTCACCAGATTTGCTTGGGTAGCCTTTTTAAAACAAAAGTCTGACACTTTTCAAACCGTCCTAAAAATTCTTCTTAGGATTGAAAATGAAAAGGACACTCAAGTAAATAGAATCCGTAGTGATATAGGTGGTGAATTCAAAGACACTGGTATTATAGAATACTGTGACTATAACGGTTACAAACACGAGTTCAGTGCTCCTAAGACTCCTCAACAAAATGGAATCGCCGAGAGAAAGAATCGTACCTTGCAAGAGATGGCACGTGTCATGTTACATGCCAAGAATTTACCTAAATACTTTTGGGTAGAATCTATTCATACTGCGTGTCACATCATTAATAGGGTCTATCTTAGAAATAATTCCAAACAAACCCCTTATGAACTTTGGTACAATAAAAAGCCTAATCTCAAATATCTTAGAACCTTTGGCAGTACTTGTTATGTATGCAAAGATAGGGAACACTTATCTAAATTTGAGAGTCGGGGAGATAAAGCCATATTTCTAGGATACTCGCCTAACAGTAGAGCTTATCGTGTGTATAATATTCGCACTAAAACCATGATGGAATCCATAAATGTAATTGTTAGTGACACTACTGTAGAAAGCAAGACTGGTGAATTACCTATTGAAGAAGAGTCTTCAAATATTTTAGAAAATGACCCTTCTGAAATAGATAATTCATTACCTATTGAGACACCTGAAGTACCTAACTGGGTTTCTAAAGATCATCCCATAAACAACATAGTTGGCAACCCTAGTGAGCCAGTGCGTACAAGATCCCAACTTAGAAATTATGCACATTATGCATGTTTTGTTTCCCTTGTGGAACCAAAGAATGTAAATGAGGCATTGAATGAATCTCACTGGATTTCTGCTATGCAGGATGAACTTTTACAATTTGTCATTCATGATGTATGGTATCTCGTTCCACGTCCTGATCACAAAAAGGTTGTTGGTACTCGTTGGATTTTCAAAAATAAAACTGATGAAAATGGGATAATAATTAGAAATAAAGCTATATTAGTTGCTCAAGGATACTCCCAAATAGAAGGAATTGATTTTAACTAGACCTTTTCCCCTGTTACTCGTTTAGAATCAGTTCATCTGCTTTTTGATATAGCTTGCCACATGCGTTTTACATTATATCAAATGGATGTCAAATCTGCGTTCCTTAATGGAATACTGGCTGAGGAAACCTATGTAGAACAACCTAAAGGGTTCATTGACCCTAAATATCCAAATCATGTATTTCGTCTGAAAAAGGCTTTATATGGCCTTAAACAAGCTCCTAGAGCTTGGTATGAGCGTCTTTCCAGTTTTCTTTTGGATAAAGGTTTCAAAAGAGGTGGAAATGACCAAACTTTATTTGTCAAACATTTTGATAAAAACATTACTATTGCTCAAGTATATGTAGACGATATTATATTTGGATCAACTTCTACCTCAGAAGTAAAATCCTTTTCTGAAATTATGAGTAAGGAGTTTCAGATGTCCCTTATGGGGGAGTTGCAGTTCTTCCTAGGTCTCCAAGTCAAACAAAATCCAGAAGGATTATTTGTTTTGCAATCTAAGTACACTTTAGAGATTGTTAAGAAATTCGGCCGCGAGAGTGCTAAAGATGCTGACACACCTATGAGTACTACGGTAAAATTGTCAGAAGATGAAAATGGAAAATCTGTAGATCCTACTCTATATCGTAGTATGATTGTCACACTACTCTATCTTACTGCCTCGCATCCTGATATCATGTATGCTATGTGTGTATGTGCTCGTTATCAAAACAACCCTAAAGAGAGCCATTTGAATTCTGTTAAACGTATAATTAAATATATTAAAGGCACTCTGAATCTAGGACTTTGGTACACTAATGACACACCAAACACTATTATTGGGTACACTGATGCTGACTGGGCTGGATGTACTGATGATAGTAAAAGCACTTCAGGAGCATGTTATTATATTGGTAATAACTTAGTAGGATGGAGTAGTAAAAAAAAAAAACTGCACATCACTCTCGACTGCTGAATCTGAATACATAGCCGCTGGTAGCTGTTGTGCTCAATTATTGTGGCTTAAACAAATGCTAAGTGAATATGGTATTCAAGAAAACCAATTGCATCTCTATTGTGATAATCAAAGTGCGATTAATATTTCTAAAAACCCTGTTCAACACTCGCGAACAAAGCATATAAAAATAAGACATCATTTTATACGCGAATTAGTTGAATCTAAGGAATTAGAAATCAATTATCTTCCTATTGATCTATACCTCACAGATATGTGTACCAAACCTCTAGATTATAATAGATTCATTTCATTACGTAAATCTATTGGTATGGTTTGTGCTGAGTAATACCTTTGCTGCTTATCCAAGTTTTTCCCTTTGTCCATTTGAGACAAAATGGGGGAGAAATTTGAGTCTACTAATCTCTTACATATACTAAAAAGCTTGATCTTAGTGATTCATTACAGGTATTCCTTTTTGTACAACCATTCTCAATTGATGTATTAGGGTATTGAATTGTAAATAGTTGAGTTATGTACTTTTTGATTTCTAGGATTTGGGTAGATAGAATTTTGATAGGACTATGTTTTTCTTATTTTTGTTTCCCTACGAGTCCTAGTTGACTCAAAGGAGATTTTATCTCATATTTTCGAAAGGGGAGATTGAAGCCCTTAAACTTTTGACTCACTTGAGTCTATATTGTATAAGTGCTCATCTAGTTTGGAAATTGTGACAAAATTATGTCCATCCTAGAAACCAAAGAACCTCATAAATTGCTATGCATATTCATCTCTCTTTCTTGTAGTGATCAAGAGACTATTGCCAACACTCACACACTTAGAATTCAATTCATGCATGTCATATTGCATTATAATGTGTGTACATGTGTTGAGTGTGTTTAAATCCCTAAGTTTGATTTTTAATAATTTTTTGGGATTTTTTAAACAATTTTTAAAACCATGTTTTAATATTTAAAACTTGATTTAAAAGTTTTGGGGTCAATCTCTTAATATTATTTGTTGTGTATTATGGCCTAATGTTACCTTGGGTAGAATACAAAAGCGGCAGAGACTTCAGGGTATACATTGTAATTAGTTTGGACGCGCGTTTTATATCCCTTAACTGGCCAACACCTGTTGCCCTATGATTGGTTAGAAGTGTGTTTCTTTACTGAGACAATAGACGCGTGTGTTATCAGCCCTTGGATCATTTCTTATCAATGGTCTGCATGTTGCCTTGATGAATCCCCGTGTAACTTTTTAATCCAATCAGCGTTCGTTTAAGCACCGCCTTGTGTGAGCCCTTAGATTCAAGTCAATTTAAATTGACTCGATCTCAGCCCTTGGTTTTGATCAGATATCTCGAACCTTCTCCTCCCACTATAAAAAGGACCCTTCCCTCAGACTTCGAAGACTTTTTCCATTTCATTTCCTTTGAGAAATAAATAGAGAAGAGAGAGAGTTAGAAACCCTAACTTCATTCGTCTAAATCCTCTTCAAACCTAACCCAAACACCATATCCAAAAACACTACCTTGAGTGTTTGAGAGTTTGAGTTAAGTTATTTTTGTTGCTGTAACCTTGTGTTCCTGAGATCTCATTTCAAACTTAGACTTTTACTTAGATCTAGTTTCTGATTTCATAGAAATCTCAGATCTGAGTTATTCATGTTACATTGCACTTAGTTTCATTTTATTTCTCATCTTGAGAAATATATTGTTGATTATTTTCTCTAAAACTTTTTCTTACTTTGAAATCAACAATAAATGCTTTATGTTTCTTGTTCTTGTAAAACTAAACCTTTGACCTAGTTTGGAATCTCACTTGGAGGTTTTCAATCTCGAAAATTTTCTCTAAATTCTGAGTTTGATTAAGACCTTGTCTGTCTTCCTAGTAAGGTATCCATGGATTCTGGGATTAATTGAAAGGTCAAATAAGGTTCAAAGTTTTGTAAGAAGAAAGAAAAGAAAAT
Source organism: Sambucus nigra (assembly GCA_949130495.1). Lineage (NCBI taxonomy): Eukaryota > Viridiplantae > Streptophyta > Magnoliopsida > Dipsacales > Adoxaceae > Sambucus > Sambucus nigra. The sequence goes on from OX422217.1 coordinate 369,524,700, forward strand.
ATCACAGCATATAGTGTAATTGTAATTTGTTAGGACTGTTTGTACTTAATAAGTGTGTGTGTGTGTGTGCATGCATGTGTTAGAAAGAACCTTCACAAACACTTACACCCTACAACACGAAAAGTGTTGGTATTAAGATCTTGTGAACATAAGTCGAAGTAAAGTGCTGGAACAAATAAGGAGTTAACAAACTGAGAGAACTACATCTACAATCAGAACTGTAGAGAAGTTATAAGGACACCAGAGGGTACATTCCTAAACTTATATAGGTCTGAGTTGTTTTCATGTTAGTTATATAGTTTGTAACTCATAAATTTATTTTAGTGGATTTTTTCATTTTACTCCGTAGAGGGAGTCGTGGATGTTTCCTCAATTGGTGAGGTTTTACCACGTAAAAAATTATGAACAGAATCTTTCTACATTTTCTCATCTCAGTCTTGGTTGTGCTGCGTTTAAAACTTGTTTAAACTATCATTTAAACTTGTTGCCCAAATCTTGAATAAGATCTCGTACATACTGTTTTATTAAACACTTCTTGTGATTAATCTTTTTTGATTTAAGAAAAGAGTTTCTTCAAAAAACGACTCGGAGTTACTTAAATAGTTTATTTTCAATAAACGGCTTTAGTAACGCATTTTTCAGGGAGCATGGAGCTCAGTGTATTCCCTTCGGATGGGGACAAGGAGGCTTTCTGGTGCCCATGACGTGGTTGGTTGAGAAAATGTTATTGATGGTTGAGATCGTAGCACTGGCAAGCTTGTCATTCTTTCTAGGGGTGAACTATCCGGACACCTTCTTTGGTTCAACCTCTATTTTAACGAGGCTTTCCTTGATTTCCACTCGAGCCTCTTCAAGAGCTCAGAAGTGGGGATAGTATTGTCCTCCCATCGTCGCTCGGATATGGGGCAAGAAGTTATTCTTTACTATGTTGACCTGCTCCTCTTCGGATGGTCAATTGGTCATGGTTGCTGCTTGCTCCCTCCACCGAGTTATGAAGTTACTGACTGATTCTCCAGGATTCTGTTTGAGCAACTCTAAATCATGACGGGTGACCTCAAGCTCTTCGTTGTATTTGTACTGTGATATGAATTCTCGAGCTACATCCTCCCAGCTACGGATTTCAAATTCCTCGAGAGATAAAAATCATCGGAGGGCACTATCCTTCAAAGTTTGCTAAAACAATTGGGTCATTACCTCCTCAGAAGCCCCTAGTAGAGTCATGGAATGGTGGTAACTGCGAAGATGAACAATTGGGGGGCCACTCCCTCCGAACTTCTCGATATTTGGCATCTTGAACTTCTCGAATAACCTCACTTTAGGATAAGGAGACATGTGGGTGTAGTCCATGTAACTCCCATAGATCCTGACTTGGTCAAACTTCTTGGTGAGAATCTTGAGATCCTCTCTGACTTTATTCAAGTCCTCTTCTTTTGGATCAGCGACCACAGGCGGGTTAACAATAGGCTGGGAAATGTTTGTCATTGGAAGTTGGGCAGGTGGCGACCCATTGGCAGGAGGGGCACGTGGAGCGTGCTGATATTCTTCCTGAACCCAAATAGGCTCAGGTGGACCCGTAGCATGAGGGAACAAGGCTTCAGGCTCTTGAGGAATTGGAACCTAGTTTCGTTGCATTTCTCGGACCTCGATTTGGAGGTTGTCAATCTTGGACAAGAGTTGAGCTAGGACTGTCGTCAGATCCGACTGCATAACTAGTACTTCGTCTGTATTCTCTATAGAAAATGGATGGATTCCGAACTCGGAAGAAGTAGTGGAGGAACGAATGTAACTCTAGGGTGATTTGACTGAAGACTAAAGCCAGTAGGGAGCCAGGCCAAGGGCTTGCGATCGACCTAAGAAGGCGTTGGATGAGATTTATTTTTGAGAAATAGGAAGAACTATTTTTGGATTTTTGATAAACAAGGGAGAAAATGTTTTTGAATTTTTAATAAAGAAGGGAGGAATGTTTTTGGATACGGGACTCAGCATGACTATTATGATTATTATGTTCTCACTTGTATTTAATTCTCCTAAATGCAATGTCGAACGGGACCCGAGCCTAGAAAAGTGGGGTTTTCAATATATGCAAAGCTGCGATTTGGACTTGTAACCAGGCTCACGGATAGGGTCCCATCTTAAAAATGCACAAATATTGGGAGACAGATCGACCCGGAATTTCGGTAGAGTTTCAGGTTGAAACCAGCAATCTAAAGTGCGTGTCCTAGGTTTGACACCTATATACGGGTATGCAGTTGGTTGGGTGAATCGGCATGGGTTCCCCCCTTTGGCGTGACTTCCACGATATACGTCTTGCTCTTGCGGGCAATCAGTACGTGCGGACAAGCCATTTGATATACCTGAATGTACGTGAATTGCCTCACCATATACCTTGTGGTGACGGTACGTGTGAGAGCGAATTCGATATACTCGGCGTACATGAACGAATTCCCTGCGATATACCTCCCGTCATGACTTCGGTCAAGAGGTACGATGCAAGGGAACCGTTCGATATACTTCGAAGGTACTTGGCCAATGGAAGGTGAGAGTCATATCGCTTATGCTAACTGCGACCTGCCGGACCAGCGCCCATCACGAAGTGACCCTCCAGTTACTGGGTAAAATTTTGTCAATATCAATGCTCTTTGGTGATGTTGTGTGAATCATGCATGATTCTCTTATATCTTATGATGAGAATGCCTTTCTTGATTATGCCAAACCGGGACCAAAGTACAAGTACCCCAAAAGGTACACCAAGTATGGATGGGTGATGCGTGCAACATGGGGATATATATGTGATCCTAGGTGCACATGGTGAGAAGTGTACATGGAGAAATTTCTATAAGTGTGTGAACATAAGCAAAAGCATGGGATACACATGGAAAAGGGGAACATGCGGATATGGGGGGAAACATAAACAAATATAGCATCCATGCAAATAGAGTCAAGCCCTCAAACAAATAAATGTCCCCAGCATAGTCGCCACTGTGGCCATCCCCGATCCCCACCGCGGAGGAAAAGGATCCTTCAGGTCCTGCGCGTCCCTCTCAGGAGAGCGCTTCGGACGGCATCGTTTGAGATGTGATGTAAAAATATAGAGAGATTCAGAGCCGCCAGTCTATTTTACTCAAAACAGACAAAAGAAAAAGGGGAAGCCACCTCGAAGGATGGCATCCAAAGACATACTGGTGCGTGCGAAACCAAATGATTTGAGAAGGGTTCGGAGGCTTAGTTACGAAATGGGAAGGTGTTAGGCACCCAGTCCGCCCTTTCGGTCTCTCATGGATATTTTCTATTTTTCTTTATCTTTCCCCCCGTGATATGTGTGCATGTGTATATATAGAATGGAGGTAGGAATCCTCGACTTGTATCATGGAAAAGATAAAGCGAGTCATCCGTAGGAAGATATAAGAATAATATTAAAAAAATAAGATTTTTGCGATTACCCCTACGTTGATCGTTATAATGGAACGATAACGCATATGGGGTAAGACGTTACTAAGAACAAATATATAGAATATAAGGAAAATGGATTTAGAGAAGATAGAAGATAAGATAAAAAGTGAGAAAAAGGACTCGAATCTCAAAATTTACCCCGAGATGCCTACATAGCCTATAAAGACATCAAGGTCCACGTAGTTCGCATACAAAATGAGGGGTGGGGTTTATCCCATAGATCCAAATGGGGATCTCTTATTTGTGAGTGTGTGTGTGTGTGTGTACAAAAAGTGTTTTAATTGTGAGAAAAGTATGGAAAAAGTGTGAGAATCCCTACTTGGAATTTATGAGCAAACCCTCTTTTTCTTGTTTTTTGGGTTTTTTATTTATATGAAAATAAGAGATGTGCAATAATACTAAATAAAAAGTATATTAGGATGTGGGAAATGAGGTAATAAAAGCGCTTAAGTAAGAAAACAAGTTATTGGGAATTTAAGAGAGAGTTTGAGAAAGTTGGACCTTCTTGAAGATCTTAAGCTTGATCTTGAATGTTGGAGAGCAGCCCTTGCACTTGGATGATGACGGATAGTGGATAATTCACCAAGTTTGATGAAAAGGATGATGAAAAGTGGAAGTAAAAAAGAGATTTGGAAGTTGAATCACGCAGCCTTCGAGAGAGGTTTCTCGGATTCGTTCAGAGAGATTTTTATCAGATATGGGCTCCCCTTGCAAATGAAGTGAAGACCTCCTTTTATATCCCCAGGTGACTACCAATCGGCATTGTCATGCCACTACCTATCGGCAGGTGCCGATAGGCAGGGCTTGGAACCTGCCAATTGGCAGTGCGCTTTAGGCTTTTTCGGAAAATCGGTCGTCGAGGGCAAACCGTTGGTCAGAATCGCACACAGGGCATACCGTTGGAAAGGTAATTCAGAGACATTCGAAAGTCCTTTGGATCTCTCCCGGGTTTGGGAGATGAATTTGGGTCAAATATGGCTCAGAAGCGTTTGTCGGCCATCGGACGGGGAATCGTTCCGGACTCAAACGGATCGTTCGTCCGCATGGTATGTCAGAATCATGCATGGGGTGGACCGTTAGAAAGGTTAGGAGATGTACTTCAACATTCCAAAGAGTTTGACCCGATTTGGATAGTTGACTTTGGTCAACCGGTCCCGAGAAGCATTAGGTGACCTCTCGGAGTCAAACGGATCGTTCGTCCGCATGGAAAGTCAGAATTGTGCACGGGATGGACCGTCGGAAAGGGGATTTAGTGACCTTTGAATATTCATTTAGCCTTGGTTGAGATGAAGAGTTGACTTAGGTCAAACAGAGCCCGGGAGAGCCCGGTGGCCTCTCGATTAGGTTTCAGACGCAAATGGATTGTTCGTCTTCATGGTAAGTCGGAATCGCGCACAGGGCAAAATGTTGGAAAGGGTATTCAGTTCCCTTCGAAGATTCATTCAGCCTCGGTCGATCTAAAGAGTTGACATAGGTCAAACAGAGCCCGGGAGCGCCCGGTGGTCTCTAGGTCAGGGTTCGGACGCAAACGGATCGTTCGTCCCCATGGTAAGTCAAAATCGCGCACAGGGTGGACCGTTGGAAAGGGTATTCAATGCCCTTCGAAGATTCATTGAGTCTCAGTCGAGACGAAGAGTTTGACTTTTGGGTCAAACTGAGCCGGGGAGTGCTCAATGTCTTCCAGCTCAATACTCGGGACATGACCTAGGTTTGTAGTGATGAGGGGAGGTACTAGGGACCTAAGGAGAGTTAGGGGGTAACAGAATGGGGTGTCTTCACATACTATCCCCATGAGGTATATAGTGAAGAAATTCACCTACAGTGAGGTATATCAAATGGCTTGTCCACATATACCGATTGGCTTAAAAGCAAGATGTATATCGTGAAAGTAATGCTAAAGGGGGGAACCTTTCCACTAACCCAACAACTGCATACCCTTATAGAAGCGCCAAACCTAGGGCACACATATTTTATTTATTGATTAGTACTCAAAACTCTACCAAAATGCTGAGTCGGCATGCCGCCAAAATTTTCATTCGATTTCGTCTTTTTTTCCAAAATGGAACCTTGCCCATGAGCTTGGCGAAAAGTCAAATCGTGTTTTACATATTTTTCGAAACCAATTTTTCCTAGGCACGGGTCTGGCATTTCTTTTTTCATTCAGGTAAACCTAATACAAGTGAAAACATAATAATAATAATAATAATAATAATAATAATAATAATAATAATAATAATAATAATAATAATAATAATAATAATAATAATAATAATAATAATAATAATAATAATAATAATAATAATAATAATGAGACTCTTTTCTCACTTCTCCTCCTTCTTTACTAAAAATGTTAAAAACATTTTTTCCTCTCTCTTATAAAAGGGCCAAAAACTATTTTTTCTACTGTTTACGAAAAAAAAATTGTCCTCCTTTTCCCAAAAAATGTCAAAAAAATTATCTTCTTTTTCCAATAAAAGATTCTTCCCTTTATCTTTAAAAAATAAATTCGAATCTTTTTCCTGCTCAGGTCGATCCCATACCCGACCCTTGGATGGGCTCCCTATTGACTTCAGTCTTCTGTCGAACCTTCCCGAATCTTTGTCAAGTTCTCCTGCTACTTCCTTTGAGTCTGAAATCCACCTTCACCAACTATCCATGGAGAACATCGATCAAGTATCTAATGTGGAGCCAACCTGATTTGATGATGGTTTTAGTCCAACTTAGCACGAAGATTAACAACCTTCAAACCAAGGTTCATGAGGTACATAGAAATTGGGTCCCTATCCCTGAATATCCTGAGGTCCTATTTCCTCGCGCTATGGGTTCGCCTGCATTTGAGCCTATTTGGGTCCTTGAAGAATATTAACACGTACCATATACCCCACTTTCTAATGGTCCACCGCCAGCTTAACTCCCTAAGACGAATCTTGCCCATCCAGGGGCCAACCTTCTAGTACCTGCTGATCTGAAGGAAGAAGAGTTGAACAAGGTCAAGGAGTACCCTAAGATGTTAACCAAGAAGTTTGAACAAGTTTAAATCTCTGAGAACTACATGGATTACACCCATATGTCTCCCTACCCTAAAATAGGGCTTCCGGAAAAGTTCAAGATGCCCAACATTGAAAAGTTCAGGGGAATAGGGCCCTAATTTTTCATGTCCAAAGTTACCACCTATCCATGACTCTCCTAGGTGTTTCCATGGGGAAATGGATAAGATGTTCCAACAGACTTTACAAGACAACGCTCTTCGATGGTTCCTATCCCTCAAGGAATCTAAAATTTACAATTGGGAGAATGTTGCCCATGAATTCATGTCGTAGTACAAATACAACGAGGAGTTGGAGGTTACACGATGTGATTTAGAATTCATCAAGCAGAATCCTAGAGAAACTATCAGTAATTTCATAGCAAGGTGGAAGGAGAAAGAAACCACCCTGACTAACCAGCCTTTTGAAGAGGAGAAAGTTAGTATAATGAATAAAAATTTATTATCCCATGTTCGAGTGACGATGGGAGGATAGTATTACCCACATATCTGAGCCTTCCGAGAAGTAGGTGTGGAGACTGAAGAAACCATTTCCTAGGCATAAGCTGAGTCAAAGAAAGTATCCGGAAAGTTCACTCCAAGGAAATATGAGAAGATTACTACAGTCTCTACCATCAATAACATCTCACAGCCGACTACCCATTGGGCACCAAAAAGTCGTTCTAACCTAGTCAGAAAAGAATACACCGAGATTCATGTTCCCCTCTCCAAAGTCTACCAAGAACTTTTGAGCCAAAATCTCATCAAGCCATTGGACCCTCGTCCATTAACGGAACCCACTTCCTAAATATTTCAAGTCGAACACCCATTGTGATTTCCACCAAACTGCTAGCCATACCATTGATCAGTGATTCCACCTCCGGAATGTAATCCAAGGTCTGATTGATTGGGGTTTTATCATCCCACCAGCCAATCCTAAACCAAACACTACTCATGATCCACTTCAAAATCATGCAAATGTTATCTTCTTTAGAAAATGACCCAAAATTTCACCCATCTACCCAGATTGTACCCAGTAAATCACCCATTATATCCGTATATTCACCCAAATCCCTTAAAGTTTTCCCATAATTTCTCCTACACCCTACCTATTTTACCGATCAGACCCATTCTCTTCTGACAAGATCATACATTGCTATTTGTAGTTGGTCCAGAGGGAAGGATATGGAATTGCCAGTGATATTGAACCAGCTTCTAGAGTTCGAGCTCAAATTTCCCTTAGAAATGACCATTAACTGTCATAAGTTCCGCACCTTGTTTATGGAATCCCGAAAGTGGGCTCGAGAGTAAAATAATTAGGTGGTGCCCATCGATAAAGTAAATTTAGATGACATAGTTCAGATCATAGTAGGCTAATTCTGACAGATCAATGATATTTGCAGTAAATCTGAGTTACTCGTTGCCTTAAATATATAAGGGTGGTTGGTCCCTTCACTTATGCATCTCCCCATTGAGTGGGAGGATCTATATAAAGAAGTCATTATAGTTTTGGAATGCATTAAATTTTTGTGGAAGGATAACATCATTGTGCCACTAGATGGGGGGACGAATTTGATAGTTCAGATGAAGAGCCAAGCCAGGAAAAGGCTAGGCCAGTGATGAGTATATGTGGGATGATATCGTTTAAAGATCTGCTTGGGGAGATTAATAAAGTGGCCGAAAAACCTGAGATATATGAAGAAACATGGTTTATGTTCTTACCCTCTTCTGTGAACTATATGATAAGATCTGGGAGGCACTACTAGAGTTTGAACCCTCAATCAACAATGACGGATAAAAGAAAGGGTGTTGTTGAGAAACTCCCAATGCCGAAAATGACCATCGAGGAGAGTAAGATCCTCGAAGAGTTAAAGAAAACTTAGCCTAACATCACTTTTTTTAGGGGACTCTTCATGTCTTCCCAACTGCACCAAAATGCCTTGATAAATTGCTTACGGGGCCCACTATCCCTCCTTCCGCCACTCCATAAGAATCTGTGAACTTGGTCGGATCCTTAACCTTTACTAGAATGCTCTCATTCTCTAAGGATGAAATCCTTAAGTTTGGTCTTAATCATAAGAAAGCTTTCAATATCTCCGTTGAGGTAATGAGGAAGACAATCCCACTTTAACTCATGAGCAATGGCTCAACACTAAATGTTTGCCCATTAAGAATCCTCAACTGATTAGGTTTAAAAGTTAGCGACCTTGCTTCAACTTTCGTTGCATGTGTGCTTATGACAATACTCGTAGAGAGGTGATGTGATCCATAAATCATTCAATAGGGACTAGCCCTATCAATCCCATTACTAAGTTCCAAGTCATCGACATACTGGATTATTTTAATCAATTTCTCAATCGACCGTGGCTTCACAACATCAAGGGGGTATCTTCCTCTTTTTATCAAAAACTGAAGTTCTTTACTAAGGGGAAAGTCATCACCATCTTGAGCGATGATGATAATACCGATAATGTGAGAACCACTAACCTGGTATAAAGATCTACAATAAGGGGAGAATGACATGCTTCTATCTATTTTTCGAGTCAAACCACTTATACTCCCAACAGAGGATGATTGGAATGATAGAGTCTATCTAGAGCACAACCCTCACGATAATGTCAACGTGATACAAATGTTCAATAATATGCACTTCATGCTCGGACTGGGGCTGGGATGACGCAGGGGATATTGGAACTCACAGTACTGAAGAAGGACTTTCCTCCATGTGGATTGGGTTGTTAACCCTCATTATAGGAACTTAGAATGATTCGTCATCCCTAGTTGAAGAGAAGGTTAAAAAATTCCAAGACTGTTTTGAGAGACCCCTTAAATGGGAGATTTATCTAAGAGGGTGAAGATTTTCCCTTTTGTGGCTTTCTCGAACCATGGTTTGATCATGTGGACAAGAAGATGAAGCCAGAAATGGATATCTTCTTCCAAGACAACTACTCATGGGTCGAGAGTTCCCAACATCATTTGAATCCACTCGTTAAGAATACTACAACTATTACCGAGGTTTCTGAGGGAAGTGACTCCGAGGATTTATTCAGTCTTCAAACACTGGGGATGAAACTCTACATGATCAATTCGAGCGACATATCATCAAATATGTCCATCATGATCAAGACTATAAATACACCCCTCCTCAACTCGAATGCTATATATCAGTTCCACCTGCTGAGATACAACTCAACCCATATGTTTATCCTATTTCTTCTTCTTTTATTATTCCTCCTTATTCTGATCACAATGTAATCAAGACCTCCTTCAATGAGGTTCTTAACACTATTTTTCATGAGAATCAAATAAACGGAGATTTTGAGTATCTTGTTGTGCCTTACATTAATTGTCTTGATTCTAATCAAACTCTTAATGATGATGGTTTTTTAAATGAATAATTATTAACCGATCTTAATAAGGTTATTACCAAACAACATAATCATGTTGAAAATAATGAGGATGAAACTATTATTATCAGTCTCAATTCTAGTAGCCAACTATGCGAGATTAGGATAGGTTCCATCCATGATGATCATGAGCACGCGCAACTCAAAGAGATGCTAAAGGAATTTGTGGACGTCTTTGCATGGTCCTACGATGACATGCCTGAGATAGATCCCAAGATCTCTTAACGCGAGATTTGAACTCTCCCAGAATGTAAGCCACTCAAACAGAAATTATGAAAGCTCCGTACCGAATGGCCGCTCAAGGTTAAAGAAGAGGTGGTCAAACAGTTGAATGTAGGCTTCATTCAGGTGATCGAATATCCCCCATGGTTAGCCAACATTGTATATGGGCTAAAATCAGAAGGAAAAGTTTTCGTGTGCGTTGATTATCGATATTTGAATAAAGCCTCTCCAAAAGATGATTACCCATTACCCAATATCAACATGATCGTGGACAACACGACAAGTCATACTGTCAAATTGTTCATTAATGGGTTTGCCGAATACAATCAGATCAAGATGCACCCTGATCATCAAGAAAAAGCCTCTTTCATCACCCCTTAGGGAACTTTCTATTACACAGTTATTCCATTTGGTCTCAAAAATGCAAGGTCTACCTACAAAAGGGCTTCCACGACCATCTTTCATGATCTAATATACAAATAAGTCTAGGTCTATGTGGATGTTATGATCATCAAGTCTAAGACTCTGGAAGGTCATGTTCCCGATCTCTGGAAGTTTTTCGAATGACTGCGGCAATACCAATTATGGCTTAACCCACATAAATGTTTTTTTACTTCACCAAAGGAAAGCTTTTGGGATTCATGATTAATGAGAAGAGGATTGAAATAGATCTTGCAAAACTGAAAAACATACATAAAAAGTCACTACCCGAACGAAGAAGGAAGTATGGGGATCCTTAGGAAAATTATAGTACATCATTCGGTTCATCAGCTAGTTGACGTTTATTTGTGAACCAATCTCTAAAATCCTCCAAAAGGATTCAGCCAAATTTTTAAATGAAGCTCATCAGGAAAACTTTGACCGAATCAAACAGTATCTAAACTGACCTCCGATACTCATGGCAACATAACCCGATCTCCCTCTACTTGATCGTAACAGATATCCCAGCTCAGAATTTGCTATCCCAATACCTTGAAAAAACTCACAAAGAGAGGTTCATCTAATATGCCAATTATAAATTGTTCGAGTAGGAAGTCAACTACAATGCCTTAGTGAAAGAACGTGTCATCCTTGTTTGGGTCACTCAAAAATTATGACACTACATGCTCGCCTTTCCTATGAGACTCGTGTCCCAAATGTATCCCATCAAATTCCTGGTCGAGAAACCCGCCTTGTCTAGACTTATGGCCCGATGTTTAATGTTGCTAATCGAGTTTGATATTGTGTATATAACATAGAAGGACATAAAAGGGAGAGCTATCTTTGACTTCCTTGCTGAACCCCATGGAAGAAGCTGACATTTGGATATCCACATTCCCGGATGAAGATATCCTTTTCACCTCTCAGGAAGATGACCTCCGATGGAAAATGTTCTTTGATGGTGTTGCCAACAAAAAAGTTTACGGCATTGGTAGGGACGGCTCTAAAATTTTAGGGGCCCTAGGCGAACAATTAAATTGTGGTCCTTTATATTAATTTTTTTAAAAAGAAAATGTGTTCTTCTCGCATTTTTTTATGCAAAACTATCAATTAAATCATCAAAATCTATTAGTGTTAACAAATCTTCTTCAATTGATAACATATCTAATCCATTTAATCTTTATCCTGACATGGTATAATGAAGGTAAGATCTTATTAATTTTAATTTTGAAAAACTTCTCTCGGCCAAGGCAACCGTAACGGGTATTGTAAAAAATATTCTATAGGCAATCCAAGCGCTTGGAAAAATACAATCCATTATTTTAATATATTCTAACACCTCAATTGATTTTTTTAATTTCTTTAGGTAAAAGCCTCTTTAAAATTTTCAATTCACAAAATAATTGATTTCCATTAATATCACAACTATTGTCACGTGTTAAATAATTTTCAAGCTTAATTCAATAACTATTTAAAATATCATCATCTAAAGTTTCTAACTTGTTCAAATCAAACAAAAACCCAAAAGTCTCCTCATATTTTTTAAATTGTACAAATCTAGTTCTAATTGACATAAGCACTTGATCAATTATATGTAAGAAGTAATTTACTCTAAATGATTCCTCCGATGATTGCCATCACAATGTTTTTTCTATAAATATTAGTTTTTTTTACGAAATACGGGTATAATTTCCATTTCTTTAGAAATACCTATAACTTCAATCTTTGAGGAATCAAATCCCTTTTCTCTTTCATTTTCAAAATAAGAAACAAGTCCTTTTAAAAGATTCAAACTAATATTAATACCTATGTCATATGTTTATAAAATTTTGCAAACTTTATTGACCGCATTAAATGCATTGTACCAAATAGCCATACCAAAAATAAAATCAAAAGTACCAAAAGCATTAGTTAGTTAACCATCACAAATAGTTTTTGTTCTTCCCTCACATTAGAGACTAATTGCTAAGTCAATTAATGCATCTCTAATTTGTGGCGTTTGAAATATAATTTCTTTTATACTTTCAATGTGACTTTCCCAACGTGTTTGAGATAATGGTTTAAGTGTGCGCCCTTTTCTCCAACAAAATCCTTGAAAACTTGCCACCGTTTTGTAGAAGATAATAATGCATTATATAAATTTATTTCATGGACAAAAAATTATTTACCTTGACTACATGAATTAACCATATCAATAAGTGCAAGATTAAGACTATGACAACCACATGGTGTGTAAAATTCCCTAGGATTAATCTGTAATACTCTATTTTGTACACCTCTATTTTTTCCTCTCATATTACAACCATTATCATATCCTTGTCCTCTCATATCATTAATATTAAGATTATGACTTATTAAAAACTTTACAAGTTAATTAAAAAGTCCTTCACCGGATGTATCATCTCCCTAAAAAAATTCTTTTATCTTTATTGGACTTTTTGAAGTATCAACACACCGTATTATGATAGAAATTTGTTCTTCTTTACTTATATCCGGAGTATAATCAAGAATAATCAAAAAATATTTTGATTCTATAATTATTTGAATTATTACTTTTTTATATCAACCGCTAATAAAAGTATTAAATCATTTTGAATGTTGTGACCTAGATAGTGATGATGAATTTCTTTATCTATAATACGCCGAATGTGTTCTTTCAATAAAGGATCAAATATGGCAATTTTTTCAATGAAACTTTAAAAAATCCCATTTTTCTTTTAATAAATCTTTTCATTAGTAGCAAGAGCTTGCACTATCGTAATTATTTGTGTTAATATTTGTCTACATCTTTCTCTTTCATCATCAATTTGATCTTGTATATTTTGGTCAATTATTTTAGTTTTTTGAAATCTTAATATTAATTCTCGCCATTGTGTCATACTATCTGCATGGTCACTACAATTTTCATGGCCCCTAAGTCGCATACTTATATTTTTTCAATCATCTACTCCTTCATTTGCTAATTGATTTTTATTACCATTCTTTTTGAACAACTTACAAGAAAAGAAAAAAACCTTATCCTTGGATCGTGAGTACACTAGCCATTCTCTATTACGTTTTTCTCCATTTTTCCAATAAAAATTATAATGTATGATAGAAAAATGCCTATTTTCTATATCTTTAGGAAAAGTAATATCATTATCTCTTATTGGACATTTTTTTACAATTGTGTCTATCAAATTTTGATCAATGTTTTTCCAATTAGACAGATCATAAATATCTAGTGGTAAAGCTTCTACACATTTGTTTTCTAATTGTTCATTATCTAATTCTTCTAAATTTTGATGTTCAACAATATTTTCATTATCTAAAGCTTCTATATTTTGATGTTCAAGACATATTTTTTTTTGTTTATTAAAATATTTATTTGGTGAACCCGCTAGTTTTGATGTTTCTTCTTCAATTTATTTTTGTCTTTTTATTTTTTAGTGACCGGAGGGATATTTTCTAGTAGACATATTCACACAACAAAAAGTGTAATTTTCAAAAATAAAAATTAATCACAAAATCACAAGATTCTCAACAATATTGTCAAATAATATTAAAGAAAAATGCTAAAGAGGAACAATAGAACCTGATTTGTAACCAATTTGAGAGAAATCTTAAATTTTAATTTGTAAATGCCCAAATAACAAATTGGAATCTACAAAAAAAACACAACACAAATATTAGTAGTAAAACAAACAAATTTATATAGTGGGATATAACAAAGAAAATGAATAATATATACTTACACAAACAAGCTCAAACCAATCTCCAATCAAGCCCTAACTTTCTGAAATTGAAACCCTAGATTTTTAACCCTTATTTTGAAGAGGTTAGTTCAAGGAAAAAAGGGGTGCTGGCTGGGGGAGGTGCTCATTTTTTTTCTTTTGGGGTGGGAGCTGCCGAAAATTGTTTTTTTTATTTTTTTGGGGGGCGGGGGCAGTGGCGGCTAACGGGTTTTTTTTTTTTTTTTGGGGGGGGGGGGGGGGGAGGAGGGTAAGGGAGGGGTTTATTCTTGCTTTGGTTAGTAAAGAAATAGAGTTGTGTGAGTGAGAGAGAAGAAGAGAGGAAAAGAAGAATAGTGAGAGAAGAAAGTGGGTGAGAGAAATGAGAGAGTTAGGGTTAGAATAGAATAAGTAAATGGGTTGGGTTGGGTTTGGTTATGATTATGGGTTTATTACGTGGGTTTATTTTTTAGTGTATGGGTGGGTTATGATGTTGTTGTTAGGTTTATTTTAAATAAAATAAATTTTATTTTTAGGGGGCCTTATGTTTAGTGATAAATCTAATTTTTTCATAACAAATTTTTTTGGGGGGGCCATTTTTTTTACAACCAAATTTTTTGAAGGGCCCCCAATTAATCAGGGGCCCTAGGCAGCAGCCTAACCCGCCTATGCCTAGAGTCGGCCCTGGGCATTGGGATACTCTTGATTGCCCCTAATGATTCTTATACTCCAATTGCGATTAAGCTAGATTTTTTCTGCACTAACAATATGACTGAATACGAGACATACACTATAGGAATCAATGTCGCGCTTAATAAAGGAATCCAATACCTAGATATCTACGGGGATTCTGCCGTCATCATCGTCCAGGATATTAGAAAATGTAAAGTCAAAGATGAAAAGGTCTTACCCTTCCATGCCTACCTAGAAGAGCTACCCTCCAAGTTCCAAGATATCACCTTCCAGTACATGCCTCGAGCAATGAACAACTTGACTGATGCACTTGCTACCTTAGCCTCCATAGAGGACATGCCTGAGGGAATAAAAATGACCCCTTAATAATCCAAAAACAAGCTGAACAAACTCACTTCTACCATATCTAGCACATCATAGAAGAATATCTTGATATGGATGAGGGCTGGTATTATAACATTTGGTGCCTCCTTAATCATGGTAGGTACCCCCAATATGCCAATAAGAAATACCGAGCAACCCTTCGTAAACTGACTGCCTAGTACATAGTCTGTGATAAGTCACAATTCAAGAGAAACTTTGATGGAACCCACTTACACTACATCGCATGGGCTGTAATTGAAGATATGATATAGAAGATTCGCAACGGGGAATGCGAACCCCATATGAATGGCCATATGCTCGCCAAGATGATTATCCGATAGGGTTACTATTGGACTACCATGGTTCAGAACTGCACCACCTACGTTCAGAGCTACCTTAAATGCCAAAAAATTTCCAATCTTCAGCACTTGCCACCATGGGAATTATACAACATGACCTCTCTTAGCCATTCTCCACATGGGCCATCGATATCGTAGGGAACGTTACACCCAAAGCTTCCGCGGTGCACCAGTTCATCTTGGTTTCCATTGATTACTTTTCCAAATGGGTCGAAGTCAAGTCATACGCAGTCTTGAATGCCAAAAAGGTAGCCAGGTTCATCCGAAAGAACATCATCTGTCTATATGGGGTTTCGCATGAGATGGTGTCAGATAACAGGTTATATTTCGAGGCGAAAGTCATAGAATTGGTCAACTAGTACGGGATTTGAAGATAAAAATTCTCTCCCTATTGACCATGAACCAATGGTGAAGTTGAGAATGCCAATAGGAACCTCAAAGGGATCATCAACAAGATGACTGAGAGTTACCGAGATTGGGTTGATCGAATCATTTATTCCCTCTGGGTCTACCTCACTTCAGTCTGATCATCTAATGGGGATACCCCTTACTCTCTGGTATATGAAATGGAAGAAGTCCTACCCATTAAACTAGAAATACCTTCACTAAACATCATGCTTAAAAGTAAAGTCAACAAAGAAGACTGGCCTCAAAGTCATTTAGACGAGTTGTTGCTCTTAGATGAAAGAAGGCAAAAATCTCTATATCATATATAGGGGTACCATCGCCGAATAGTGAGATCCTTCAATAGGAGAGTTAAGAATCGTGGAGTCAGTGAAGGGGTTTTAGCCCTAAAAGAAATTATAGAACCTATCTGGGACCCCAAAGGGAAATTCAAGACAAACTGGAGTGGCCCCTATGCTGTGAAAAAGATCCTATCTGATGGAGCCGGTATTCTCACTAACCTTGATGGATAAGAGATGGTCCATCTAGTCAATCTGGACCGTCTTAATAAATTCTTCCCCTAGTCCAAAATCACAGCGCGTTACGACTCCTCTCATCCCCCTTTATTCTAATAAGAAATAAAAAATAAACTTCATTTCTCTCTACTCTGAACTACGTGGGGCCTGATTCTTCTTAAAAACTTTTTTCCTTCCATAATGAAACTCAAAATTTTTTCAAAACCCTCATAGATACATAGGCAGCTCATACGCTTTATATGCAACAATTATCATCATAGCCCAAAAATAATCAAATGTAGCAATGGAAGTCCATACTAATGATCCAAATCCCAAGGTTTTTACATTATTAAAATTTATATAGGAAAAATAATAAAATATTAGGCACGGGTATTACACTATGCGTTCATTTCCGACCATGGCACCCAATTTGACAACTAAGAGCTTCTAGACTATTACATCCGCTCAAAGATTTCGAATCTTCACTCCAATCTTGGATATCTGCAGTGCAATGGATAAATTGATATCACCAATAAAAACTTACTAGACATAATTAAGAAATGGCTGGATGATGCAAATGGGAACTAGATTAACGAATTAAAGAGCATCTTATATGCTAATAGGACCACTCCCAGGATTACCATGAGTGAAACTCCCTATATTTTATCCTTTGGCATATAGGCCATGGTCCTCACTAAGAACAACCTTCCCAGCCACCGTGTTTTTAATTTCAATTACCCAAGAAGCAACCTAATGAGAACGCTGTGTCTTGACCTCGTGGGGGAAGTAAGAGAAAATACGACATTGAGAGTTGCTGCTTATCAGTAGAGAACTACCCGTTTCTATAATAGTCGAGTTAGGCAAAATAGCCTGAAAGAAGGTGGTAATGTTTTTAAAAAGGTCATCTAGAAAGGGAAAAAATTTATGCCCCACTGACATGGTCCTTACTGCGTTTCCAGTGTTCTGAGACCAAGAACTGATCACATTGAGACTCTTGAAGGTGAATAGTTAAAAAATCCTTGGAATGTTGAACATATGAGGGAATATAATCAATTATGTAAATGAAAGGAATTATCCCCTTCTCATTATTATGCGTTCCACCTTTCTCATGAATAAATATTTAGTTCTCTTTTATTCTTGTTCTTTTTTATTTTTTACGGTCATGAAATATTCAGGCATACATGTCATCACTTAACACTGAAACTAACTCTTGTAGACTCGATATAAGAGATTGAGAATAATAGTTTATAATGTTAACCTCCCGTATGACTTCGCTGAGATAAAAACTCATGAATAGAAATCATGTATGACTTCGTTGAACAAACAAGTTACAAACCGAAAATCAAACTTCATGTACGATTTTGTCAAACGACAAATCGTGAACAAGAAGTATTCCTTCCAAAGTAAAAGACTCTCTACTTTATGAGAAATTGAGATCTAACCATACTCTAATGCAAGGATGACTTCGTTTAGAACTTTGGAGCTGACTAAGGTAAATGGTCATCAACTCATGGTTTGCCTAGAAAATTATGAAACACTAGTAGGACTTAAGTTCAAACAAACTCAAAATATGCCTATGATAAAAAATATAATAGAATTAATAGCCAGCTAACTAGTGTGAAAAGGATCATTTATATCCAAACAGGCAACAAAGTTGAACCATAATGAAAAAATATTCTTGTGTCATTCATGAAGTATTGCATCACAAAAATAAATGGTGTTCCAAACAAAATGTTCAATCTTACATTCAAAAAATTATAAAGCAACCAAACATTTTAAATCTTCACAAAAAGAACAAGTAGCAGAAGTTTCATTATTATTGATAGAAAGAACAGGCAGATCAGTAGGAGCAGTCATATCCTTACCATTAGGTTCATCAATGACCATCACATATTCACGAGCTAAGGTAGTGGCCTTTTCATCATCACTCTGATGGACCTTAACAATGTCAGGGTAATGCGTCTTCACCCTTTTCTTCAATTCTTCATACCTATCCATGAAGAAACTGATGCTGTATACATTATAATTTCTCAAAGATTTATACTTGGCCCCCCTAGCCTTCAGTAGTAGCTAAAGCATCTTAAGCCTTATGGTGATCCTTAGATAACTAGACATTGGTCTGAGTAGCCTCCTCTAAAGAGTTATTATCGGCTGATAGAGAATCCTCCAGGCTTTTCCACTAGGCATCATCTATGGTCGCCTTGTCTTGAAGATTGACATTTTCCTCCTTAGTTGAGCTAAGGGCAGCTATCTTATCCACCTGCAAGTCGTCGTGTTCCTACAAATCTTCACTAACCTCCTAAACATCCTCAGCATCTTGATCCAGGTGATCCTTTAACTTCCTGTTCTCCTCAGATAGCTCCTCATAAGCACAGTTATTGACCACGACCTTTTCTCATAATACGGTGGAAGCAACAACAATCTACCAATAAAAATGAATATATCAAGTAATAAATAATTCAACAACATAAAATGGAACGATGGTAAAAAGTCTTACCACGGAGATCCTATGTTGAATCAGTCTTCACAATGATTCGGGATCATATCCCCTCAAGAACTCGAAGTCCTTGTTGTATCCATGATACCCTAGAAGATCGGTAACATTATTGGCATTGTGGAATATGGACTTAGGGTCAACCCTCAACTAATATGAAGAAATCCATTGTATAGGATCAAACTTAAACTCATCCACTTCCCCAGAGTGGGAGGAAGAACCTAGGCCTCTCAATAACCTATAAAAATGCCTTTCTTCTGTGGTCTTTGGTACTATAGGGATATTATGACTAATTGGGGGCTCCAGGGGACACTTATCACCCATAATAGGTGCATGAGAATACATGGGGGTAATTACCCTTGACTTGGATAGATTGGAAGTTTCCTTATAAGTCCTTTTTCTAACATTCTACTCAGACAGAATCTGCTCCTCTTTGGCCTTTTTCTTTTTGGCCTCAGTTTTTCTCTTTACAGCATCCAACCTGCTCTTCTCTACTGCCATCTTCTTCTACTGAACCATCTCCATCACATTATGGTTAATATATCAGGGAGCCATTCCTAATGTTTACTCAAATAGGTTCTCAGAGGTAGCTTGAGATAGGGTTCGATGAGCAAAAATGTTAACAAGTTGAGACAAAGTAGATTATATGCCAAGAATAAAAGACACTTCTACATGTATCAAGATTAACCTCAACCCTGTCCTCAAAATGGTCGACTGATCCTAGATTAGTCTCATACAAAACATACACTTCCATAGGATTCTCAACTTACACGGGAGGAAATTCGCCTGGTAGGGTGTGATACCCAAAGGAAATAAACTTCTCCACAAAAAATAAATCCTCGAACTTCGGGGGCTTCTTCACATAATATGATTCAATCAAGTCAATCATAGTAACAGGAAATTGATAATCCTTCTTTTGCTAAAAACAATAAATAAATGGGTCAGCATGAGGAAATAATAAATATAGATGATAAAATTATGTAACTGATTGGGAGTTTACTTATTTGATTTGGTTTGCTCCATTCCCGAGGTATCCTACAAGACCTATCCTGCTTGTGACCACCAAATTCCCAAACACCCTTGGCAAACACATACTGAACTATCCAACTATGGTTACCAGTCTGAACTACCTACACCATCCTCAAATGGGACTTCCTAGGAGAATAATAATAATAATAATAATAATAATAATAATAATAATAATAATAATAATAATAATAATAATAATAATAATAATAATAATAATAATAATAATAATAATAATAATAATAATAATAATAAGGGGTTTTGTCAGTGTCCTTTAGTCCCGAGATGTGTCTAAAAATATAGTCTGTAAGATTCAACCCAGTCATAGTCTTTCAGAACATCATTGCCCTTTGTATTGTCCTATATGTGTTTGGAGGAAGTTAGGTGAGGGTAACAACATATCCACCGAGGATGGACCTAATGTAGGGTGGAAAGGTAATAGAGCTTATAGAGAGAGGAAAATCTCATCATCATTTGAATTATTGTATACTCTCTTTTTAGGGGTGGGAATTCTGGTCATGATGCTAATGGGGATGGTATATTTTTCCCTAAGTAAGTCCATCTCGTCTTAGAGAATATCACTAGCATACCACCTCGCATCAGTGGTTGAAGGATCATAAAAATTAGAGGACTAAATAATATCTAAATCCTTGTTATATGTTCCCTCATCAAGGGGGTTATCTACAGGATAGGTAGAGGGGAATGGTCCCACACTCTTAATCCTGACAGCATCATCTCTATCAGGCCTCACCTCTTTAGAAGAAGACTCTAAGTTTACGGAAGACATGGATTATCTATTCTCTAAATATGTACGCTCTTGGGGCGACATTGATTTACTTACGCTTTGGTCGTCTAAATTAGGGGAAGTAGAGGGATTTTCAATTGGAAATGGAGTTGAATCACTACAGGAGACTGTTTTAGAGGTATAATTAGGGTGCCTTCACTCCTCCTTAAGACAAATCACTTGCAGAGGATATGGAAATATTTTGGCAGTGATACCCGGGCAAGTGGGATCTAACTTAACTAATATCTCAAATAGATGTTGAATGTGAGGTGGGAAGCTCATCAATGCAATAACCAAGCCTTTTAGCATAGAAAAATGGAAGTGAGGGATGAACAGGGGAAAGAAAAATGGAAAAAATAATAAGAAACCTTAGAAACGTCTAACTCATAAGATAATTAACTCAATGGCTATCTAAATTCTCAAACCTCAAATATGATACTCAAAAAATTGACCCCCCCCCCCCCCCCCAACAATTTTAATAGAAAAAAACATGAAAAAAAAAATGAAGGTAAATAACCCTAAGAAAATGAAGGGATGCATACCTGCTACTCTAAAAAGGAAGATGAAAATGAAACCTAGGGATTGCACTAGGGAGAAACTAGACAGAAATGAAGATGGAGCTCTCGGGCTTTGGAGGAAAAAAATTTCTTAACACGACTAGGTTCTCTTTCTCTCTCAAAGAAAAGCACTTGCAGAAGTTTAAACAAGGTGAGAGAGAATGCAAGTACATGCCCCTTTAAATAACTTGGGTTTGGAAGTATAGGTTCACTTCATTGAATGAAATAAGAGATCATTACCCGAGCATCATTTTCCCTGGCTTAAGACGTGTCCTGGAAAGAAAAAATAATCCTAGTCCATTTTATCGCCCTAGGATAATCGAAAAATAAGAGCATCAAAATTTTATTTCATCAACCAGAATTAACACTCCATCCATTTGTCCCATGTATCAACCACTAACGACCAATGCCAATTAAGAGAAGCTACAACAAAAATTTTCCCATGCATGAAGTTTTGGGGGCTTTTGGTACATCCTAAATAAAATACGCCATGTGGAACCTTTGTGGCAAGACAGAAACCCTCTCTTAAGGCATAAAATGGGGTCGACCTGATTATGAATGGTGCTCAGCTCAAGTGCCACCGTGCTCAGCCATATGTTCCACCTGCTGACCTTGCAGTTGTTTCGTTTAATTACATGATCCACTTTATTGATGCAATCAATGTCATTCCCATATATGTCAATACACATAAGAAAGACCCAGTAGCCATGCTGGCGACACCTGAGCATCTGCTAAATATGAACTCCTACCCACTCCATTTGGGCTGTAGCTAATTCTTTTTTATCTATCATATCATTTGTAAATAGTGTAACAACCTAACCTATAAAGGCACTTCACATATCCCTAATTATTCGGGGGTGAACAACTATAAATAGCACGAAATTCCAGAAAGATTATGGATTGAGGTCATCATCTCTATACAAACCCTAAATCTGTATCGATTCTTATAAAATAAAAATTCCACCATGGCTGCACCTGTGGACGTAGGTACCATTTCTTGGTCGAACCACATGAATCCTATCTTTTCTCTTTGTCTCTTATCTCCATTATATGTTTACTTTTACTAGCTAATTAGTTATTTATTATTGTTTATTACTACTAAACCCCTAACTAAGGCACAAATTCCCTATATCAATTTTGGATGGTAACACCTGACACATACCAATAAATAGGGTATAATATCCCAATGGAAAGAGTACCTATCCCAAAATAGGAAGATATAGACCATACTTCAATGAGTCCAATTATGTTTCCCAGGGGATTCGAATTATGGAATAATTACCAATTCAATGTCTGGTGAATTGGGGGTGGGAAATAAGTGGAGGTTTGGTAATGAACCCTTAAAGAGGTCAGGCAATCATGTTCCTTAGGAATTAGAACCATTGTCTTTCCCAATGTAGAAAAACTCTCCTCCACAAATCTAACATCCATAAGTACAACTAACACTAGGGGCAAACCAAGTAGTTGCTCAACCAAATAGGAAATTACTTGGGGGAGTTGGGAGAAATGAGACTATGGATCTCATAAATGAAATTTTTGGACCAATAGCTCAGGGGTAACAAACTCCATTGTATATAAAGACATATCCTGAATGGATGGATAGGATTGAAATTCCTAAGAGTTTTAAATAACTAGCATTCTCCCCTTTTTCTAGACATGGGAATCAATCCACTATAGAGAAGATAACGAGGTTTACTTGTCAGTGCACTGACACAAGAACCAGTAAGTAACTCGGACTATAATTGTTCTCTAGTTCTCTTAGTATTGCAGCCTTTTCTTTGTTCATAAGCCTAACACCCAAATATGTTCAAACTTGGCAGGAGTTAGACGATATGTTCATGCCCATTTTTATCAAATTGAACTAGATGTGTTAATGGCCTACTTAGACAGACTATGCCAAAGGCCATATGAAAAGTCTACCAATTTCATGAATAGGTTTAAGAGGGATGTAAATAAGTGAAAAAATAGTGTTTCCTAAATTGGAATTTGTCAAATTGGCGCAAAATGGGTTAGCATTCAGACCTCGAAAGAAGTTTGATGCAATTGAATTTAGGGATTTGGTGGAAATGACTGGTAAATTTTTTAGATATGAAGATCTATTGGAAGAGGAACATGAAAGAAATACATATTCTTTCAAAACATATTACAAACACCCAAATCTTGAAATAGATTGCACCGAAATAACTGGTACTGAATCCATAGTTTGTAATCCTTTGGTTTAAAAAAAATAGGTTGCAGAGTCATATGCGTAAAAACCAAAGGGAATAATGAAGAAATACTCATTTAAAATCTATAAGGAGAAAGAAGTGTTTGATTATATTCTAAGGGTGAAAATGAGAAAAGTTGTCCACGATGTAAAAATACCAAGTGTAATTGAAATGAATGGAACAAATTATTGCCAATGGCATAATGTCTTCTTTCAATCAACTAATGCTTTTATTTTTTGTGACATGGTTTAAGAGTTGATTAGATAAGGGAAGATCAAATCTCCTATAAACGAAGGAAACAATATGGGGGTTGATGAAGACACATTTCTCAACATGAAAGAAATAGGAGCCAACATATAGTCCGTATTGTTACCAATAAATAAGGGTCGTGTTAAATTCAAGATGAAAACAAATGCAAACTTTAAGTCTTTGAAACCTAAGGTAACTGCGATCCAAATAAGAATTTCCACAACATTAGTTCCTTAAGAAAAGAAATGGTGATATGTGTGGTGAACAATATACTGATATGTGTTAAATCATTTCTTCAAAATGAAATCAGCAACATTAGTTCAAAAAAAAAGGAAATGGTGACTATGCTGCCAAAACTCAGGGATTATAAGGTACTGATAATTTCCACGAGACTTTCATAGGAGGAATTATGCCATTTACTGGACATTATAATCCTCAAAGAGATAAAAGTATACCATGGAACTTCCAATATATCATACCATACTTGAATAAAGCATAATCTAGCCTGTACATAGGAGCCCCAAGAACCACGCAAAATGCTAAATATATTCCTATGGTGAAAGGGTTGCCGGATTGGTTCATGGATCAGGATCCTAAGGTTACCCAAAACTTTAATGAGTTGCTTAGGAGGCCAAATGTAGTAAAGCCTCAACGGGGAGCACTAGAAATGTGGTATCTATTACAACAAACCAAATCAAATAAATGATGTCCATACATTATGATTTCTCATAACCAATGGAGAAGAAATCAAAGGAAACATAAGTTTTGGTAAGAGGTTTAAGATATTCTACGTCCAAACGGACCTGATGATATCACATCATCATCTTTAAAGCCAAACCCACGATTCCATAGATAGAAATAAGCGAGTAAATGTTCTTCATACATAATGTTTAAGATGATTAAATAATTAAAAAATGCTTTGAGTGTGAATAGGGACATCTCGTCTGAAGACATCCCCTCCAGAGAAGAAGAAAAAGAGGAGATAATGGTTGTAAAAGTAATGGGACCTATTCAAAGACTTTCTCAATAAAAATTTCATCCCATTTAGATCTCTACCACAACAAGTGAGAATAAATATGGTGGTGATCATCCCATAAATTTTCAAAGCTGGACAGGGACAGGAGGTCTTAGAGATAGAGATAAATGAAGGTGAAGGATCAAAAGTAGACAACTTAATTTTTTTTGTTAGCTTTAGATCTCATATACGGGTTCAAAGATCCTACTAATGATATGACCAATCCCATCAAACATTTATTTCTATAGGCTTGGGTGAATGGAGTGTCGATAAATAAAATATTAGTAGATATGGCGCTTTCATTAATATAATGCCACACACTATGCTTTTTAAAATAAATAAGCAAAATGCTAAATTGGTTCAGACTAAAATCATAATTTCAAGTTTTCTGGGAGATAAAAAAAGAACCAAAGCTGTAATACTTATAGACATTGAAGTAGACACAAAAAGTCTAAGACTCCCTTCTTTGTCATCGATGGTAAATCAATATTTAATGTTTTACTTGATATAGGATGGATACATTATAACAAATATATCCCTTATTCCATGTACCAAAATATTCTCCTTGTGTAGAAGGATGGGAATGTAGAGGAGTTGGAAGCATATACTTTTCCATTCCACATCAGTTCCAATTGTGTTGAAGCTAAACTCCATCAGGAAATTATGGGACATGTCCAGTTCAACACAATAATAGTTGAGGCATTAGAGGTGGAAGTTTAAGATGATGTTTTGGAGGAACTAGCCTTTGGTCTGATGGGACCAAATATAAAAGATAAAGTGATGTATTAATGGATAGCATACGTTTTGATCTAGAAAAGGCCAATGAAAATTTTGTTAGAGTGTTGTATACGTTTAGAGAACCAGTTCTAAATAGAAAGACTATTAAGTAAAGGACCATCATTTGGGTTTACTATGTATTCCGATAAGATAAAGAGGATGAAAATTTTCAAGACAATGGTGATCTAGAAATTTCACCGATAGAATATGAGGTACTCGTGGTAAACTAACTAGATCCTTTGTTGTAACTTGTAAGTGAGCTTAGGAGACGAACAAAAAAAAAGGGTGGCATACATTAGTGCAAACCTTATAAACGAAAACTAGTAATTGGTTATATCGCTTATACATTAGTTTTAGAACTATTTTGCTTGGGAGTAAAACGATTTACCTTGATTAAATAGGTTATTGGTGGATAATAGACTTCCAATGAAAGAAGGTTATAAACCTGTGAAGCATCTGCCAAGCCAGATGACTCTAACAGTCAGGACAAAAATAAAAAAATAAAAAAAAAAGCAAAGATTGTTGAAGTTTTAGTTCATTATAACTACCATATATGCTCAATGGACTTCTAATATAGTGCAATTATTAAAACAAATGGAAAACTAAGAGTATGCATTTATTTTATAATCTTAAATTCAACCACTCCAAAGAATGATTATCCGATGCAAGTGGTAGACCTATTGGTTAATAGATATGTTGGTCACATTATCATGTGATGGATGGACACTCTGGATACAACCAAATAGGTATAGCTAAAGATGATTTTCATAAAATTTCTTTAAGGTGGGTGGGTAATCTCAGAACTTTCGAATGGGTAAAAATGTCATTTTGATTAATGAATGTCGGTGCTACTTACAAAAGGGGAATGAATGTTATTTTCCATTAAATGGTTGGAGTGTTATAATGATGATATTATCATAAAATCAAAGAATATTAATGAATCAGGTAACACACAAAATTCCTTTAAATAATAAGCCTCTATCAACTTAAGACGGATGATTTAAAATTGTGCTTGTGGAGTTTCAATAGGGAATTTTCGAGATATTTGGTACATCAAAAGGGGATTCAACTATATAGAAACAATGCCAAGGGCATAATTGAAATCATAAACCCTAAAAATTTACATAGGTTTTTGGGGAAATTTAATTTCCTTTGTTGATTTATATCTAATGTTTCCGAAAAAATTAAAATATTTTCTCCTTTCTTAAAGATGATATAGATAGTAAAAAGATCGATTGGAAGGAAAATCATGAACTAGCATTCTAAATTCTCTAGAAGTATTTAGCTAATCCACATATTTTGACACCTCTAAGAGATGATAGGCCTTTCCAAATGCTTAAGTAGTGTTGATACAAAAATTAGTCAGCTGACGTGGACCGATTACATAAAGACACGTGACATCCATCATGACGCAAGTTCAATGTATCGAGCTACTCAGTGTACCGAGCACAACTGGTTAGGAAGACCAAATGACAAAGACAGATTCAATGAACATTTTTACTATGTACAGATGTATATGCCTATTTAATAACAACATATCTTCCATTCATACTGACAGCCCAAGGGCTATAAATACATTATAAAACCCTCATGGTAAGGTAAGCTATCATAAGCAAGTATAATCGAGATTAAAGCAAGACACCCAGTAATACAAGGCAGTGGACGTAGGCCATTTCATTAAGGCTGAACCACTTTAAAAATCTCTTGTGTGATCTCTTTGTTCTTATTTATCTGTGATTAATTAATTAAGATCAAATCCAATTTTTTACATCAACAGATTGGCGCCGTCTGTGGGAACGACTATACATAAAAAAATTCACTAAAAACTTATCATACATGGCTGATATCCCAGAATCGAGCAACAGGAACAATGACGGGAATCCTGCAAACCCTTATGCTCCTCTAAATACACATGATGTCATCGAGATCCTAGCAAATTTAGCCAGGGGACAAACAGTTATGTAGGAAACCATGCGACAGTTCATTCAAACTGTTCAAAATGGATTACTTACCCAGTCTAGACAATGAAGCATTTGTAGAAGCATGCATCCACCGTCTTCACGATCTATACACACTGAACTTCGTCATGTTGATAATTCAAGTGATCCATCCTATAACCCTATCTTAACTTCTCCTATAAGAATTTTGGATTCTCAAGAAAATGTTACTCTAATTCCAGAACGAACAAGTGCTCTGGAAAAGTTGAGCAGAGTTTCTCCCTTCAATCGATTGGGCCCTAGGAGTAACAAAAATCCTCCTCGAATTGCATCGAGAAATTCTCAATGACCAAATGATTTAAGGCAAGTATTAGCCTAGTCACATCCCAATCCCAGGCATGTAGCTCCTATAGAAAGATCCTTAGAGGAAAATTCTGTGCGATCTATTTCTCGTGTGATTATAAACAGATCAGAGGCTGACAATGATGCTTGGAAAGGGTATATTCTAAGACTAGAAGACAGGTTAGGGGAAATGGTTAAGGATAAAAACCTTCTCCAAAGAACTTTTATCAAAGGATCTCTATTTGTACAAGCAAGCATCAAAGTTCAAGGCTCCTATGATCACGCCTAAGTATGATGGCAAAACTTCACTTGTTCTCCACATAGAGTAGTATCAAGCTGCAGTAGATATCTATCAGTCCCAGATGAAATGAGGTGAAGAGCATTCTCAGGAACTATTAATGGATCCGATCAGATATGGTACAACCGCCTTCCTCGGGTAAAGATTGTGAATTTCCATTAATTGGTCGAGCTCTTTATAGGAAATTTCTATTTGGGTGAAAAGTCGGTTAAAAGGGTAGCACATATATTGAGTGTTAGACAGAAGGCAAGAGAAAGTACCATGGATTATATCACTCGTTTTAACAATGAGAAACTCGAGGTCATAGACTATGAGGAAAAGACAACCATCACGGCTCTCATGAGTGGTCTTTTACCAAAAAATATGTATTACACTTTGGCCAAGGATGCTCCCAAATCCATGGATGAATTGATGGCTAAAGTAGCCAAAATTATGAATGCCAAAGAATCCATGGATGCAAAGGCAGAAAAAAAAGTTGACGACAAATCATAGAGGAAAGATCACAAGCATAACGGTGGAAGAAAGCAGTCAAAAGGCAAAGAAATGTTAGAACACTTGAGGAAGTATGAAAATTATACTCCCTTAAAGGTAGATATAAACCACGTTCTAGAGGAAATCAAGAATAGCGAGGAACTAAATTGGCCAGAAAAATTGATAAAAACTCCTGAGAGAAGAAATAAGTCAAAGTACTGCGAGTTCCACAAAGATCATGGTCACATGACCAAGCAATGTGTAGCTCTCCAGAATGAGATAGAGGCACTTATTATATGCAAAAATTTGAACAGGTACGTTGATCGCCAGAATAGTGGAAGAACCAACAACAGAGCTTGGCAGAGGTCCAAATCTCCTTACTGATCAAGAGACGATAAGAAAAGGGACCATGAATATGACCACGATCTCCTAAAAAAGCCCAGACAGCCCGAACACGAGGTATTTTCAATTTTCTTTGGTTCATTCGATTGTAACATGATTACATGTGGAGATGCAGGAGGGTGTGATCATACCGCTGAAAGGAAAGCTTACCTCAATGAGGCTCAAGCTTATTCCCATGTACATCGTATAAATTTGGTAGAAGAAGATCACCCGAGGAAGGTTATCGAAGAAAAACTGGTTATTAGTTTTTCTAAAAATGATCTAGAAGAAGTTTTGTATCCTCATGATGATCCTCTAGTAATCAAAATGAAGATAAAGGACGTAATCATTTCAAGAGTGTTGGTGGATAATGGTAGCTCGATAGACATCATGTTCTACTCTTGCTTCGACAATTTGAACTTGAAAGTGGGTCAGTTGGAGTCGTATCATAGGCTCCTCATTGGGTTCTTTGGAGAAAAAGTTTTTCCACTTGGGACGATAAAGTTAGACATGTTGATTGGAACATGGCTTACTTGTAGATGAGAGAAGGTGAGTTTTTTCGTGATGGATAAAAATGTCCCATCATCTTATAATATAATCATGGGAAGAGTAGCACCTAACCAACTTTGGGGTGGAAATTATGAAGGGCATCCAAAAAGTAGCTCAAGAATGTTGTTACTCATCTGTCGAGAAATAAGAATTGGAGAATGTTAGAAGGAAAATAAACTCTTATCAAGTGGATGAGTCTGATGAATCTGAGATTGAAACCTTGGACTGAAGGGATGAAACATAACTCGTTAAAAGCCACATAATGGAGGTAATAGAAAGTATTATTCTGGATGACAAGCATCTAGAAAGAATAACTCAGATTGGTACTTCACTTAACCCGATATTAAAGAAAGAGCTGGTGGCATTTTTAAGGCACAGAAAAAAAGTATTCGCGTGGAGGATAAACCTTGATTTCCTATGTCATGAGCTAAACTTTTGTAAAGAGATCAAACTCGTGAAGCAACGAAGAAGAGTTTTTAGTCTGAAGAAGAACCAAGCTATTCAAGAAGAAGTGGAAAAGTTGCAAAAGACTTCTTTTATCGAAGATGTCAAGTACCCCGATTGTTTGGCTAATGTCGTGATGGTCAAGATGAAAAAGTATAAATAGAGAATGTGCATGGACTTCACCGACATGAATAAATCTTGCCCAAAAGAGCATTTCCCTTTGCTCAGGATGGATCATCTAGTAGATGCAACTTCAGGGCATGAGTTACTAAGCTTTATGGATGCCTTTTCTGGATATAATCAAATTAAAATAAAACCAGAAGACAGGGAAAGTTCCCCTTTCATCACCCTATGAGGAACATATTGTTACAATGTTATGCCTTTTGGTCTTAAAAATGCAGGTGCTACATATTAGCAATTGATGAACAAGGTATTTTCAGAGCATATTGGCAAAAGTATGGAGGTGTACGTCGACGATATATTGACCAAAAGAAAGAAATCTACTGACCATATAGCTGATTTGAGCCAAACATTTGATCAACTGGAGAAGTAACAGATGAAGCTGAACCCGGTCAAGTGCATTTTTGTCATACAAGAAGGCATGTTCCTCGGGTACATTGTGAATCAAAGAGGTATTAAAGAAAATCCTCATAAGATAAAAGCCTTGCTAGAATTATAATCTACAACCACTAAGAAGGAAGTACAAAGCCTTACTAGGCGCATTGCAGATCTCAATAGATTCGTCTCCTGAGCAACTGATAGATGTCTACCATTCTTCAAGGTTCTCAGAAAGACCTTTAAGTGGAACGATGAATGTGAGATAGCGTTCTTATAGTTAAAGAGATACTTGGGGACACCTCCTTTATTATCCCGACTAGTGGCGGGAGAAAAATTATATTTATACTTAGCTTTTTCAAAGAGTGCAGTCAGTTCGGCTTTGATACGAATAGAAAGCGGTGCACAAAATCCAGTTTATTATATGAGAAAGGCATTCAGGGGAGCAGAGATCAGGTATCCAAAACTGGAGAATTAACATTGGCACTGATTAAGGTGAGTAGGAGGATGAGACCATATTTTCAAGCCCATACAATAGTGGTATATACTGACATTCCACTTAGACAAGCTTTACATAAACCAGAAAAATATGAAAGATTGATGTATTGGGAAGTGGAGTTATGGGAGTATGATATTATCTACGATCCAAGATCCTCACTCAAAGGGTAGGCAGTGGTGGATTTCTTTGCTAAATTCACCTACCTAGATGTCTTAGATCAACAGGAGGCTAATATAGAGTAACTCCAGGACATTAGAGAATCAACAAAAACTATCTTCGATCAACTACAAGCAGCAGAAGTGCCAGATGGGCTGGCAGCCGACCAACCATAATCCTCTGGTAAGAGGCCAGAGTTGAAGGATGAAGAGAGGAAGGACAAGATATTCTATGAACGAATTTTGTCAAACTAAGGATTTGATGATAATATCCCTATATGGAATTTATACGTTGATGGTTGTTCATGTGCAATAGGTTGCGAAGCTAGAATTATTCTTAATAGTCCCAATGGAATAGACAAAGAATATGCTTTGCGTTTCCAATTCCAGGCTTCCAATAATGAAGATGAGTATGAAGCTGTAATTGTGGGCCTCAGTATAGCTAAATCATTGAATGCAGAGTAAGTTGCGGTGTTTAGTGATTCATAATTAGTCGTAAATCATATGCTTAGCCTGTACGCAGCAAAAAGGGAGTTCACGTTGAGGTATTTAGCTAAAGCTATGGAGATTGTCTCTAATTTGGCGGCTGTCCAAGTAATTAGAATACCAATGCTGGAGAGTACAAGGGCATATTCACTTGATCAATTAGACTTAGTTATGCGCACCGAGCTACAAAGAATAATCCCCATTGAAATACTTGCAAGTCGAAATATTGATAACGATTTGATGGTGAATTTCATCGCCATGGATATGGGACCTTCCTGGACAGACCCCATCAGGGCTTATATCGAAGAAGGTACTCTAGCAGCTGGCCAAATGGCCGCTAAGAGGTTGGAGTATAAGGCTTCCAGATATGTCTTAAATAATGGAGTTCTATACAGAAGAGGTGTAATAGCTGGTCTGCAAAGATGTGTTCATCCAGCAAAAGTTAAAGATCTAATCGAGGAAATTAATGAAGGATCTTATGGAGCTCACGTAGCTAGAAAAACTCTTTTATAAAGAATAAATACATAGGGTTACTATTGGAAAAAAATGTGTGCCGATTGTACAACTTATGCCAAAAAATGCGACAAGTTTTAGCGATTATATACTATTCGACGAACTCCTCAGGCACTGCTAACACCAATCACTTCACCTTGGCCATTCTCTATGTGGGGACTAGATTTCGTCGGGCCATTACCAAATATAAGAGGAAAATTCAAATATTTGGTTGTAGCTGTTGATTACTTTACCAAATGGGTGGAAGCCGAACCTCTCATTGATATGTCTTACGAAATGGTCTATTAATTCATCTAGAAGAACATTATTTATAGATATGGTTTACCCCATGTTTTTATTACAGATCATGGTACCCAATTTGATAATAATGAGTTCGCAACACACTGTCTACAGTTCAACATTCAAAAGGTCCATTCTGCTCCAGGTCATCCACAAAGTAATGGCCAAACATAGGTGATGAACCGAACATTACTGTGCGGGTTGAAGAAGCGGTTGGATGATGCTAAGGGGAATTGGATCAATGAGTTGCATTCAGTGTTATGGGCATCAGTAATCACCAACTATAAGTTAGTTGGCATCAACAATCACCAACTACAAGTTGGTAGGCATCAACATTACCAATAATGTTGGCACAATAATCGAGCAAGGCAAGGTCTGTTTGATTATGGGTGACCCAAGTGGCATCTAAACTCGGTGAAAAGATGGGTAAAATATCCACTGCCTAGGCACTAGTGCAATTATTTAAATGATTGCTACAACTAAGCAGGAACATGGGATAAAATAATTCCATTGCTTAGTACTTTATCGGTGATGCATCACTACAACTAGGAAAACACATGGGGCAAAAGTTCCATTGTCTAGGCAATCAAATCAACAGAGGACAAATTGTATATATATATATATATATATATGCTTAGTTACTAACAAGTACAACAATAATATAGTTGATCTCATAAAATTGACTAGATAAACATCATACAATTAATTTATTTCCATGCAAACAAAATTACAAAAAGATGATTTTTTTTTCATTAACAAATACTATCGAAATAAAAATAGCCCATTATATTGGTCTCTTCCCTTCAGATTTAGATACAGGATCCATTCCAGTTGGAGGATCATCTAAAGCAAAAGAAGAATTGATAAAGTTTAAATCTCGCAACATTCTGGTATTGCTCGAACTTAGTCGGTCAAGAAAATGTGAAGGTCAGAATATCTCAAAGTCTTTGTGAAGATTATAATCACCAAGGTATTTGGAAATCAGACACTGATGAATGGAGCTTACTGGAATTGAGCTAACATCTAGTTTGAAAGAAGGTACTGGCAGATGAAGTAATCCAGGTTCATACCAATCCCATAACTCGGTTTCCTCCTCAACCTTCATCGTAGTTAGCGCATTCAACCACCCCTTTTTGAATCCCTCATTATTTAATTGCTTCAACTGGGAATCAAGATGACATAAAGCTTCATTGTATCCCCCCATCCAAAACTCTCTAGGCTACTTGTGGAATCGATAAGTCAATCATTTAACACGCTAATGAAGCCTCTTCACCAAATTATCCTTTCTCTACTACACAGAACTCTGATTGGA
Organism: Sambucus nigra; assembly: GCA_949130495.1. Taxonomy (NCBI): domain Eukaryota; kingdom Viridiplantae; phylum Streptophyta; class Magnoliopsida; order Dipsacales; family Adoxaceae; genus Sambucus; species Sambucus nigra. The sequence continues at coordinate 369,558,578 of OX422217.1, forward strand.
AAGTTTCTCGGTAAGGGTTTGAATTTTTTTGGGACATCTCAGTTAGAGCTTGATTTTTTTCCTTCAGTTGAGGAGCTTTGTTTTCTAAAGCCTGTTGAGTCCTAGTCTCTTCAATGCTACTCCGACCAGCTCTTGTTCTACCCCATGAAGTGGATGCAGGTCTGACTCTCTTCAAATCTTCTAATTCTTCCCTTAATGAGGCATTCTTAGTCTCCAAAAAGGAAAAACCTTCATCATTAACTAGGATCGGAGTTTCAAAGGAAGAAGTACATTTTATCTGCCTCAGTTCTTCTCATAAAGCAATGTTTTCTTCCTCCAGCAGCATAACGATGTTTCTATATTCCTCAACCTCAAGTTTTAGCGCACTCTCTCTCTTGTTATGTGCTGAGATGAATTTTTCATAACCCCGATCAACACTCAATTGTTGGTACTTCTTCTTATAACCCTCATGCAGAAGAGAAGTGGCTTCCTTGTGTTGAAGTTAAAGTTCATCAGTTATTCCTTGAAGATCTTCAATCATTTCATAATAAGCTATGTTATTTGTTATTGCCCAGTCGAGCAAACATTTTAAATACTGGTAAGCATCAATTGCTCGCTCAGAGGCATCAAATCACAGAATATTAATTATTTGTGCTTCAGTGAAATCTGCACGACCAACTTTGAAGTAGTCAGTACACTTCTTAATCAAATCTGTATCGTGAGCTAACAACAGTTGCATCATGGCAATAAACTAGCAAGGAAAGTGAAAATGGATCAATAATAATACAGTTATATTGAACAGTAAAGGAGTAATCCAGAATAAATAACAAAGTCCATTTTATTGATTATAAGAGAAGAGGGTACAACCAGGAGTACAAAATGAAAAGGGAAAAACAACAAATTTTCGAACAACTTTACACCTTCTCCTTATTCCCTAGAGTATCCTCAGCTAATTTTGAAGAATGGATTGGTTGATCGGTGGGCAGCTAGCATTGCTCGATAAAAGTTATGGCCTGCTGAACTTTCTTGGAGGATTGAGGGATAATGTAAGCAAGTGTTTGTTCTACTATCATCAAAGAAGATTCATCAGTCCCAGCTTTATCTTTTTCTTCTTCTTCAATCGCAGGAGGAGGGCCATGGACATGTCTCTGAAATAGTTCAGAGTCCTTAGTAATGTTTATCTCCTTCAATGCTGCAACCATCCATCCCTAAAGAACTTCGAACTTGCATACTCCATTTGAGTAGAGGCAATAGTTATAGCTTTGTTCCATCCCTTGTCCCAGCCTGAGCTTAAGGATTTCTTCGCAATGATATTTATTTTCCCCCTCTCCAAGGAAACAGTCTCCCTGAGTTGATCTTTAAAAGATTTAACTTTCTGTTCAAGATCTTTCTTACGCCGTTAAGCCACTTCAAGCTTTCCCTTAGCTTCTTCCTTACTGGAAATGGCCATCTTCAATTTCTCCTCTCCCTCCTTGGAAGAATTTACAGCCTCTTTCTGCACAACATCATCCTATTGTGCAGCATCCATAGATCTCTTTCAAGCTAGATCAGCCTCTTTGGCAGCTTCCATAACTTTTTGTTGAGCTATCTCAACAGACTTGATTTTATTCTCCCAAGAATCTTTGTCGTCCTCATACTTCTATCGGGATTCCTCCAAAGATTTTGATAACCTAACAATGGCTTCTTCTACATCACTGGAAGAGGAAGAAGCTTTAATGGCTTCATCCTTCTCTAGGATATTATTAAAATACACTAAAAACTGCAAGAAGAAGAGAAACTCAAGTTAGAGTATGAAAATTGAAAACAAAATTAAAATTATAGGTATAATAATACTTACTGATGCAAGGTGTTGGGCTTCCAAGTCAGTGACTTTTTCCCGAGGAGTATATATCTTAGTGGCTCGGTATTCAAGAAGAGTTCCAGACCAAATCAATTTTTTATCCAAGCCAGGAGTAATGAGTGCTGGAGAACTATCCCTCAAAGAAGGTACTTCAACCCCAGTAGGTTGAACAACAGCATCTGTTAAGAAATAAATTTCCAATTGAGTCCATGTATTGTTTTGACTTAATTCCGTGAACAAAACTATGTATGTAATATGTCATAGGGTGATGCTTATTTTTTCATGGTCCCACTTGGTCTATGACGTATTGAAGAAATTGAAGACGTTTCGACAAAGCTTTAAAGATTTAATCATGCCGATGTTTATTTGGTGCACGTTTACTCATCTTCAAGGTTAATTTCATTCCGAGATCACTCAAGTATGAATGCGTAGAATTAATGGTGCTCGGAATTATTTTATAAAAGATAAGGATGTATTTTTTATGTTTTTAAATATTTTAAAAAGTGTTTTAATGATTTAAACTTCGTTTTTTGATGATGAGCTCGAAATAGAGTTTGATTAATTTGATTCTCTTTGTTAAGAGACAGTTTTATAAGAAAGCCAAACTGTCACAATGTCGCTCGAACGACATTGGATCTCGCTCGAACGAGATACAATGTCGCTCGAACGACATGCGTAAGTCGTTCGAACGACACGTTTTTCGAGGTGATGTTTAAATCCTATTTAAACAGTGTTTGCATAATAATTTCGTAAGAGTGCTTTCTGGAAAATAGTTTTACGAACCAGAACCTTGTTTGCACATGTTTTCTAAGGTTTAAAAGTCTTAAACACATCCTTAGAGTTTGTAAAGATCCGAGATATCATTCTTATATGTTCAAGTGATCTTTCGGCACCAAAGTTGTTTGTTCTACACATTGAACACAAAGGGTTTTGCGGTGAAGAAGTGACGGACATCGTGTTCGACATCGTAGACGTATCAAAGCCATATTGGTGGACACCGAGACATACATGGAGTCGTTTGTTGTGGACAGAGATCGTGGAAGGCGGAATTTCTACGTGGGCACTAATGAAGAACGGTTGAAGATCAGAAGGAGCGTCAAGACCCGTGGGGATCGAGTCTTAGTGTAAGGCTAATCTGTCTTTGTAAAACCATTGTTCATAGTGATTGTCTGGCTTGGGTCGTCCGAGGTTGTTTTCCCGATTTGGGGTTTTTCCTCGTACATCCGGCGTTGTGAGTATTCTTTACTTTGATTTACTTGCTTTAATCACTAGATTCATGTTTAGGATTAATCAAGATAAAATTGGTTTAAAATAAGAATTGGGATTTCACAACTTGGTTGGTGCATAATTAAAAGTTGGATCTTTTTCGAAGAAAAATTATTTTTGTTGAAAACACACACACATCGGGCCACTCTTCAAATTGGTATCAGAGCTAGAAAACATTTTTATTTGTTTTGTGATCCCGTGTGTCTTCAAAGATGAATTGTGGATATAATGAATTTTCTCGAACTCATGTTTTTTTATGGGACTAATTACACTTATTGGAATATGAGAATGAGATGTGCTTTAAAATCTATTGATGAGCGTGTTTGGCTTGCAGTTAAAAAAGGTTGGACACCCCCTGTCACTATTGTAGGTGAGGTCACTAGTTTAAAGTCTGTTGAGTCATGGACCGAAACTGAACAAAGACTTGCAAAATATAATTCTAAAGGTCTTCACGTTATTTCTTCACATGTCACACAGGAAGAATATAACAGAATTATGACTTGTGAAACATCAAAAGAGTCTTGGGATATTTTGGCACTCACTCACGAGGGCACTAGCATGGTTAGGGCATCAAAACTTCAAAATCTCACTACACAGTTTGAGACCATTAGGATGTTAGAGAGTGAGACCTTTGATGAGTTTTATGCTAGGTTGTCCAATATTTTCAACTCGTCGTTTAACCTAGGTGAGAAAATTCCCGACAATTGTGTCATTAAGAAAATCCTTAGGTCGTTGCCTAGTAGGTTTGATGCGAAAGTGACCATTTTAAACTCCTTGGATAGGTTAGAATCAATGAAACTAGAAGAGATTGTAGGTGACTTACAAACCTATGAAATCGACATGATTACCTCCAAGCAAGTGCCTAAGAAAGAAAAGGGTATTGCTTTGAAAACCCGGAAGGAGGAAATTAAAGTTTCGGATTCCGATTCCGATTTTGAGGATGTTGCTTTGTTGGCAAAGAAATTTAAAAAATTTATTAAGTTTCAAAAGCAATCAAAAGATGCCAAGAAATTTGAAAAATTCAAGAACAACAAAGTGGATCCCACCTCTAAGGATAAGTTTGAAAAGCCTAAGAGAGATGAGTCGGATAAGTGTTTTGGGTGTGAAGGGTACGGTCACAAGGTTAAGGAGTGTCCCACTAGACTTAAGAAAGAGGGCAAGCAACCCATTGTCTATAGTGCCACCTTAAGTGATAGTGAACCGGAAGAGGGAGAGAGTTCCCCCATTGAGCGTAACTTTACTGCGTTTATGGCATGTCATATGAGCGACGACGACAATACTCATGTGAAAGACACTTCCGAGGAGGTTTTGAGTGTATCCCATGTTAGTGAGGGTGTAGAGAGTGACGAAGAGGAGATAGATGTGAAAGAATTGCAAAATGTGTTTAATGATTTGTATGCCGAAACGGTGAAGGTGAAAAAGGCTAACTCAAAATTGTAATCTAAGTTGAATGAGCGTGCCATAGAAAATAATGATAGTTTGATTGAGGATCTTAGGGCACGAGAGAAGAAGTTTAGGGAGAAACTAGAGTTTGTGGAGAAAGAGAGAGACAATCTCCGTGGTTTGATGGAGTCCTTGAAAAAGGAGATTTTAGAGTTCGAGGAGACTACGCGTTTACTCGAGTCTAGAATTCTTGAGTTGGAGGAAAGGTTGAAAGACTCGTCTAGAGTCAAGTTTGATTTGGAGGCTAGGTCGGAGAAGTTATATAAGATCTTAGGCACCGTCCAAATTAAGGGAGATAGGGGAGGTATAGGTTTGGGTGAGAGATTTGTTCCCATTCCCCTCCCCCCCCCCCCCCCCCCCCCCCCCCCCGCCGCCGCAAGTGTGAGAAACACTAGGTTGGTTAGAAAAGGTCCACATAAAGGTAATCATTCCCACCACCGTTACACTTGCACATTTTTTGGTAGGAAAGGTCACCTTAGGCATTATTGTTACGATCTTAGACAAGCCCCTAGGAAGTTTAAGAATAAAGTTGCCCCGGTTACCCAAACCCACATGCGTCATTTTACACCTACTTGGGTTAGGAAATCGGATTTATTGGCTTTAGGAATTAAACTTCATGATTCTCGTTTGGGTGCACTTGATTATTCCCATGCTAAATCTAAAGGATGATTGTGTTGCCATGTTTGTCATATGCTAGTTTGCTTCATGATATATTCATTGCTAGTATTATGACATGTGTATCATTTTGTATTGTAGTTTGAGTCCTATTTAAATAAAAATACAAAAAGATTTTGTTTTTGAGAAAACTTTTGAAAATCCAAAAAGATTTTTCTTTTCTTTGAGTCAAAATATGTTTGAAAAGCCAAAAAGATTTTCAGTTTTTTTTTGTGTGTGTTTACATGTTGGATGTGGCATATTGGTGTGCTTGGACCCCCCCCCCATCGTTTCATTATCCATGTGGCTAGGACATTTGGTCATTATTATCGATGCTTAGAATGATCTTAACCATTGTTTATATGGGGTAGTTTCGAAGTTGATATTCTTTTTTATTCGACTTTGTATATATGCCAACATCACACACATGCACGAGTTTATATGGATGTTTGACTTCTCTTGCATATTTGAACTTGGTGAGGTGTTCTTATCTCAATCTTGTCATCTATGCGTAATTTAACTTAAGGAGAAGTGTGCATGTAATAACCGTTTACCGTGAGGATTTGAATTGAAAAAATGATGAGTGATTCACAGGAAAGGGCTGCGAGAGTTCAAAATTAACTCGTCGTGAAAGCCACCGTTCAAAAGAGCCCAAAAAGAAAAAATGCTATATGCTAAGAAAAGGGCCAATAAGATTTTCTATAAGTTGAGAATTCTAGAAACCTCAAAGAACTTGAAAAAGTATGTTTATATGAGGGTGTTTGGTTGGAGAAAATTTAAACGGGTTTGCACAACTAATCCTAATGTTGAAGCATTGCAATTTGACGCTATTGTTTGTAGAATCGTCAAAATTCTGGATTTGTGTGCATGTAGTACGTTTAGTTCATTAAGCTCAAACTTTAATTGTCATTTGGCTATAATAAATTTGATGATTTATCGCTATCAATTAGAGCTTCTTGGTCGTTTCGATGTGTTGGAATTGTGACTCATTTGTTGTAGTTTCACGCCCATTCATTCCATGTCCATGTTTGAGCACATCGGTACTATGTTTGCATGTAACTCGCATTTTAAGTTTCTATGAGTTTTTGCGTTTTGTGTTAAAAATCTTACTGTTTTAGCATTGTTTTGCTTCTGTCAGTCCTTTCCTGGAAATTTTTTGTGGAAATTTTTTCACTGGGCAATACTTTATAATATTTATGGGATTCTGGGAAATTTTGGCAGGTCGCGCGAAGTCGTTCAAACGACATCTCATCTCGCGCGAACGACTTTTTACTTCATTCGAGTGACTTCCTCATCTCGTTTGAGCGAAGTTCCTGGCTCGTTCGAACGACAGGGTGAAAAATGGCTTCTGATTGGTTTGCAGTCCTCTGGCTTAATTTGATATTTTTTTTTTGGTACTGCAGGAAGCATTTTTGTGGTTTAATTGGTTTATATGTAGGTCCTTCTATGTTCCAATTTTGTATTTTGGCATATATAACCGATTATCACACTTGATTTAATTGGTATACTCTTGGTGTGATTCCTTGGTTTACTAGCTACTGATTCGTCATTGCATGATCGTTTTTAGCTGGTTGTTTCATGTTTATCTATCGGTTTTCATTTTTTCAAAATTGGTATCAACTTGATTCTATTTGGTATCATATTCTCATGCTAGATATTTCATATTGGTTTATCTTTTCATCATATTGTCTATTCAAGACAAAAAGGGAGAGAGAGTATGTGATGTAGGGGGAGATTTGTTGAGTTTGACTTTCTTTATGATATTTGTTTCAAATTGGTAACAAATTGGTATCAAATAATTTCTCACATGTTTCAAATGATTAGTTCTAATTAGAAATATAATTTGGTTTCATTTGTTCCTCCATACTTCACTTGGTATGTGTTTGTCTGTTTTATGTAGGTATGCTTCAGCGGTTTGAGATTTCAAGTCTACATCACATTCAGACAGTTCATGCTTGCCGGTGCTACATATACTGGTCCGTGTCCTGTAATATTTTATTTTGGGTTTATGGGATGGGATTTAGGCATCATACGACTTGACGTCCCGGTTAGGCATTTCACTGGTTTAGTTTTGTCCCGGAATAGTCAAAGGGGGAGATTTGTTAGGAAATAAATTTCCAATTGAGTCCATGTATTGTTTTGACTTAATTCCGTGAACAAAACTCTGTTTCTAATATGTCATAGGGTGATGTTTATTTTGTCACGATCTCACTTGGTCTAAGACGTATTGAAGAAATTGAAGACGCTTCGGCAAAGCTTTAAAGATTTAATCATGCCGATGTTTATTTGGTGCACGTTTACTCGTCTTCAAAGTTAATTTCATTCCGAGATCACTCAGGTATGAATGCGTATAATTAATAGTGCTCAAAATTATTTTATAAAAGATAAGGATGTATTTTTTTGTGTTTTTAAATATTTTAAAAAGTGTTTTAATGGTTTAAACTTTGTTTTTTGATGATAAGCTCTAAATAGAATTTGACTAATTTGATTCTCTTTGTTAAGAGACGTTTTTATAAGAAAGTCAAACTGTCGCAATATTGCTCGAACGACATTAGATCTCGTTCGAACCAGATACAATGTCGCTCGAACGACATGTGTAAGTCATTCGAACGACACGTTTTTTGAGGCGATGTTTAAATCCTATTTAAAGAGTGTTTGCATCATAATTTCATAAGAGTGCTCTCTGGAAAATAGTTTTACGAACCAGAACCTTGTTTGCACATGTTTTCTAAGGTTAAAAGTCTTAAACACATCCTTAGAGTTTGCAAAGATCCGAGATATCATTCTTATATGTTCAAGTGATCTTGCGGCACCAAAGTTGTTTGTTCTACACATTGAACACAAAGGGTTTTGCGGTGAAGAAGCGATGGACATCGTGTTCGACATCGTAGACGTATCAAAACCATATCGGTGGACACCGAGACATACGTGGAGTCGTGTGTTATAGACAGAGATCGTGGAAGATGGAATTTCTACGTGGGCACTAATGAAGAACGGTTGAAGATCAGAAGGAGCGTCAAGACCCGTGGGGATCGAGTCTTAGTGTAAGGTTAATCTGCCTTTGTAAAACCATTGTTCATAGTGATTGTCTGGCTTGGGTCGTCCGAGGTTGTTTTCACGCTTTGGGTTTTTTCCTCGTACATCCGGCGTTGTGAGTATTCTTTACTTTGATTTACTTGCTTTAATCACTAGATGCATGTTTAGGATTAATCAAGATAAAATTGGTTTAAAGTAAGAATTGGGATTTCACAACTTGGTTGATGCATAATTAAAAGTTGGATCTTTTTCGAAGAAAAATTATTTTTGTTGAAAACACACACACATCGGGCCACTCTTCAGCATCAACTCTCTTCTCAGCAATACCCCTTCTCAATATTTTCAGAGGAGCAACCTTTTCAATCAAAGTGTTATCTCTTCTCGGACAACAACAACCCCTTCAATCAAAGGTGCTGCTTCTTTTGGAGTAACAGTGAGCTTCTTGTTGATCTCCTTGGCAACCATAATTGCTCCCCTAGATGGAGCAATATACTTTTTCTTAGTCCCTTAAGCTGGGACATATTCTTTACTTCTCTTTTCCCCTCAGCATGAGTTACATTCTTGGCAAAGAAAAAAGGCATTCTCCTCTTCTTCGTCATCTGGTCAACAATAGAAGTACCTAATTTAGAGGAGATTCTTCACCAATTGAAGAAGACGCTCGAGCCTGCTCAAGATCAATCACCAAAGGAGATGCAAGGGGCCGAGCAATAAAAGATGAAGTGGTGTTCTTATATCTCAGCAAATAGGAAGCAGGCCTCATGTACTCCCCAACAATTGATTGATGCAAACCCCAGATGAGATTCAAATCTTTTATATTAATATCACTCTCTTTTGGGGATTTTCTTTTACTGTCAATTGAAAATAAAAAATGAAAGAGCAAAAGTCAGTGAAACATTTTATCAAACAAAAACAGAGCTAGCTTAAAAAATAAAGAACAACCTATCCCATTGCCATAAGGTGGACATCTAGGACCTTGGTACACGTCTCTCCCCTTTAGTGGGGGGTGTTGCCAATTTTTCACCATAACTCCATGTTCAAAATAATCCCTATTAGAATCATGGGAATTGACCACTAAAACTCTGTTAGAAAACCTAGTTTTTAAATAAAAGGTGGTATCATTGGTGACCCATTTATAACAGTACATAATTTCAGGAATCCCTAGCCGAGTTCCATGAATTTGATTCAACCTATGTATGCCATTAACTACCCTCTATGTATTTGATACTACTTTTCCAGGTACAATATCAAAATATTGGCAAAATTCCAAACACATAAGATTAGGCGGGAAAGAAAAAAACCATATTCTGCTACAAAAATAAATCAGAGGGGCAAGGACGTTATTACCAGAAAACCCTAGAAGAAATTTCAAAATCGACTCTAAACTTATCTAATGACTTGATAAGTTAAACCATGATGATTAAAGAAAAGAAAGAAGAAGGAAATAAGAAATTCTTACAAAAAATAAAGGAACCAGCTAAGGCACATGACTTTAAATAATGTTCATAAGAAGAAAATGGGAAGACAAAGAGTTTGGAAACAAAATAGTAAAAAGTATAAGACAATCGGATTTTATCGCTGTCAATATATGTTGCATTGAAAAACAAGAAAAGTAATGATCACACATGACGACTATTGTGTTCTCGATGGCTAATCAAAGAAAAAAGACGCAAATACCCAAGCGTTCATAAAAACTCAAAATATTTACAAGTTTGCCATTTCGCGCTCAAAATTGTTATAAAAAGTGGAAAATTTTCACAACTATTGTAGTTCTGCAATTAATCAAGATGTAAAAAATGTGTCCAAGCGACTTTTGAGTAAAATGCTCCACACTCTCATATCAAAACTCAATTGTGAAACATTGGGGGCTTGTGTTGATACAAAAATTAGTCAACTGATGTGGACCAATTACATGAAGACACGTGTCATCCAACATGGCGCAAATTCAATGTATCGAGCTATTCAGTGTACCAAGCTACTCAGCATACCGAGCTACTCAGCGTACCGAGCAATTGGTTAGGAAGACCAAACGACGAAGACAGATTCAATAAAAATTCTTACTATGTACATATGTATATGCCTATTTAATAATAGCATATCGTCTATTCATAATACTGACCGCTCAAGGGCTATAAATACATTATAAAAACCTCATGGCAGGGTAAGCTATCATAGGTAAGTATAATTGAGATTAAAGCAAGTCACCCAGTAATACAAAGTAGTGGACGTAGGCCATTTCATTAAGGCTGAACCACTTTAAAAATCTCTTGTGTGATCTCTTTGTTCTTATTTATCTGTGATTAATTAATTAAGATCAAATCTAGTTTTTTACATCAATAAGTAGTATTTGGCTAAGCCACCTATTTTGGCATCTCCAGGAGATGATAGGCCACTAAATATTTACATTTCTACTTCAGATGCCTCTATTAGAACTCCAGTATCACAAGACTATGAGAAACATAAAGAGAAGGATGTGTATTATCTAAGGATATTTCTTAATGACTACGAAAATAAATACACTCTAATGTACAAGTTATGTTTAACTTTATATTTTGCAATAATGAAATTAAGATATTACTTATTGCCTAAGGAAGTTTATGTCATTTTAAAGTTTAATTTAATAAAGTACATGCTCAAGAGGCCTATTTTACGAAATATAATTGGTAAATGGGTTTTAGTAGCTATGTCTATGTTTTCCCTACACTATGTGCCTCAATGGGATATAAAAGGCAAAGTGTTGACTGACTCTTTTGTTGATCATCCATGTGAAGATAATCCAAAAAGTAATATGAGATATGATACATATCCTGAAGTCCATGGAAACTATGATTTAACGGTTCAAAGAGTGAAATAGGGCCAGGGATATGTGTAATTATCGAATCCATTGATCATATTAGAACAAAACATGGATATAGAATAGAAGGAAATTCATGTTCCAATAATCAAGTAGAATATCAAGATATCATATTGGGCCTAGAGATCCTTGGATGTTACAATGCTTCTATAATTGATCTTTATGGGGATTCTTAGTTAATTATAAGACAACTAACTAGTGAACATATATGTATCAATAATTATTTAACCATTTACAACCAAGTGTATTTAAATATAGTATCCAAATTTGATAGTCTCACATTGAATTATGTTCTTAGATTTTAAATAAAAAGTCCAATGAAATGGATAAAAAAAATTCAGGCTTCAAACCTGATGATATATTCAAACCTAAATTAAAGTTGAGTTCCATTAATGGACTCTTACCATTACTTATTGGATGAAATTTGAAACACACATGTTCATGAGGATTGAAGAAAACCATTAATTGAATATCTAACTCATTCTAAATATTAAAACTAATATGGCTATCACACTGAGGGAAACTAATTATGTCATGTATGACAAAAAAATATTTGAAATAAGTGGTGATGGAATGATCCTAGAGTGCATAAATAAAGAATAAGACTTAACAGCCATTGCTCACATTCATGAAGGCATATATGGGGCTGATCAAGATGGTCCTAAAATGAGATGGTTGTTAAGAATACATGGTTTCTATTCTCTCTCCATTTTAAAATATTATATGGACACTGCTAATGGAAGTAAATAATACCAACAACCTAGTCCTCTAAATCATGTGCTTGCTATAGATATATAATATGTAGTGAAACCTTTGCCATTTGGAGGATAGGAAATTGATATTATTGGTAATACATATTCTCCATCTTCAAAGATGCATAATTTTATACTAGCAGTTACATATTATTTAACCAAATAGGTGGAAGCTAAGCCCTTAAATTTAGTAACCCACAATGAATTGGTAGAATTATTAAAGATATTGTGTATAGGTTTGGTAATCTATAAACTATAACCTCAAACTATGCAAGCATTTTTCAGTAACAAATGGTGCTCGAATTTGTCAAAGGTTAGGAATAACTTTGACTAAGACAACTCCCTATTATAATCAAACAAATGGTCGGGAAGAGTCTACAAAAAAGTTGATTACAAATAATTTGAGCAAAGTGATTGAATAGAATCTAAGAGATTAACATAACTTGTTGCCTTGAGTATTATAGGCTTACAAGACTTCTGAAAGGTCAATGACTGGAGTGACCCCATAAGCTTTGACTTACGAACATGATGTTGTCGTACTAGTTGAAATCCCTCTAAATTTTTAATTGATATAACCCAAAATGAACTAATTATAAAAGGTTATTGGCAAGGTATTCTTATGTATTTAAAGGACATATACGAGGATAGAGTCACAAACTTAATTAACATATTAATCAAAAAGAAGAAAATAACTGATAGCTACAATAAAAAAGTGAAAAAATGGACCTTTAAAGGATACAGTGTTTAAAAGACCATATTAGCTTTAGGATCAAAATATCCAGCATATGGAAAATTATCCCCCAAATTGTAAGGTCCATTCCAAATATACAAAGCATTCAAATGTGGATCCTACCACTTGGGGGACATGAATGGCCACATACACATGAGGAGAGAAAAAATAGATTCTTTAAGGCATATTATGCAACCATATGGTAAGAAAGATAATAAAGGCACAAAAATATGCTAAACTATACTTCGATTTAAGTGTTATTGTATTGTTTGGTTAAAATAGACCTAAATTTGGTCCACTAACCTTTATACATTGCTTTGTAGGTGTTTATTTTGATAATCTTTTGTCAAATATGGTTGCAGTCTAGCAGATAGTGGCTTCCCCAACTGATTGGTTCAACGTTAACTGAGGGCTAGTCTTCCCTAGATCATTCACTTCCAAATCAACATTGACTTCAGCCAACAACTTTTCCAAATACTCTTTCTATGAAAAAGAGTGTCCCTCATTATTAGAATTGCTTTAAAATACTTTAGACCACTAGTTACCTCAACCTTTTATTGAGAGTGTCAAGTTCAAAATGGGAAATCCATTCATGTATAGCCATGCTTAGTGGAATGACTTCAAGTGACTAAGGTGTTTCCATTGAAGATGAAGTCTGTTGATCTGGAACAGTCTCAGAGGAATTTAGAGTTATAAATGCTTTGGGAGTGGGCTCGATAGTACTACCTTTCCTATTTTATTCCTCTACCACATGGGTGGGAGTGAAAATATCCTATTATGTAGGGAGAAGAGTGGAGTAAGGAGAATTAACATCAATTGATAAGTAATCCATACTGTAGAGGGGGCTTGAAGGTAATCCTGAGATTAAGGTTAATCCCCCTATTTACAACAGTGTCTGGGGTTAAGGCAGCGTGGCAACTCATTAAGGGAGGTCAACATGGCAACTCAGCAAGGCCGCTCAACATGGCAACTCAGTAAGGCAGCTCAAGCGTGGCATCTTAGCGAGGCAGCTTAGCATGACAACTCATACTTTAGCTTATTGTGTTAATTAGCCATATTGTATCTTTTGTTTGTACTGACAATGATCTATAATGATTGTAATGATGTAACAAGAATAATAATTTTGTGTGAGATCAAACGATACTCGCGAGAGACTAAGCTTGACAGGGCCTAGGAGAGCTTTCATGCTCTATCGAACGACCTCTCAATGGGAACTTTATAGGGACTTGGTTTGGAGGATTGAGAAGTGAGTCACCATTTGGGCTTGTCCTCACCATCTTAGATACACCTGGTAAAACATCAAAAGACCCTGACCGTGGAACCTTGGGCGGAGCAACTTTGAGTTTCATCGGGCATTGAGTTGTGAACCAAATAACCCTCTACTTAATGTCACATCTACTATAGGTGATGTCACTATCCAACTAGACAATGTCAAATCTGCACTTCAGTAAACCACCATGGTATTTGGGGCTGTCAGACAGTCGGTGAGCCACCTCTGTGAGGACAGCCACCTGACATATAGTGGTTAAGCAAAAGGCATGTCTTGGCATTTAATGTCTATGACGTGGAGCCAACTAGTACATCGAATATTTAATGTTGTGACATAAAGTATGAGGAATGTATTTCATAGTCTTTAAAGACTGAGTTACCTCGAGAGTGGTGTGGGGGGGGGATATTTAAGGACCTCAACCATCCCTGAGGAGAGGATGTTCTTATTGAGAAATCAGAAGTTATTACTAGAGAGATTTTTTATGAACCAGCGAGTCTACTCACCCACCATTGTCATTTATTACGAAGCTTTAATGTTTGACATAGATCATTGAGGGTGATGGGGGTGTTTTTGCTACCTATAAAGGTGTATCTAGGGTGCTCATCTTCTCTCTCCCTCAAAGCAAAGTTGCTTCTAAAGTTCATTACTACCTTCTGAGTTATACACGAGAGATTTGTGAGTTCAAACTGAGTCTATCTTCATTGAGTCGTGCTTTTATGTCCTCTGGTTAATCAATAGTGTTTCCATTTAACTAATAATTGCTATACTCAAAATGGGTTACACCTCCATCTAATCTAAAGTACCCTCTTACATTTCGCGACTTCATTGGGGAGGCATTCTTCTAAGAAAGGAGTATGGAGAAAGATAACATTAATCGAAGGCTTAACTTTTATGACACTCAACATAATGAAGAACATGCGACGAGAGAGCTGGAGGTTACCAGGGATGGGGTTCCTCGGGTAGATGTACCTCCAGTTCAGGTGGAAATAGGTGTCCCAGGAGCGAGACAGGCTTCAACGAGCGTCGAGTTGGTACCAGCTCAAGTGGCACTCCTTACAAATAAATTCTATAAGTTTATGTAAACTCCCGTATCTTTAACCGTGTTGGGAGGATTTGAAACCAACTCCTTCGTGACACTAGGGGAAGTTCCAATGGCCCCACCAAGTGCGGTCATAATGGGAATAGTTCTAGAAAGTACACCGTCCGTTGTAAACCCAATGATGAGAACCCCGGGAGCATCAATGGCTCTAATTGTGATGATTTCTCATGTTGCAATGGGCACGCAGCCTATAGTCCCATTGGTTGTTGCTTGAATAGTGTCACCCATGGAAGAGATAAGGAAGGAGATGCAGAGAGAGATGCTGAAGTTCATGCAAACCTCCTTGCAATCTGCGGGCGAGGTTACTTCAGCCTATGACAATTTTCATACGCCTTACCCCCAGGAATACAATGATGAGCTATACCCAAAAGATTAAATTCCTCCTGTTTTTGAAAAATACATAGGAAAGGGTGGAAACCAGAAAGAACATATTAAACGATTCGTTAAACACTTGGGGGCGCATTACACTAACAAGAAACTCAGGCTGAGGGATTTTTCTAAATCCTTAATCGATAAGGCATACACTTGGTATTCTCACTTAGCTCCCAAGTTTTGTTCGTTCAAAAGTTCTTTCTGGAGGAAGATGAATTTATGTTAACCCAACTGGGAAGGGAGAAGCAACGACCCGGGGAAGAAGTGGTGGAATACGTTCGAAGGTACAGGGAAAGTTCCCTCGATGTGAGGGAGGAGGCTAAAGAGTCCAAGTTAATGCAGATCTGTGTGGAGGGGATACTTCCTTAGTATATCTTCCATCTCATTAATGAGACGCGCGAGGGGACTTTTTCGGCAATCCTAAAGGCATCAAGGAATATCTCATTGGTGGTGCGACCAAACCTAGTGGTGGTACCCTTGATGTTTAGGCAGCCGATACAACCTGTGGGGGGGGAGGTCTCAGCCCCCATAGGTAGGGTACACCGAGGGAACATATGGTGGGCAAGGTGTTGAAGAAGGACAATAAGAAGAAGTTTGGAAGAGATAGGGAGGACCCACCACCATTGCCTTGTACAGTGGAGGAGGTTGTCAGCTGTTACAACACAATGGTACAAGGAGGAACGGTCTACGAACCAAAGGGCATTCCCATTAGGGAACCCAATGCTGCAATAAGGGCAGATCCGAAATAGTGCCAGATTCATCGGAAGATCCAGCATCCAGCTGAGAGCTTCTTTCACGCTAAAAAGAATCATTGACAAATATGTGAAGGCAGGGACATTGTAAATCCCTTCGCATAACGTTAACAACAACCCACTCCCAGCACATGGGGCCAATCTGGTAGTGGCCTATGATGAGCAGGCAGAAAGAGAATAAAGAGAGTCAACGACGAAGCAGTGGGAGTTTGAAAAATCTTTGGAAGATTGTACTAAAGGAATGGATAACGTAGTATTAGCCTATAATAAAGAAAGCGCTAAAGACATGGAGGATGTATACAGCATTGAAGGTGAGGAAGCAGACCAAGTCATAGAATACTGTGCAATTTCAAAATCCCCAAAGTTCACATGGTTTTTCGACCAAGTAGGGATACCAAAGGAGAGTAGATTTGAAATAAACCAAACAATCCTTGACATTGCGAGGAAGAATGCAGTCCCTTCGCTGAGATGAAAGGGCCCCATGGCCAGGTTGGTAAAGAGGTTTCTATCGGAAGTAACTTTCAGTGATGCAAATAGGACCGTAAAGTTCCCTCATAACAGGCCATTGTAAGTGACCTCTAACGACAAAGAAGTTAGTTTTGCAAGGACTCTTATGGATGGGGGAACTTCCATCAATATCATGCCAATTAACTCTTTCCACGCAGCTAATATTTTGGAAGAAAGGTCAGTCCCCCTGCCTTTGGTGATTTTGGGATATGATAACCAGTCTTCCAAGTCCATTGGGTACGTGAATGTTGGGATTATGATGGGAAATCTGAGTTCCCAATTTAAGTTGCACGTAATAGAGAGTGCAACTTCCTAACATCTACTGATAGGAAGAGTGTGGATGCACAACCAATGGATAGTTCCTTGGATGTATCACCAATGCGCCAAGGCGAATATCAAGGGAACGGAGGTGACCATTAGGGCCACGAAGAGGCCCTTCACTGTCGAGGAAGCTCACTTTGCCGATGCAGTGTTTTAAATAGAATTGGAGGAGGATGTTAGGGTTCTAAGGAGAATAATGGACAGATAAAGGATGGGGCCCTTGAACAAATAGAATAAAGAGGTTGCAAGTAGAAAAGGAGTGATGGCCGAAGAAGCCCATCAGGTGGTCCCTCGACCCCAAAACACTTCGAGGTAGCTCAAAGACAGGATGAGACCTAGGGTGGATCCAATGGAGCATGAGGTTATACGACAGAGCATGCTGAGTCAATTTTTAGGAGGAAGAGTCGCTGAGGCTTTTAGAGAGAATAAAAGGAAAGTAGTGGCGACTACCAGTAAACAGTGTAAAAAGTTAGTTACTGAATAAGGAAAGGTGGTTTATCGGTTATAATGGTATGAACGGGCGGTCAAAAAAACTGATAATGAGGTTAACCCGATATACGAGTGCTTTCTGGTGGATCAACGGGGATAGTGTATGGTGATAGACAACTCCAACATACAGGAAGTTGTGGAAAAAGTCATCGAGGAACTAGATTACATGGTAGATCAATCTAAGCCGCAAGCACAAGAGTTAAAGCATTTAAACCTGGAAAAAGAAGGGGAGGATCCAAGGCCTATTTTCATCTCAAAAGATATCAGTAAAGGGAAATGAGGGGCCATGGTCGAGTTGATTTGGGAGTTCATAGACATTTTTGCATGGAAGTGCATAGAGATAGAAGGGCTGGATGAGGAAGTGAGCTGCCACAAGTTGAACATGATGCCTTCAGCTATTCTAGTGAAACAAGTAATAAGAAGGTATAAGCCTGAGCTAGACTTGAAGATCAAAGAAGAGGTCCAACGCTTACTGACGACAGGGTTCATTAAACTGATACAACACCCACTTTGGTTGTCTAGCATTATTCTGGTGGGTAAGAAAGATAAAAATTAAATAAGGATCTACGTGAATTTTAGAGACTTGAATAGGGCTTTCCCCAAGGATGAGTTCCCTCTACCCTCCATCAATAGCCTGATAGATGCAATAGCTGACCATGAGATGTATAGCTTCATGGATGGGTATGTAGGGTATAACCCGATCAAGATGGACCCTACGGATGCAGAGAAAATGACGTTTAGAACCCCATTGGGTAACTTTATGTACAAAGTAATGTCGTTTGGACTCAATAATGTTGGGGCTACTTATCAGAGAATGATGATGGCCATCTTCCATGACTTTTTTCACAAGTTTGTGGAATTTTATGTGGATGATTTGATCATCAAGTCGAAGAAGGAAGAGTATCATCTAAGCGATTTGAGGAAGGTGTTTGCTCGGTGCAGAAAGTATAAACTCAAGATGAACCCACTAAAATGCATCTTTGGAGTAACTAGTGGAATGTTTTAGGGTTGCGTGGTCGATCGGGAGGGAGTACAGGTGGACCAAGATAAACAGCGAGCGATCTTGGATATGCCCAATCCAAGAACGACGAAGAAACTGAAGAGTTTCCTGGGAAAAGTTTCTTACCTTAGAAGATTTGTACCAGGATTGGCCAAAATGATGCACCCGTTGATTCAAATTTTGTGAAAGAATATGAAATTCAAGTGGGAGGAGGTTCACCAGGAATCTCTCGTTGGACTGAAAAAACTACTCGTTTCACCACCGACCATGGTTCCCCCAAAGGCAGGAATACCGTTGCAGCTATACCTCACATCCACTACGAGGTCCATTGGAGCTTTACTGGAACAAGAGATTGACGGATAAGAACGACCAGTCTACTACCTCAGTAGAATCATATGTGGGCCAGAGGTTAGATATAGTAGCTTGGAAAGGCATTATTTAGCCTTAGTCTTTGTAGCGTAAAAAATTAGACATTATATGATATCTTTTATAATTCATATTGTAACCAGATGTGATCCTATTAAGTATTTGCTGGAAAGAACTATATTGATTGGTAGGGTAGCTAGGTTGTTCCTCATCCTCTCAGAATATTACTTGAAGTGTGTAGTTCATCGCGCGATCAAGAGCCAGGCGTACGCTGACCTATTGGCAATATTCCCCTCTGGAACGTTTGATCCACCTAAAGAAAGTATTCCAGGAGACGACTTACAGGCCAATTACTTGGACGCAAGTGATGAAGAATGGACGATGTAGTTTGATGGATCTTCGGCAGAAAAGGATGGGCATGGGTTATTCTTTCAAAAGGAATGTAGGAGATTTGTCTTTCCTACAAATTAGATTTCCCTTATTCCAACAATGAAGCAGAGTATGAAGCTTTAGTGTTGGGGTTGCTGGAGGCCCTTTGAAGGGGGATTCGTTTACTTTGTATCAAAGGTGATTCAAACTTGGTAATTCAACAAGTGAATGGAAAATATGCATTGAAACACCTGAGCCTAGCACCATATTGAACAATCATTTAGAGGCTTCTCAGCTAGTTCCATCAGACCAAGATCAAGAGACATCCCCGAATAATGAACCGACATCCAGACGCCTATGCCACCATCGCCCAGAAAATGGTCATGAGGAACGATACAACTACAATCATGATTTAACGAAGAACGGATCCTTCGATGGCACAATCAATTATTCCTATGGAGGAGGACGATGACTGGAGGAGAGAGATTAGAAAGCAACTGGAATTTGGAGAAGGAGCGATGGAGCTGAAGGAACTAGCCCAATACTTCACAAAATAGGGAAATCTTTACTTTAGAAATGCTGGGGGATGGTTATCAAGATGCATCATCCCAGAAGAAGCAGATCGGAGGTTAAAGAAGACACATGAAGAGAACTACAAAATAACTGAGATACCTCTTTATAGGAGAATTCAAATGCAGGGTTGTTTCTGGCCTAGAATGAAGCAGGATGCAACGGAGGTACAACATAAGTGCGCTAAGTGCCAGTTATTCTTCGAAGCAACTGAATGTCATTTTATTGAAGCATAACTTGATTGGAGGCAACCTTACATTAAATTCATTAAAGATGGAGTCGTACCAATGGGGAAGATTAATGCGATGAGACTTAAGCGAAGGTCCCTGAGGTTCTACATTCAGGAGGGGAAGCATTATCGAAGGGGCTACTTCAACAGGCCATTGTGTTGCATCACGAAGGAAGAAGAAGCCAATTTCCTCAAAAAGGCGCACGATCCAGCTCACATAGGAGGGGCCAAGTTGTATGACCAGTTGATGACGTTGGGGTATTATTTTCCAATAATGGAGAAAGACTCAACTGAGTTCGTTCGAAAGTGCAAGGCTTGCCAAATTCATGGAAATATGATCCATGCCCCATTGGTGGACCTACGCTCCCTGGCAACACCTTATCCTTTTCATACTTGGGCGTTCGACCTGCTAAAGGAAATACATCCTTATTCAAGGGGGAAGATATGGATACTAGTAACAACAAAGTGTTTTACAATGTGGGCCAAAGTGATACCACTAAGAAGGGAAATCACGAGGGTGGTGAGAAACTTCATGAGAGAATACATAATTTACCATTTTGGGATTCCAAAGGTTTTCCTCTCAGATAATGGAACCCCTTTTGTTAATTCATAGGTAACGATGCTCACAGACAAGTACTCCATCGTTCATCATACTTCAATGGTGGCATACCCAAAGAGAAACAGTCAAGCCGAGGCAACCAACAAAACCTTGGTTAATATTTTAGCTAAAACGATGGAGGATTTTCTAGAATCGTGGGATGACAAGATACCAGCTGTGTTGTGGGCCTTCTGAATAACCAAGATGAATCCCACTGGGTATACTCTGTTCTCCCTTATTTATGGGGCTAAGGCGATTCTCCCGAAAGAGTTGGAAGTTCCCCCTGCTCGATATGCCTTGTGGAGTAGCATGCTCCCTCAGAATAGACATGTGCAGTTGGAAGCATTGGATGATCACAAAGATAATGAGATGCAGCACTTTCAAATGTACACAAAGCAGCTTTCCAGGGAATGTGATAACTTGGTGAGACCAAGGAAGCTCGTCGAGGGAGACCTCATTTTGAAGGCAGTAGTGAAGCACATCAGGGGGCTTCCTCTACCTAAGCTTGCAGAAAATTGGGAGGGACCTTTCATTGTAAAAGAAGCTCATGATTCAGGTTATTTCTTAATTTCAAAGATAGAAGAAGACAAACCATTCGAGATTAACAATAAATGGTTGAAAGTTTATGATATGTAAGAAATTAAGTTTGGACCACTAATGTATCTAGCTGTTGTTATGAATATACAAGTTCTTTTTTATAATAACTCGAGTGGAGATGAAGGAATTATAGAACTTCATAATATACGCAAACAGTTGTAGCACAAAGAAATGACATGGGAAAACATACATTTTTTTCATTCATTCATAAACTTTGGGGCATTAAAAAATTGGGATCTATTGCCCAAGAATTACATAAAAAGAAAAGGAAAATGTTTACAACAAATCATTGACCTAAGAAGAACCAAAGATCAGGAGCAGAGAAAAAATTCCAGGAAGGCCCGAAGAAGCTGCTAGGCAAGACTGTTGAGCACTTATAGAAACCTCCAATCTCGTTTGCGATTGTGTACATTCGATGAGGAGTTTCTCTCATTTCAGCTTCAATAGCCGCAAAGCTTCTTCGACATCTTCTACCTCTTTATTAACAACTTCAAGCAGAGGTGCTATTAGCTAACTTGGCCTCCTCAGCCCATTGATCCTCTCGATGTTTTTACAGCAACTCCCTCTGACTATCCAGTCACTGACTCATCAAATTTTTTAAGTGAGTTATAAACCAATCAAAATAGAAGCCATCACGACCCAACTCCCTCAGGTAGCCGAGGAATTGGTTGAGGAGGGCTTTGGTAATGTTTGAAGTGGGAGTGCTAGTGATATTATCAACAACGGTAGCCATTCCCTGAAGTCTGTAGATCATCATGAGGATGTTAGAATGCAGACAATCCATAGTAAAAGTCTCAAGATGGTGGCTTGCAAGCTGCTCAAATACTAAGCGATGGCTGGTAGGCATTTGAGGAGAATGTTGAAGGACCATGAGGCAAAAGTCATGAGGAGCTAAGTCGGGCAGAAAAAATCTTAACAAGCATTTTCATTATTAAGTCACCATTATAGGTGGAGTTTATGAAAAAAACCTTAACAAGTGTTTTCATTGTTAAGTCACCGTTACAGGTGGAGTTTATGAAAAAAACTTAACAAGTGTTTTCGTTGTTAAGTCACCGGTATAGATGGAGTTTATGCAAAAAATCTTAACAAATGTTTGCTTTGTTAAATCACCGTTATAGGAGGAGTTTAGGAAAAAATCTTAACAAGTGTTTCGTTGTTAAGTCACCGATATAGGTGGCGTTTATGAAAAATCTTAACAAGCGTTTTCATTGTTATGTCACCAACATAGGTAGAGTTTATGGAAAATATTGACAAGTGTTTTTAGTGTTAAGCCATCATCATAAGTTAAGTTTGAAAGGTTGAGAAATACAGAGAAATTAGCGAAGTACCTCAGCAGTAGCGGGAGCGAGAATGGGAGTCACCGTGGAGGCCATAATGGTAGGAACCATTGGGGGAAGGCTTATTTCCTCAGAGACCTCAATGGCACCCTTAAATGAAGAAGCATCAACGGTCGATAAGTCTCCCTCGCCAATAAAAGGTACCAAGGCCAACATAGGAGTTTCACTGAGAGAAGACGATGGACCTCCAATCGCTACCCCAACATGGGTGGGTACAGAAGAATCACCACGCTGGGAAGAAGTATCAACCTTGGAATTTAACATGATAAACAAAGGGATGGCAAAAGAAAAAAGACGTGAGACCTGACAAGTAATAGATTATATGTTAACTCGGGAGCACTTTTCGCAACTGGAACGAGGGGCAGAGTAACCTCATGCTGAGGTAATAATTAAGAAGGGGCTGGGGGAGTTGTTTCTGGTCGAGAAGAGATGCTCATAGACTCAATGGACTCACCCCACACAGCAGCATCTTTCGCATGTTGAGAGGTCGAACGGAGGGAGTAGGTAATATGGGAGAACGTGGAGGAGTTACATCGGTCTGAGAGGAGCTAAAATGTCCCTCGCGGGGGGGATGGGTCTTTCTTATCTAACTTCCTGCACCATAGTGATTAAGAGGTAAACAAATGTAGCTTGCCTTAAAAAATGTGAATAAAATCAGCAACACACATACATACCTTAGATACAGTGGGAGAATGGGAGGATATAACCACTAGCAAAGGAGGAGAGGAGGCAGCAACAGAGGTAGTTGGGGAGAGATGTACCTCAGGGGTTCATTTCCTCTGGGACTTGGTACCTAAAGTCTTCTTCCTCGCACCTACAGAACCAGTGCCCTGAGGAGAATTTGAACTCTTCTTCCTCTTTGCCCCCGATTCAATTGGATCAACCAGGATAGTAGGGAAGGCAGTAGAAGGAGGAAGGATTGGAGCACATCTTTGAAACTTGGCATTTATCCATTCCACCTCAGCCTAAACCTGCCTTCTCATCTCTTCACTTACCTCTGCAAACATGGGAGGAGGAACGGAGGCGATAGGGAATGCCTCCAAAGGGGTTTGTTACTTGGATTTTGAGGACTTGGATTTTGAGCAAGTTCCACTCTTGGACTTCCTAGTCCTTTTGGCTAGTGGTTGGGAAGGCCCTTCACCAGTGGCTGCTTCAGTTGAAGGGGCAGGCTGTTTGGGGGTTGCAATGGTCTTGAGCTTAGGTGTGGCAGTAGGGATCATGTGGCAATATGGAGGAAGCTCAGTGGGAGGTACCTTGGGGATTTTTCTTAGAGGAAACTCAATCCCAAGAATGAAATTACCTTTTAGCCCCAGGTCCAAGGCAGAAAATAAAAGAATCGAAGAATACACGGGATCCCCCTTGATGAATGCAAAAATTTGGGCCAGCTATCTCGGCCAGTACTTCATTGCAAATAGAGAGGTCACGTCCCCTTTCCTGGTGATGCTTGGAATAGTGACTCGCCCAGCCATGGTAGAACTTACTCCCCACACAGCAGTTGATGAGAATAGGAACATGCCTCACTAAAAGAGACTTTGGGATGAGATAACTGGAAAACTAGGTGAGGAGCTCCCTGATCAAAACCGAATTGATGGTTGAATTATAGTGCTCGTTGTTGTATCCCAACTCTATGTAGGAAGGCAGGTACCCCGAAAAAAATAGAAGGACCAAAGCTAGCAAATGGTCTTCAACAATGAGGTCTAAGTTAGTTTCCTGGACCACCCTTGCTTCATGTTCGAAAAAACTCCAAGTGTGGAGGAAGATATCCTCTTCGTAAGGCCTCATCAAAAAATTCCCAGGTTGATCAATAATAGAGGTCAACTCCTTTTTTCTTTGTCTCTTGTGATAAACAAAGGAGCATGGGGGCCGAATTGCTTCACCCAAAGGAGGTCGGTTGGTCTTGGCTGCTACAGCGGGGAAACGAACATAAACAAAGTCTATCAGAAGGACACAGTTGGCAAAGTTGGCCAAGTTATAATGACCAAGAGATCTCTCCATGTTGAAAAGGTTTCTATCAACCCACGTGTAGAGGTATCCCAAGGCAATTTCATCCAGAGGAAGCTTGATACCCTAGGCAAAACGGAGGGATATGTTAATGAGGTCCTTTAGAGGTTGGTCATTGGGTTTCCCCGTTAAAAGGAAATGAGAAAGAATGACAAGGATATAGGTAGGAAGTTCCAGCGATGTACCTTGACTAGGGGCAGCCTTAGAGGAACTACCTTCAGAAGGATCCTTGAAGAAATAATTGATAAGAGGAGTGAAAGTGGCTTTGTTTGAAGATCCGATGCACCTTCGGCATATACGATCCAACTTCAAATTATTAGTAGCCTCCTGGGTATCTAGGGCCTCATAAGAATAGGGATCATGGCGTGTTGCCTCAAGGCCCAACAGCTCACACATGTCTTCCAATGTTATCATAAACTCACCCCACGTAGCAATGAAAGTATGAGTGGTAACGTTTCAGCGAGATACCAGAACAGGAAGGGTAGTATTGTTCTGGGATAGAGTAAACTCAACAAACCACTTGGCCTGAGGAAGCCCAATTTTAGTAAGAATATCAGCGTGGAAACTCTGCATATAGGAGTTCCAGGTAGTGAAGTGAGTAGGAGAGCCTCAAGGACCTTCGAAGTCAATATGGGACCACGTTAAGTCCCCTCGCTCAAGACGAAATTGGAGAGTCCCCTCTGGGGGTAGAAAGCCCTAGTCAACAGTACTTTCGTCTTCATCACCAAGCGTCATGGCCTCATACTTAGCATTGAGAACACAAGTCTTTTAAAACCCAATAAAATCATCACCCTTGCCGAACATAGGGGATCGGCGGTAGATGCGCAGCTGGTCCTGGTAGGCAATAGTCAAAGAGATGGCAGTGGAAATGGTGGCAACAGGGGTGGCAAATGGAGCATTGGTGGCAAATGTGGTAGGGTTTCTTGAGGGGGCCATTGCATATGGCAATGAAGTACAAGAAAAGCTTAGAAAAAGAACCAAAGAAGTAATAATGGAGTGGATAGAAAGTGATAATGGTTGCAGATGAAAGGAATGAAAAGAAGAAGGCTGGGCAACAATGGAGTTTTTGGGAAAAGTTTCTCTCTCTAAAGTAGACAGGAGTTTTGAAAAAGATGAAGGAAAGATAAGGGTTTTGAAAAAATAGACATTTGAAACCTTTTAAAGAACTCATCCGTTGAGGTTCCCACAAACACACGTGCAAGGCCGCCTATAATCATTTCAAATTGACATGTGGCACTTCAGGAAGTGTCTTGACAGTTGAAAAGACAACGCCACATCATTAATGAAGTGACGCCTGGGGAAAGGAAAGGGTTTCCTTCTTAAGAAAGTTTGAGTTTTGGCACCAGAATTTTTGTCAAGCATATCCACTAAGTCCCAGAGAAGACACTGCCCCAACGGTTCAAAAAATCTAGGATGTCCCCTCACCACAAGTCCAAATGTTTTCTAATTGTGACTCAGTTACACTGGGGATAATTTATGCTTTTTCGAACATAGCAAAACGTTACAAGGGAGAATTTCACAAGTCACAACGATAGGGGCAGTCCTAACGAAAAACACACGGCCTACAACTATGCTCCACAACAGCACAAACGGGAGAATTTCACTTCCCCAGAGCTAAAACTAATATTCGAGAAAGTTAGTAGGTGTTTCGAAAGAATTCCAAATTAGCCAATGAAGAAAATCCAGAATGGTTGAAGCTCAGTGAAAGGAAAAAGTTGTGAAGTCCCTTCGCCAAAGCGCCAATAAGCCGCAGTGCTTTGACTCAGGTACATCGAGAAGAATTTTACTTTGTCCTATAGGCGGTAATGCAGTGGTTGTAATGAAAGGAAAAATGCCAAAATATTTTCACACAGAGACGGTTAATCGTATTGAGAAGTTTTTATGCAGACATTTCTTATTCCCACAACAAATCTCTTCACGATGGGGCAAATGTAGAGGTGGCTTGAAACTAATCCTGATATTAGAAATAATCCCCCCATTTACAATAGTGTCTGGGGTTAAGGCAGCGTGGAAGATCAGCGTGGAAACTCAACAAGGCAGCCCAGCGTGGAAACTCAACAAGGCATCTCAAGCATGGCATCTCAGCGATGCAGCTTAACGTGGAAACTCATACTTAAGCTTGTTGTGTAACTTAGTCATATTGTATCTTTTGTTTGTACTTACTATGAGCTATAATGATTGTAATTATGTAACGAGAATAATGATTTTATGTGAGGCCTAACGATACTCGCGAGAGACCAGGCTTGGCAGGTCCTGGGAGAGCTTTCATGCTCTATCGAACGACCTCGTCGTGGGAACTTCAGAGGGACTTGGTTTGGAGGATTAAGAAGTGAGGCACCGTTGGGGCTTGTCCTGACCATATTAGATACACCTTGTAAAACACCGAAGGACCCTGACCATAGAACCTCGGGCGGAGCAGCGTTGAGTTTCATCGAGCGTTGAGTTGTGAACCAAACAACCCTATAGTTAATGTCACATCTAATGTAGGTTATGTCACTAGCCAGCTAGACAATGTCAAATCTTCACTTGAGTAAACCACCGTGGTATTTGGGGTTGTCAAACAGTCGGTGAGCCACCTCTGTGATGATAGCCACCTGACCCATAGTGGTTAGGCAAAAGGCATGTCTTGGCATTTAATGTTTATGACGTGGAGCTAACTAGGGCATCAAGAATTTAATATTTGTGATATAAAGTATAAGGGATGTCTTTCACAGTTATTAATGACCAAGTTACCTCGAGAGTGGTGTGAGGGATATTTAAGGACCCCAACCACCTCTGAGGAGAGGATGTTATTTTTTAGAGTTCAGGAGTTGTTGCTAGAGAGATTTATTACGAACCAGAGAGTCTACTCACCCACCATTGTCATTTATTACGAAGCTTTAATGTTTGACAAAGACCATTGAGGGAGATGGGGGTGTTTTTACTACCTACCAAGTTGTATCTAGGGTGCTCATCTTCTCTCTCCCTCTAAGAAAAGTTGCTTCTAAAGTTTATTACTACCTTCTGAGTTATACACGAGAGATTTATGAGTTCAAACTGAGTATATCTTCATTGAGTCGTGTTTGTATGTCCCGTGGTTGATCAATAGTGTTGCCATTTATCTTGTCATTGTTGTACTCAAAAGGGGTTACACCTCCATCTAATCTAAAGTACCATCTTACACATACCATTAGTTAGATTTGATGATGGATTAGATTCATGGGCAACTGTCCAACTTGTATATGACTTGGTATTGGAGAGGAAGGAAATTTAGAATCCTCAATCGATGTAATATCCTTCATCCCGTCAAAATTTACTGTTAAGGCTACAAAAGAAGATAATAGTTGGGAGATTGAAATACTTATGTAATAACACCCAAAACTGAAGGAATATTTCCAAAGTTTGAAACATTAGTATACCTTCCATATTGATTGTGTAAGAAGGTTTTGAGCAAAGGTTTTAGACCTTAACTTCCTAGGAATCTAGAACATTTCCTTTAGGGGAGTTTCAATTGGCTTCGAAATAGACGATGAAGTACCAAATGGAGTCTCAGAAGAAGATTTATTCTCTAACCGTTAAGAAATAGGCGTCTCGTGCTCTTATTCTTATTCCTCAACTTCCTCCTCATTTTCTTCATCAAGTATATTTTTCCCATTCGATAAGAAATATAGGTAGTAGGAGAAACGACACTGAAACAAAAAATAGTTAAGTAAGGAAGCTAAAAGTCGGGCGCGATAATAAGAAGAACCTTACGTGAAGAAGAATAAGGCATATATGGGTCACTAGCTAGGCATTTTGGGTTTTGGTGATGATAAACATGAAGTGACTACCATTTTTCAAAGGCTTCAGTTACCCAAACATCAAACTCTTGGCCAATCATGTTAAAATATCTTCAAACTTTAGCATAACCTGTAAATCCTTCCAGAACAACTTCCTCAAGAACATTGAAGGATTTGTAAACAATAAAGTAATTGACAAACAAGCTATTCCTGAGCAACATGAACAGACTTATAAAGGCCATATTATCTTGAAAATTGGGAAGGGAAATAAAGCTCCCATGCAAGATTTGGTATCAGATACTTTGGGGAATGAAGTGACATAAAATAAATCTTTGGGAATCACCACCCCTAGTAAAACTCTTTTTCCTTAAAAAGGGGGGGGAGTGAGTTATTGAAAACTAAGATAAGAAAAAAAGTGACCTAGGTAGACCCTAATAAGGTTTGAAATAGGAACCTTGAACAATCAAGTTTAAGACCTCTAAATGTTCTAATAAGATATTTTAATGTCTTATAACTAGGTTTTGAGTGATAGAAGGAATTAATATGGTTGGAACCTGAGCTACCCTTGAGGTGATAAATCTCAAGAAAATAATCATGTATCTAAATCTATAGAACCCATAGTGTCCCTCCTTGACTGGAGTTAAAAATGTCACCTTGAAGCTCAGAATAACTCCTATAAAAGGAACCCAATAGGTAAGATGCTAGGGCCATTTCTCTCTCCTTAACTAGATATGCCGCAAAAAATAATACTCCAGCATTACAAACTGAAACTTAACACATAATACATCCATTCATAGACAGGGAAAGAAAAAGTGATAATATTCCCTACCAGTCATAACACCATTAGTCTTATAGTATTTTTTACATGAAAGTGGAGTACGACGGAAGGGAATTTTCAATATTTAATGTCACGGGGCATACAACCGACGACATTTGAGGATGAACGTCCTCCCCAATTGATTTAAAGACAGTCAGTTGTCAAATGTCCAATATAGTAGGTTCAGCCATCCCAAAGTTGAATTCAAAACAATTCAATGGTGAGTTCCAAAAGTGAATGTCACCATAGATAATGTAAGGATTATATTCAATATTCATCAAGCTAAGACCTACTACATCAAGAATGTCAGTTTTCTCCATTACTCTGAACTTCATCTTGAGTATACGATTCAGCCACTGTGGTGAATCATCATTATCCAACTGTTTAGTACAATCTTCAAAGTTTAACTAAGAGGGTGACTTAGGGGAATCAACCCTTAAAAGGTAATGTTTGGTTCCCCAAACATGGGATAGAAAATAGAGAGCTTCATAAAAGTTTCATCCCAAAAGAAGGGACCCATAGTGAAATGAGAAATGCCATATGGAAGTTAAATGGGCCAAACAATGTCCCCATTGATAATGGATTTAGAAACCATAATCTCTTATATAGTTTTTTCAGATTGGGTATAAACATCTAATGTATGTGAGATGGAAGCCACTGATGGTAGAGAAGTTGGAAGAAAAGATGAAATATAACATATAATAGAAATAATCTTAGACATAGATGTATAAAATGGTAAAAAGGTAAGAGAAGCCAAAAAAGTGTTTAAATATCTTGAAGATCCATTTTAAATGCATATATAATACAAAGAAAAAGCCAACATGTATCGTTAAGGAGCTTCCCACTAAAAGGCAAATATTGGGAACGGAGATACCAAAAATTATCTTTATATTCCAAATCAATTAGAAACCCTCATAATTAAACTAGAGATGCTTTCATACCAATTAAACTAAAGTTAAGCGATAGGAATCCTAAAACAACAAAATACATTGGCAAAAGGAACGGTAAAAATTGTCCATTTATGGGAGTTAATTTTTCCAGTGAGGGGAAACAGGTTGATATTTGGACATTTCCGCACGTGCAATTAGATTTAGTGGAACCACTACACATAACAAGACACGAATTAGAAATAAACCAAAATTAAAACATTTTTTGGTCCAAAAGTACCTAAAATATATAAGTATATGCAACATACAAAATTTAATTAGAACATAAAAATACTCATCAAATGGCTAAAGTTAATAACGTGCCAGAGTTATAAAATTGGTTTGATTTAACCAACAAAATGAACATAAAAATCACAAGGAGTAACACAACACATAACACATTGCCCAAGGCATAGGCCTTAACTAGTCATTTAAAGTAGAAGTAATATTTTTTGTTAATTCCAAATTATAGGGATTACAAAATTAGGAAAATAAAACATTATTTTCTTTGGATTGAATAACAATAAATAAATGCATAAGACACAAATTTTTGGAATGTATTCCATAAATAAACAACATGTTTCTCCGCCAAGTACAAACAGGCTTTATGTTGGGCGAGCTTTAAGAGAAATGCCTCGTGATGCTTAAAGCTTTGAACTATCTCTTGAGCTTTCCCTTTAAACTCCTTGGATTTGAGATCAATTTCCTCAACACAGTAATCTTTAAAATCACATTGGCCATTCAGATAAATGTTCTAAAAATCTTTCCATTCCTTTAAAATACTATTGGTTATAGAGCAAAGATAATCATCGCTTATAGCCTGAGCATCAAAATCCTCGAACCCAACAAGAAGTTTCCTTACCCTCCTAAAACAATATGTGTATATATGAGGAAAAATGCAATTCTGGCCTTAGGAATAGGAGGGAAGTCTTCAAAATTGTAAATGGTCATGTAGTCCCCAGAAAAGTTATTTGGATCTTGACCCTTCAATAAAATACAAGGGGAAATATGGGAGAAACCATGAAGAACTTTCAGATCTTACCAACGTTAGTGGCAACTGATGATGCTGAAATTAGCACCACCAGATGTTAAGGTAACACAGCTCAAACAAAGAACAATAATGGCATTGATGGATCAATATAAATATATGCAGAAGGAGGTGAGTATAAGAGGAATGGAGACAATGATGTATGTAGTTCAGCCTATCTAGGCCTATGTCCACTGTAATGTGAGTGATCTTCACTATATAATAAGGGCTCTAATGGCCTTGTAATACAATACACTCACTTTCTCTCTCTACTGTGTATTTTGATAGAGCTTCAGCTAGGGTTTGCAATTGAGGAACCTTTTACAAGGTAGAGGAAGATATGAATTTATAGTGCTTGGGGGGTGTAGTGTACCCCCAAGCATGCCATGAACATGTGTGTGATGATCTAGCCAATCTAGTGAAGCCACCTGTTACTATAACATGTAGAGGATGATGACGAAATATTCCCTCACGTGGGGGGATGATCCGGTTGTAACGGTTTCATTCGCATAGGAACTGCATCTCACGCTCACTGTTCCACGCGTCTCCTAAACCATGCGCTATGATGATGTCACCATTGGCCTATAGTGACAGGTCAAGGCTAATGCTAGAAGCCCCGATTACTGAACATAAGACATTTGTACTATCGGACTACATAGGTTCAGATAGTCATAGGGTCGTCTTAGTTGTCCCTAAGCTGAGGTTTTAATCTGCAAGGGCTTGAGCTAATTTAGGCCATCCAGCATAATCGTATTGCTAATGGTGGGGTCGGACAGGCCGAGCCCTATCTTCAGTATAATCCCTGGGGGTAGTGATGCACTGTTCCACACATCTCCTAAACCATGCGCTCTTACAACTATCATTATCCCTTTCACGGTCCAGGCCGAGGCTATAAGACTGAGGTCGAGGTTGATGTTATAGTTGAGCTGTTGTATGAGAGCTATGAGGCTAAGGATGAGGTCGAGTCTAAGAGGCTTCGAGGCTAAGAGGCTGAGGCCAAGGTCGAAGTCGTGGCCAAGCTGCTGTATGAGAGCTATGAGGCTGAGGCCAAGGCTGAGGCTATGAGGCTAAGAGGCTGAGGCTTATGAGACTGAGGCCAAGGCCAATGTCATGCCTGAGCTACTGTATGAGAGCTATGAGTCTGAGGCCAAGGTCGAGGCTATGAGGATAAGAGGTTGAGGCTTGTGAGACTAAAGCCAAGGCCGATGTCATGGATAAGATGCTATGTGAGAGCTATGAGGCTGAGGCCAAGGCCGAGGCTATGAGGCTATGAGTCTAAGAGGCTGAGGCTTATGAGACTGAGGCCAAGGCCGACGTCATGGCTCAGCTGTTGTATGAGAGCTATGAGGCTGAGGCTATAAGGCTATGAGGCTATGAGACTGAGGCCGAGATTATATTTTTCCCAAATTCATGGTCTTCAACTAGTTGAACTTGGCCGAGGGGTCCAACTTTGAGATTGGGACATATTTGGTATATCAGCAACATAAGGATAACTCAATAAAAGATGAATACTATTTAAGAAATATTGAGTGTATCTCTCTCTATTATGAATTGGATTCCAAGTTAGCAGGTGTGGGTAGACAACCAAGTGAGAAAGAGGGATATCTGAGAAGGTGGACTCAGTCACCAAAGTTTTGAAGGCTTATAATTAAAGCTAGACCTAACTAAAACATCAGAGGTTTATAGGCCATTGGTGATAACATAATATGTGGGTTGTACAAAAGAGTGGTAAGGAAAGGTGGATCAACAGTTCCTATAATGTTTGAGTACGCACCCATAATGTATCAAAATCACAGGCACCCATAATGTTTGAGTACGCACTTTTACTAGAAAAAAAGGAAAATAGGGTTGTTTTGGCTTTAACCAGCTATAAGATCCCCTAGGCCTATGAGTCAAAGCGGGGTAGGTCACTTGTGTTTGATACTCAAGTGTAATGTGGGGAATAATGAAAGTATTGTCATAACTAAAGATTAGTTTATTAAAAGGACATTGATTAAATTCTCCCAACGCAAGTGGGAGGGAGGAGTTGGTAAACATCCACCATCAAGTGAAGTGGTATGTTGGCCATAATAATTTGACTAAATAGGCCTTTCATTATTGGGTTTGGCCATCTTAACCTCAGCCACATAGTCTTCTCATGGCCCATTGTTTACAGCCTCATTATAGGATTCTTCATCTTTAATATGAGAATCCCTAACTTCAGTATTAAATGATATGACCAAGTGTGACCTCGTCCTAGGACGAGGGACATACGCATTCAAAGTTGAGTTCCTATAGGACCCCATTTAGATCGTACCCAAGACTCCTATAGATTAGAGTCGAACTCGTCATCCACAACCTCGGCCATCCTGTGAGTCGAGACCTCATGGGAGCTCTTCATCAGTGAGGACATGTCTCATCCTCAACTATAGTCGACACCTGTAAATGACTTATATAACACGGCTCAGCCTGATGCCTTCGGCCGAGACCACACGTGTAACTTTTCATAATGAAATCTCGCACTACATCTCGTACTCACATCAACAACCTCGTGCTTAGCCAGTTAAGACCTCTCTTGATGACATCTACAATATGAGCAGTATAATGTTCTAAGATGGCATGTCCCACATGGACAAGTCTGTTACTATAAAATTATCCCTGGACGTGAAGGAATATTGCATCATAATTAGCTACATGTGTGAAGGACATGTGTCAACTAGCTATTGGGAACCCCCTCATGCACATGTTGATTACATGCTTGGGGGTACATTACACCCCTAAGGCACTATAAATACACTTCATCTTCTACATTGTAAAGGATGGATAATTCACAACCCTAGAAAAACTCTGTCAAAATACTTAGTGAGAGATAAAATCTTGAGTGTTGTATTTGTATGCCAATAGAGCCATTGTTATAGTGAAAACCACCATTTACATTGCACAGTGGATCCAGGCTCCAACTGAACCACTTATATCTTGTCTTTACTTCCTCATTGCCTTATCTCTTTCTTCTATTATATTGCTATATATTTACCATTGTTGTGCTGGTGTAAGCTTGTTTATCACTTTGGCCTGGTGACACCAATTCTGGTATCATCATTAAATTCACCTACCTTAATAGTATAAAATCCACCTAAAATGGGAAGACATCGGACAACAGAATATAGCGTGGGAACATGCTCAATATCACAAACCATATTCTAATTATTTTCCCACTCATCATCACAAAATTGATATGGTGAGGCAAGAGGAGCAACCCAAACATCAATATTATTATTATTATTATTATTATTATTATTATTATTATTATTATTATTATTATTATTATTATTATTATTATTATCATTATTATTATCATTATTATTATTATTATTATTATTATTATTATCTTGTTTTGGGGAAGAAGATAATCCAAACACCCAAGTGTTCTTTCAGTTCGTATTATTGTCTCCATTGGAAACCTTTTTTGATGTAACAGATGTGATGAAATGAGAAAGGACAATAACTCATATGAGAGACCAAGATATACTAAAAGAATAATGATGAAAATACTTTCACCACTAAAGACGCCTATTTAAGAAGTAATAACATCAATGTAACGATGACTAATCATCAATCTGGCGCCATTTGTGGGAACTCGATATCCATTCTCTTCCCTTATTCTACAACTACACTACCAGATTCTCTAATGGTTGTCCTATCTCATCCTTTGGTGAGATTGAACCACCATTAAAAGAGATCTGGGTGAGTTTAGCTCATTTTCTACTCTTCCAGCTTACTACCTGTACCTCAATTGATTTTTTTTGTCACCAGAATCCTCCCAATGGAAATAGATCCACCATTTATAGGTGGTCCTAGTACCATCCAGGACCCTCCTCAGTCAGAAATGGCTGAGATGGAAGTGTCCCTACGCTCCTTGGTGGATAGCCGACATAGATGCAAGTAACTCTTGCTTCTTTAAGCCAAATCATGGCGGTTAGGCCTGCTGGCACCGGAGATCAACTGATAACTCCGTCCGCCAAAGATGGTGTTGCAGATTAAACAGCTAGGGGACACCCAAAGATGCACACAAGGAGCTTCCTCCTCAGCACAGGCACACGGACGTGGCATACCCTAAGCGTTTTTGCCTGGGGAGGCTGTGTCAAGACTGCCCTGATGACGAGGATGACCAGTATGATGATGAGGATGAAAAGTAATACTGGGAGCGTTATGAAATTTATAGAGGCACCGTGCGACCCATCCGACCAAGCCTGGCCGAGTGTGGAAGGCCGAGCCTAGAGTGCAAGGCGAGAGCTTCAGCATTGGATAGACTGAGATGGGGTCGACCTTTGATAGGCTCGACCCACATGTGGACGGCCTGAGGAACCTCCTTTCCTGTTCAGAAGTATTTTGGGCTCTACAAGAAATGAGAGAGTCGATGACCATGGCCTTAAAGAGTCCGAGAGGAGGAGTAGAGATAAGTTAATAGTTGATAAAGGACAGCTCTTAGGGAGCACTCAGTGCGTTCAAATGTCGGAGAGGGTGTTGGAGATAATGTGGCCCAAGCCGATGCTATAGCAGTGGCCTAGAGAACCTAGAATGATTCTATTTTGAGGTTGAAAGACAAGATAGGGGATGTATTGAAAAGACGAGACCCCTTGTATAGGGGTTACTCTAAGGGCCCCCCTTTCGTGTCTAGGATCGTCAGTTATCCAACACCGACCAAGTTCAAAACACTAGTGGTCACCCCCAAGTATGAAGGTAGCACTAATACAATTCAAAATTTAAAGATGTAACAGTTGGATGCAGAAATTTACTCAGTCTCAGATGAGAAGAGATGTCGTTCCTTCTTAAGCACCTTAATCGGAGCAGACCATGTATGGTTCATCTCACTCCCAAAGAGCTCAATTGAGATTTTCAAACAGCTTGCTGAGAGATTCATACATAACTTCTGGTTTGGGGTGAGACCTTAAAAGAAGATAACACACTTGCTTTATGTCAAGCACGGGAAGAATGAGAGTCTCAATGAGTATATAATGAGTTTCAATAAATAGAAGCTAGAGGTCCAATATTATGAGGAGAGCATTGCAATCACAACTCTGATAGGAGGCCTGCTGAACGGAAAAGTACTATGGAAGCTTGCTGAAGACCCACCAAAGTCCATGGATGAGCTATTGTCAATGGCCAATAAGGTCATGAACGTCGAAGAAGCCATGGAGGAAAAGTATGAGGACGAGAAGGGTATTAGTAATGGGGGAAAGTTCCAGAAGAAGAATAAAGATAGAAAGAAGAGATCCACGGATAACAAGTTCGCTGATTACACTCCCCTCACAACTACTTGTGAGCACATCTTGAATGAGATCAAGAATGATTAGTTCCCGAGGTTGGCCGAAAAGTTGAAAGATCCTCCTCACAAGAGGAACAAAAATTTATGGTGTGGATTCCACCAGGACCATGGGCACCTGATCGACAAATATTTTTCTCTGAAATATGAATTGGAGAAGATGTTGAAGGTCGAAAAGATGAGGAAGTATGTAGACAAGAATGTCTCAAGGGGTGGTCGAGACGATATCCAAAAGAAGAAATAAAATGACAAATGTAAGCCAATTGCACCAACCGACCGAGATGACGATGAGTCGAATGACCCTAACCTACCTCCTAAGTTTGGTGATCCAAAGGGTTAACTCCATACAATCTCTCATGAGGTCAAGATGATCTGTGGGGGACTTAACGGAGGAGGAAGAGATATTACATATAGGAAGGCACACGTGGTTGAGGTGAAAGCTCTCCCACCAAATCCTATGGCTGTCAACTCAGCTGCAGTTCACACTGTCTAAGGTACGAGAACTAAGGTTGATAGTTGTTAGTTCTTTTATATTATATTTTAAGGGAATTTTGGCTCCACATGATGACCCTTTAGTCATCACTAAGGATTCAGGTAAACGGGGTAGCTCAGCCAGCATGATGTTTTGGGATTATTGCAAAGGTCTAGATCTGAGCAAGAAGAGGTTAATTGCATATAACTAAACACTCATCGGCTTTAGTGGTGAGAAGATTCAGCCCCTGGGTATATATGAGATGGAGGTGAGAATGGGGAATACCCGGTCGAAATGCATCACGAAGAAAATCAGTTTCTTTGTCATGGATGAAAATTTCTACTGGCCTTATAATATCATTCTTGGAAGGGTAGCCCTCAAGGAGTTTGAGGCCATGCCTTCAACCGTCCACCAAATGATTAAATTCCTAACTCCATATGGAGTAGGTGAAGTTTAGGAGGATCAGGTTGAGGCACGTGAATGCTACTTCAACTCAGTTGAGGGAAAAAAAGCGTACAAAAAGGCCACTATGATGAAAAGAAGATGAAAAAGGGAGAGGATGCTGAGAAGGTAGAATCCATCGTCCTCAATGAGGATGAGTAGGAAAAAACATCCAAATCAGCAAAGCCCTAAAGAAAGAGGTCAAAGAGGAGCAGATCAAGCTATTATAGAAGAGACAAAGTATCTTTGCTTAGAGCCATCAGGATATGCCAGGCATTGATTTGAAGATCCTTTTTCACAAGCTCAACGTGGTCCGGGATGCAATGCCGATCAGGAAGAGAAGGATATTCTACTCTCAGGAGAAATACGATATCATCCGAGAAGAGGTGAATAAGTTGGAAAAGGATGACTTCATCAAGGAGTTATTTGCCCTGAGTGGCTTGCAAATTCTGTCATCGTCCCCAAAGCTATGGTAAATGGAGGATGTGTGTTAATTTTATGGATCTGAATGCCGACCATGAATTAATGAGCTTTATGGATGCCTACTTAGTCTATAATCAATTTTTTATGGATCCGACCGACGCAGAGAAGACATCCTTTATAACTAATAAGGGACCTATTGCTACAAGGTCATGCCCTTCGGATTGAAAAATACCAGGGCAACATATCAAAGGTTGGTGAAAAAATGTTTGAGGACCAGATTGGGAATATGATGGAAGTCTATGTCGATGACATGTTGACGAAGAGCCTCAAGGCCAACACTCATGGGGCCGACCTTGAGTGCACCTTTGACATAATGGATGAGTATAAGATAAAGCTCAACCCAACCAAGTGTGTCTTAGGCGTCAGGGTAGACAAATTCTTAGGCTTTATTGTGAATCGAAGGGGGATTGAAGCCAACCCTGAAAAGATTAAAGCCGTACTAGAGATGAAGGCTCACATAACAATAAATGATGTGCAAAGACTAACTAGACAAGTGGCCACATTAAACAGGTTTGTGTCTAGAGATACTGATAAAAGTCTTCCTTTCTTTAAAGTGTTGAGAAAGTCTTTTAAATGGAACGATGAGTGTGATAAGGCCTTTTAAGATGTGATGTTTTATCTTGGGTCTCCACTCTTATTGTCTAGACCAGTCCAAGGACAGAAGTTGTATCTTTATCTAACAGTTTTGGAGTCGACCATTAGTGCCACTATTATCAGAGAAGAGGATGGAATTCATTTTGGGGTATCTTTGGAATTCAGAAACTAGTGTAATTTAATAGTGAGGCCCTCCAAGGGGCCTACCAAAGATACCCCAAAATGGAGAAGCTGGCCTTCTCTGATCCATGCCTTAAGGAAGATGAAGCCCTATTTCCAGGCACATATCATAGTGGTCCTCACAGACTCACCCCTCAAACAGGTCATCAATAAGCCTGAGATGTTAGGAAGGGTGATGGACTAGGCAATTTAGTTAGGGTAATTCAATATCTTCTACCAGTTGAGAACATCCATTAAGGGGCATGCCTTAGTAGACTTTGTAGACGAATTCACCTGGGATGAAGCCAATACTGAAAAGATTGAGGATACAACTTGTGAATAAGGGAACAAGGTGTATCCTCCTCCGGCCGAGGCTGAGATGAGTTCAATAAGAGATAAGGTTCCTGAGAATGAGGATGATCGATACCTCTTCAAGAATGGAATCATGGAAGAGGATAATTTCTCTTAAAATGGTACTGTGTGGAACCTCTTCATTGATGGATATTCATATGAGAGCAGAAGTGGAGAAGCATTAATTTTTTTGTCCCCAGATGGGACTGATATAGAATATGCATCGAGGTTCACTTTAAAGCCTCCAATAATGAATCAGAGTATGAGTCTCTCCTAGAAGGCCTCTCCCTTTCCAGGGCACTGAATGTCGTCCAACTCCTTATATATAGGGATTTTAGGTTGTTTATTAACCAAATTTTGGGGGTATACGAGGCCAATGACGATAGAATGGCCAAGTACCTGGTGAGGGTTAAGAGAGTGTTGAAGCATTTTAGTGAAGTGAAATTGAAGAGGATACCCTGGCTAGACAATGGTCGAGTCGACGCTCTAGAAAGGTTAGCCTTAGCCACTAAAACTAAAATTAGAAGAACGATCCCAGTAGAGATTCTCCATCGATCGATAATTAAAGGAGAGGAAAACACTGTGGAATTCTTCTTCAACTTGAGTATGGGAGCTTTGTGGATGGATCATATCATCCCATATATTAAAGATGGGGAACTGCCAGATTCCACAGCAGAGAGAAAGAAGATGAGGTATAAACCAACTAAGTTCTCCCTCATAGGGGACATCTTACATAAGAAAGGGTTGTTGCTTCCTCTACTCAGATGTGTCCATCTATACGAGGTAGAGTATATTTTAAAGGACTTTCATGAAGGGTCCTACTCCAGTCATATTGAAAGGAGGCCATTAGCTAAGAGGATCATCACTTAGGGTTACTTATGGTCGACGTTGTCCAAAGATGCAACTGTATATGTTAAGAAGTAGGATAAGTTCAGAAGTTTGCAATCATACCCCAGTATCCACATCAGCCTCTTACCTCTATTACTTCTCTTTGGACATTTACGGTATGGGGAATTGATTTGGTTGGGTCATTGCCAATAGCTGTGAACAATTGTCGTTATTAGATTCTGGCGATTGATTATTTTTAAAAATGGGTGGAGGTCGAGACGATAATTATAAGCGCAGAGAAGAAAGCTTGTAATTCATCTAGATAAACATCATCAGTAGATATGGCCTACCTAAATCCCTGATTTCTAATAACGGGATGCAATTCAAGAACCTATCCCTAGAGAAATATTGTGAATGAGTCGGCATCAAACAGTTCTTCTCCACTCCTGGCCGACCTCAGGTCAATAAGCATACAAAAGTAACGGATAAAATAATTAATGGAATCATGAAAATATTAGAGGATGCCAAAGGGAGGTGGACTGAGGAGGTCTATGTTATTCTATGGGATTATAAAATAACGAAGAGGACTCCAATTGGGGTAACTCCATTCATACTGGCGTATGGCTCAGAGGCAGTAATGCTGATAGAGGTAGGTCTCCCAACACACAGGGTTCACACGTATGACCTGAAAAATAGCGTTGTAAAATGAAGACTTGATTTGAACCTCGTCAATAAAGAAGAGAAGATGTTGAGGTTAGGCAAGCTACCTATTAACAAAGGACAGTGAAGTTATACAATAAAAGGGTGAAGGCTTGGCCCTTGAAGGTAGGAGACCTTCTCTTAAAGAAGACATGGAAAAAACCCAATAAGCTTCACCCGAACTGGCATGGTCCGTATAGAGTGGTCGAAGAGGTGGTCCCAAGGATGTATCAGTTGGAAAACTTGGAAGGAAACCCATTTTCCAACCCATGGAACGCTAACCATCTCAAAAATGCTACCAGTAAGATTTCCATTTTTATTGTCTCTTATTAATTCCATTGTAGTACATGTATATGAGAATTAGATGATGAATGGAATTCAATAAAAATTCCCAAGTGTTCCCTCATACCTTGCCTGTTTATTTGTATAATTGTTATTTGTGCATAAACTCATGTTAAGCTATAAAACATCATTCGTGATGAATTTGCTTCAAGATGCTCTCGGACATGATAGTTGAGACGGGGTTGACCTCATCCATGGACTCTCAATAACATCGAGAGGATTAAAAATCACTTAAGTATGGTTCATTTTAAACATCATTAACTTGGTGGAAATTCTCTCTCGACCGAGACGACGGTGCATGAACTAGATGATACTCATCCATACACTCTCAAAACAACGAGAGGGGACTTATGATCTAACATCATAATTTGGCTGATTCAAATTTAAAATCACTTAGACGTGGTTAATTTTTGAAACATCATTAATTTGATAGAAATTCTCTCTCTAGCGAGACGACAGTGCATGGATGAGACAAGACTCAACCATACACTCTCAAAACGACGAAAGAGGACTTATGATCTAACACCATAATTGGTGGATTCATATTTAAAATCACTTAGTTGTGGTCCATTTATTACACATCATTAACTGGAGGAAATTCTATCGGCCGAGACGACAGTGCATAGACGAGACGACACTCATCCACACTCTCAAAGCGACGAGAGGGGACTTGTGAATTGTGATGGATTCAAATTATGCTATCAGTCTACTAATGAAAAATTAGGGAAGATATATTTTCATAACACAAGTGGAAGACAGGAAAATAAAGAGCTTCATTTCATAAACGAGATTACAAATTATTTTAAATACAAGCGTTACACAAATGAAGCGCAAGGCCACAATCAATCATCCCAGAAAAAATAAAAATTATAAAATCTTAAAGTTATAAGCTTCCATCAGCACCAGCTTAGGCCATCCCATCAGCCCCAACATTGGTATTCTCAGCTCCATCATCAATGATGCATGTATTGTCCACAGTTTCATTATTCTCAATGACTTCGATGGGGACCTCCAAAGGGTCGACTGGATTTTTAACATCGACCAATATAGTCTCAAGATGGGGGTCACAGAAGTCGAGAGGGGGACAAGTTTCC
The DNA here is from genome assembly GCA_949130495.1 of Sambucus nigra. Classification (NCBI taxonomy): domain Eukaryota; kingdom Viridiplantae; phylum Streptophyta; class Magnoliopsida; order Dipsacales; family Adoxaceae; genus Sambucus; species Sambucus nigra. Next base: position 369,600,299 of record OX422217.1, read on the forward strand.
AACCTCAGCATACCTAAGGGAAACCCATCGATCGACAGTCTTAATGCCTCTTTTCAGATATTTGAAGGCATATCCTACAAAATCATCAGACTCCTTGAACTCTGCTATGGCTTTCGCCTTAGCCTCGTCCAATGCAACCATGAAAGAAGCATCAATTTCGGCTCATTTATTCTCTACCATTGTCTTCATGGTGTTGACAGTTGACATGCTCAGTCTACAGATTGGTATTATCGCCCATTAATTTCTGTAGGGATGACTTGGACTTTTGAAGTTCATCCTTCTGATTATTCTCAGTTATCACATTATCCTTTACCTTCTAAATCAAGGGATGATTCTTCTGGATCCAGTCCCCCATCCAATAGAGGGAGACTACACTCTGTAAAAAAAGTATGTGGATAAATAATTCATTGCAAGATTGAATTAGTAAGAGACTACACTTGGCAAGTCTATGAAAATACCTTAACAACTATGTGGATAAAAAATTCAGTAAGTAGAGATAGATCCAAGGATTGGAGGAAACTCTTATCACCATCACAGATGGGGCAGCCGACACCATCCTTGGCCTTCTTAGCATGTCCAAGGACTCTCCCATCATCAAACTTTAGTTGGGAGAGATGAGTTGCCAAGGCCTCGTTTGTAGAAATGGGAATTGCTCTATCAAGACGAACCTGCTTGGACAGATGCTGTGCATTTATGTCCTCAGCTCTTCCCTTCATCTTCTTCCCATCATCATCAACTTGACTAGGTCCACCTGCAATGGTTTTGGTTTTGGGGGCAACAGGGTTATCAGATTTCTTGCCGTGTTTGATGACAAGTTTGATAAAATTTGGGATACCATTTCCCAAAGTTGTCTGGTATGTTTTTTGCACATTCTGTAAGAAATGAACTAAGCTAATTATGAACAACTAGGAGGTAGGAGACAACAGTTTAATATAAAAAAGTTACTTACGCAGCTCAGTGTAATACCCCATATTTTTATGTTATATTAATTTCGGGATTTATTAATATTAATGTGAATTAATTAATAAAAATTCGGAAATTAATTATGTTATAATTATTAACGTGATGAGAGTTAGTAATTATGGGAAAATTTGTTGAATATTACTAATGAGCAAAGTAATATATAATAGTGGCCATATTAAATGTCACGAGTGAATAAAATGACAATTTTAGAAATTTGAGTCGGGACGCGCCCGTGTCGCGTCGGGACTAAATATTGATAAATAAAAGTAAATATTTTATAAGTTGTTCGTATGGTCATTTTGAGTGCGCCAACGCGTCCGGAAGGGTCGAGATAGTCAGAAAAGTATACCCGGGAGTTTGATTTGGGTCTCGGGGCGTTTTTAGTATTAATTAGTACCCCGGGAGGGCATTTTAGTCATTTTGTATTTTTGGGTAATTAAACCCACGAAAATTAAAGGGGTTATATCAGATGTTTAGGTTATCTCCTAGGGTTAGATAACTCAAAACACTAGAACAGCCATTGGAGAGGAGAGGAGAGATCTCTCAAGGCATTCCAAGGCTCAAAACTCACCCGTTTGCACCGCCGCCACCGCCAACGCGTAGATCGCGAGACGGGGAACGCAACCACACCAAATTCAACACCAAACCAGATTTCTGAAAATCCCAAGCAAGTGTTTATCTTGCTTATTTCGTTGATGCATCATCCATATTAGTTTAGGAGTTATTAGGATGAGATTTATGGGAAAAAAAAACAATTTGAGATGAGAAATTTTCATGTAGTGATGATTTATATGATATTTTGGAAACCCTTTGTGATGTAAAGGATTAAGAGTTTGATTAAGAAAAGGGTTCTAATCAGATACAAACACTAAAAAAAAATTTATTCCGGACGATCGGACCGTTGAAATTGGATGAAATTTTACAGAGAATTAGCTGAAGACGAGAGGAAGCTACAAAAAAAATTCAGCTCGATCGGACCATTCAATATTTTTTAATATTTTTTTTTTGCTAGACAGTTTTATGTTTTGAGGACTCTTAGAGATAATAAAAAATTCAATTAAAACTCCATTTTAATTCCAATTTCGAAACCGTTTGAAATTCTCATCTTTGAAAATAAAATTCAAAATCCTTTAATGTAAGGCGAAATCTATATTTTTGGGATATTTTGCATATGGGATAATGTAAGTATATATTAAAGGGGAGAGACACGTAAGAGAGAGTTACGTTGGAACATAAATGGATATCTACTGAATTGTACATTTGGAAGAATAGAGTCCATGAGGGTCACGTAGTAAGTTGGAAAAACCCTTCGAATTAAAGTTAGAAACGAACCATTATACTTGATAAATAATAATGGGAAAATAAGGATAAATGTTGTGAATGTGGTTATTGGATAAACCTAAATTGATATAATAAAAGTGGTATATTTATATGATTGTGTATGCATATATTATATACTTGTGAAAATCATGCCCGCGCTACTTGCTATCCCTGAGGTTTCCGCGCTGGGACGATCTTATCTCGTGTGCCTTATGGGGGATATTGACTCGTACCCTAGAAGATAGAAATCCTAGGTACAGGCTATCGAATCGGTAGTCACGGTCCTAAGAGACGTGAGGGTATGTACTGACCTCTTGGACTTGGAAACTATGCTTCGCCTCAATATTGTTTGTGTATGTATTTATACAGTTCGAGAGTGATTCCAACTTGTATTCCCTTTAGTACGATTGATACGGGGATTGGATAGCAGAGTATGCCCGCACCATAAAATTTTATGTGGGGTGCTGTTAGAATATATATATTATACGAGTATTTAATATATATATGAACTTCTGAAATATGGGAAACTGCCTACTGTGTTATGGTAAGTAAGACATGTATAATGACTCAAATTGGAAATACTTGTTTTGAAAAGTATAATATGATATTGAAAAAACTTTATGAATCAATAAAGTTAAAATGAGCGTTTTGTACTAAATGAAATTATCCTTTTTAAACCATGATGTTGTTAAATCTTAAATTTTGAGAGTCACCTAAGATAAGTTAAATACTTGGGGAAGGATAGTGTGATATATGATGAGATAAACCATTGGGAAGGTTAGTGCGATAGGAGTGCACATTAGAAGAGAGGCGAAAATTTCTCAAGAGAGTGTCGCACTAATATATTGTTGCATTGGCCTGTATCAATTTAAATACTTGTTAAACAAATTTTTAAATCATATACACTATCGGGCTCTGACCCGTTTCTATTCCTCTTTCTCTCTTGTATATATATATGTATATATTACAGGTGCCCAGCCATAGGGTCATCATGTTTAGGATCCCTTGGAAGGAACGTGCTGCAGATTAGGTGGGAGTTGCAGGCCACTTGCTTAGACGATTTCATTTACTTGATTCCACTTCTATCATTCTCCTTATTGGGCATGTGTCACTCTTTCCACTATTTATCTGTTTTATTGGAACATTTGTATTTCAGTTATTTCTAGTACTGTTACTTTGGGATTTATTCAGCATGTATGTTTTACTTTAAGTTTTAAATACTGGGATTGGGTTGTTAAATGTTAAATTATTGGATTGATTGTTTAATAAAATAAATAAATAAAATTGGAAAGTAATGTTTAAAAAATGGTTTTGACACTTAGCTAAATTAAATAGGGTGTTAAATTTGGAAAAGTTATTTTTACGACAGTGATGCTAAGAATGAACCAACTGTTCACCTTGATTTTAATTTAATAAAGGAGTGATCGCCCGGTATTTAATTAGGCGGGGTGTCACACTCAGTTAAGGGGTCAACCCCCAGACATGTCTAAGCCAGGTAGTATGGGTTCATTAAATTCTCAAACATAACAAGACGGCCACCATCACCTTGTTCACGAAGTTTCTTAACCTTCTCAGTGGTCTCAGGGTTTAACCTCGAATCAAGTTTGACCGACGCAGAGACTTTAGCCCATTGCAGAGGAGTCCTAGGCTCAAAGGTTACACATTCTTGATTGGAACCAAATTCCCAGGCCCCAGAGATGAAAAAATATCGAGGGTTTCCAGTTGTGATTTGAGGATTTAGTGACAAGCAAAAATTTCTTCTCAGAATTCCTATCTATGAGGTGATAGTATGCAGGTTGACTCTTGGAGGATGAAGGAGTATAGCAGGGCATCAATATGTTAACTAGAAGATCAGTTTGGTGAACAATCTTCCAGAGGGAAATAAAGTCGAGAATAAATCTCCAGGCATTCGAAGAAAGCTGAGAAGTGGAAAGTCCTAAGCGGGCTAATATGGTCCGAATGGTCCAGTGAATAGGTAGTCAAAAGCCTACCTTAAATATGTGCTCATAGACGTAGACTTCAATATGTCATCCATGAAAGGATCTCTCATCTTTGGAAGTCTTCCTCATAGAAATGGAGGGTCCTATGCCATAAAGGTATCGCCAGACTAGAAGGTTAGCCTTAATGATAGTGCTCTCATAAGATTTATCAAGAGAGGTGTCAAGTTCACTCTCCTCGCCACTATCCTATGGACACTTGGCTGGGGGATTGTTAGGATCACCACTTAGGAATTTTTCAACAAACTCAACTCTTATCGCGCCAAGGAATAACATCTATTGGAGGTGGAACGGTAACATTGGGCTTAAGTATTTGGATGGAAGATTCAGATTAGTTTGGCATTTCAGTCCTCTAAGAGGAGGAGACACGATAAGAAGCTTCATCCACCATAGACCCTTCAGTATGGGGAGTAGGATAATCTATGGCATCCTTATAAGAATTATCACTCTTGGCAAGTTGAGAGACAAACATATTGTCATCTGCAGAAGAAGACGACTCAGGCATAGGTTCACTCAACTTAACAATCGAGGGACGAATAATAGCTAGTGGGGGAGGATGAATGGGATGAAGAGGAAATGCCTCGACTTTAAGCCTCTCGACTTCCTCCACCTCTACCCTCCTAATATCTTGAAAATACCTCTCTCTAAGGCGTGGGAACGCCTCAGCTAGCTTGTAGAACTGCCTTAACATCAATAAGGCGAGATTCAGCTTGGCTAAAAAATGGAAACCAAGGACAAACAAGATGTAGGTTGACTTTTTTGGACTAAAATATCTAAGGATGAAAGGTTAACTATTTTTCTCAATAACAACCATGAACAAGAAACAAGGCTGTCGGAGAAGATAACCAGAGTTACGCTAAAAAAGTTCTTAAGAGGAAAAACTATCAGGGAAGAGGGTGAGAGACCCTAAGACCACTACAAGCCTGTCGTAAACCACTCCCATAAGGGGATATGGCCACCATCGGGGGTCGCCGAATTTATAAAAAAATCATCAAAAAAAGCAAAAACACCGAAAACTAACCCTAAAATAATGGAAATATGCACGAGGGGAAAAATGGAGGTTACCCACTGGAGTTCCTTGCTAGAGATAACCCTGAGAAATGATGAAGAGCGCCTAAAAAAAAGAAAGAAGGATGGTTATTAGAAACCAGGAGGTCTTAGAGAGAGAGAGAGAGAGAGAGAGAGTAACTACGCACGAAATGGAGAAAGTGGTTAAAATAGGGTTTAAATCATTTTTAAACCTGGTAATTATTAGGAGCGAGTTACAAGGCCCATCTTATGGGCATAAAGTTCTAAACGTTTAGCCGTCAATTGAACTTGGGGCAAACTCTATCTTAGCATAATTGAGACATGTGTCACTCTCAACATCTCATCAAAAGACTGGACCGATTCTTATCCCACAGCAACCTCTCACATAGATGGTTGAGGGCTAGGAGTGATTGATATGACCAAGTGGGACCTCATCCTAGGAGAAGGGACATCAGCATCCAAAGTCGAGTGCCTACAGGACCCCCCATTTGGTAGTACCCAAGACTCGTACAGATTAGGGTCGGCCTCCTCATCCACAACCTCAGCGATACTGTGAGCCGAGACCTTATGGGAATGCTTCATCAGTGAGGACATGTCTCGTCCTATACTCTAACCGACACCTAGGAATGAATTGTATAGCACGTCTCATCCTGATACCTTCAGCCGATATCACACTTATCACTTGCTAGCATGAAATCCTGCACTATATCAACCAACTCGTACTCACATCAGTAACCTCTTACTCGGATAGGTCGAGACCTCTCCAGACGACAGTTATAGTACGAGCAGTACAAGGTTCCAAGATGGAAGGTCCCACATGGACAAGTCTTTTATAATAAGATTATCCCCTCACGTGAGGGAATATTCCATCATATTTAGTAACATGTGTCAACTAGCTATTGGGATACCCCTCATGCACATGTTGATTAAATACTTGGGGGTACATAACACCCCTATGGAACTATAAATGCACTTCATCTTATACATTATAAAGGATGGATAATTCACAACCCTAGAAAAACTCTGTCAAAATACTTAGTGAGAGAGAAAATCTTGAGTGTTGTATTTGTAGTTTTTTTTTTTAATTGGAACTAAGTCCTCAGATTTATTAGATAAGGTAGAATAGCCCTACCAAGATGGCTTTTACAAACTAAAGAAAATTCTAAACAGGATTGAAGAAATAGAATATTGATTTCTTAACATTCTAATTGAAAGAAGCCCATTAAGGTCCTTACAATAAGATCCTCTGGCGAATTTAGGAAGGTCCTCAGAGATTAAGAAAGAATCACTGACATTGGAAAGAACCCCATAGTTGGCTAAGAGATCTGCTACTTGACTGGCTTCTCTCCAGACATGGGAAAAGACTAGAGTAATAGGAATGGCCTTTATCTCCTCTATGATATCTATAACTGACCAAGGGGTTTTGGGATTTTTGCCTTTCAGAATATCAATAGCTACTTTAGAGTCAGTTTCCACAATAACATTTTGAAGGTGAAGGGAGAGACATAGATTAAGGCCTCGAAGAATAGCCATGCATTCAGCTCTAGTGTTAGACATTACCTCTTCCTTAGAGGATAAATCTTTTATAAAACCTCCTTTTTGATCTCTAATGATGCCACCAGTTCTTGCTATGTTTGGGTTTCCTTTTGAGTCCCCATCTGTGTTGAGCTTAAAAAAAAGGTGTTGAAGGGAATGACCATTTAACAATATGGATAGAGGATAAAGAAGAGTCAGATGATAGGCCATACTTGGCCTGAATTTCTTCATGATGATGAAAAAAAAATTTGAAGGATTTTTTTGCTGAGCAGATTTTGATGAAATATAACTATTCATTGTGATCTCATCATATAGGCAATAGTTTTTATTGACCCATATTTCCCAGAGAATGCAATAGGGGATCATCAAGTGCAGGTAATCAAGATAATCTTTTGATGATTTAACTAACCACCAAGACATAAGAGCTAGATGTAAAAATGAGAGTTTAAATTCTGGTATCATCATTAAATTCACCTACTTTAATAGTATAAATCCACCTAAAACGGGATGACATAGGACAACAGGATATAGTGCGGGAGCATGCTCAATCTCACAAACCATATTCTAATTATTTTCCTACTCGTCATCACAAAATGGATATGCTGAGGCAAGAGGATCAACCTAAACATCATCATTATTATTATTATTATTATTATTATTATTATTATTATTAATATCTGGTTTTGGGGCAGAAGATGATCCAAACTCCCAAGTGTTATTTGAGAACATATTATCGTCTCCTTCGGATTTTTTTTATGTAACAGAGGTGATAAAATGAGAAAAGACAAGAACTTATATGAGAGACCAAGATACTAAAACAATAATGATGAAAATACTTTCACCATTGAAGATGTCTATTTAAGAAGTAATAACATCTATGTAACGATGACCAAACATAGAAGGATGGCATGAAAAACACAAACCAACTATTATACCCGAGAAATACAAACGGTTAGATCAATTCAAACGGCTACACAAGTTATTGGCACTTTTCAAGACCTTGAACATCGGGTAACCACTTATATAACTATTTTTGGGGCGTAACTATTCCTGGGTGAGAACATTTAAATGAATAAATACACAACGGTTACAATAGCAGTTGGATGATAATGGATTCTATAAATAAAAAATTCAATGGCAAAAGGAGAGGGCTCTCCAGCTAAAAAAACACATTTAGTCATTTATACCTTTTCTTGTTGTTTGTTCTTTTCTTTTCTGTATAGTTTTTTCTAGAATAGTTTAGAATTTCTTCTTCGAAGTAGTTTGCTATGTATACTTAATGTAATCCTCTTTTAAATTATGAAAAATTCTCATGACTTTATATTTAAATGGTCTTTACGTTTCTTAGAGTAAGTTATTTTACATTCCATAGTGTAAATTTCTGTATTGGTTCTATTTTCAATTTTGTTTGTGTTAATCAATTTTATATCCCTATTTTATTTAGTCCGAAATATTTCCCGCATGTAATGAATGAGTTTCCAATGTTTCCTTAAGTTTTAGTTTATTTAATCTCATAAACTTATTTGGCCCTTAGTGGAAAGTCTTATTAGTCTAATCATCAGATGATAGACAATCTCTTGATTGTTGTAGGGTAAGATAATCAACTAGTTGGCAAGACCACAAACTTCTTTGTAATGCTCGCACACATTAACACCCGTGCCCCCCAGACCAAGGAAGTGAAACAATGTTCATATAAAGTGATCTCTTATAAGTGTGGATGACAAGTGGGGGGGATGAAATCATAAATAATTAGAACCCTTCAGTTTTATGAAGATTTGGATGCTAAGAAAGACTTCATGGTTTCCTATGAAAATTTTAACAAATATCTTTTTTAGAAAATAGAACTTGCAACCAATGAAGTGTCCTTATGAAAGTGAATGCTCTCCTTCGCGAAGGCTAATAGTAAGTCAGGAAAGTAGCGACGAAAAGATCATGCCTGCGGTGAAAACACTGGCTAATCACGTGACCAGTGAACTCAGGCCTTTGCTGAAGAGAAGTATGTCTTTCCTGAGGTGAATCGTCAGTGAAAGTTTCTTAACTTAGCAGGGCGATAAAAATAAATAAAAGATTCAACCTTACCCTAACCTTCATATGATATACTAACGCAAAGTACTTTTAATGTATTTTCTATATGAATAGTATACTTGCATATGTATATCGCCCAATAATAAAACCCAACCAACACACATACACTCAAATCAATTTTTCATTTTAAGAAAAAATTAATTTGAATATACCATAAAAATAGAATGATAGAATTAAGCATATAAAAGGTAAGTTAACCTATCTATAATACATTTTAATACCTCACTAAAGCTAAAAATCTAACCTAAAAAATAAAAAAGTTCATTCGAGATATAAATACTCAAATTGAGAAGGAAGATAGATGAAATGAACTTTAGGAAGAAGAACGAAGAAGGAATTGGATGCAAATTGGTCTAATTCAGAGGAAACGACATCAAATGCATCATACTCTCCCACTCACATCTAAAAGGGGACTCTTTTTTTTTAATCAAAACCTAAGCTAATAATTATTTTATTTAATCATTTTAGTTACATTATTATATTTTACAATGCATGCAAATGATTTAAATAAGAAAGTGAGAACATTGGGATATTAAAACTTGATTTTTATAATGATAATGTAGACACCTCATTCCTTTATCGAGATCTACATTTTCAATAACTAGAACCTCGGAATCGCGCAAGGTTCAAAAAGATAAAAGACTAACTTTATTTGAAGTACTAAAAGAATATATATATATATATTGGGTGAGGTTCAAAAGCGAACATAAAAGATGAACATTTTAATTCCATGTTGTAATTGGTCCGCACCAGTGGCAACGGACACGCGTGGGGCACGCGTGTCCCTTGCCGCTGGCATGTGTCACACACGTGTTTATTTCCGTTGGCGTGAACCAATTATAAAATAGGAATTAAAATTGATTGGGTGTGAGTGTTTTTTGTTAAAGTTCATTAAAATGTTTATCTTTTATGTTCACTTGTGAAACTCTCCCTATATATATATATATAGGGACCAAATCATAAATAAAAAAAGAATATCAATCTAAAACCCAACTATAAAAAACAAACTGAAGTCACTCCTTCATTTGTGCCATTAATTCTCCTTTTGACCATGTGACTGGTCCATCGATTGCATGGTTAGATATCCATCTGTAATGATTATAAAGATTCCTTTTCACCCATATGGTTGATCAATCAATCGCACGAATGATCTCTTCAGACCCACTAGAACATTATTTATAGTGGCTACTAGCCGAAATCATTGATTGCTTGGTCAAAGGGGACTTTAATCGCATTGTTAATTTCTAGGTTTCATCATCTATAAATAATGGGGTCCCACCCCACTAGAAAAAGCACAATAAGACCCAAAACTGATTTAATTTTTCAACTTTCTTCAACTCTGAGAATCTAAGAAGATCGAGTTGTACTCAAAATCCCAAGTTAATTTTTGTCTTTCCAAATAGTCTTTTCCTCTACCAAATAAAGGCACATCTCTTCCTGCATTGCGCGAAGATAAGACTTTCTAAATGAAGATTTGTCCAAGGTTCCCACCTCAAATGGAACACTCCTCAAAAAAATCATATCTCACGCTCCAAGGGTAAATATTTTGTAGAAAACTAGGGTCGGTATCATAAATAAATATTGGATTATAGAAATGTACATACCTACTTAAATAACTTTGTCCATCCCCCATTAGAGGAACTAGTACGAGCTTTAGGTCGTTTATATTTTAGAGCCTGGTTTTTCTTCAAGATTCTTGTATGTTGAGATGAATACCATAATCATATGTTACATTACATTACTGAAAACTGGTAGACCTAAGTACAAGATGAAAACACAATTTTGAAACCCATTTTCGTGAAAGTGAACTTACTCCTAACTCTTTGATAATACCAAAGTTGAAATTCAGAATAGTGTTCAGCACTTCTCCGAGTAAACATTCAATCCCCAAAGGGAGACACCCATGTATGTGTGTTTTTATAGAATACTTATCAAATACCTATCTTAAAATTATATTTTAAACATATGGATATAATACTCCATCTCATAATGTAAATTATATACAAAGGAATAGGCTTTATAAATACCGTAATGTGGTATATCTTATATCCATTATCCCGCAACTCACATCCATAAATACAAACCCGTGTGGGAACTACATTGGATTAGATTCCAAGAAGTCCCAGGTACATAGATGCGATACGAAGATACACTCGTCAGATTGAGCTTTATAATGCTTCTTTTTACGTATTATATTCAGAGAGTCCTCTATCTCTAGTCTAAATACCCTTTTCTATACGAAGTGGTCACTTCTATCAATTTAGATCAAACATGTCCCCACGACACCTCCAAGATTTTATCCATTCGATAAGATATACTTAGATATTTGTCAGGGACTTCTAGTCCACTCCTATTATATGAATTTCATGTTAAAATCATCCTCACGGCTCTAGAATGTGACATAGGTAGTAAAGGATGTCTAAAACATTACATACTTTACATTTACAGACCAACCCAAGGTGATATAACACTTTTGGGATTTACAGTTCCATAAGAACACGAATGTACTTGTTCGAGACTTTAGGTCCACTCCTATTCCACACCCATATAAGAATTACCCTCCTATCTACCAAATGTAAATTTCCCTTCTCAAGCCAAATCCTTACACTTTCACATACATCACGTTGGAACCTTTCCATAAGTCTCCTCCCATGATCGAAATTTGTAGGCTTTGATCTCGTGGGTAAATGGGTACGTAAACGTAATATCGAGTCCTTCTTTTGATCATCGACCCTTGCAATATGTATGTCAGACTATCTCATTTCATGAATTCTTGCGCATATCTACAATACAAATATTTTAACTCACTATCAATTTTTCCCTACACACATTCACATACTAACAACCACCCATACAAGAACTCTTCTATACCCACACCAGTTTAGTGATATTCATACACCTCTCACTAATACCATTTTTATACTTAAGCATATATCTACGTTATAAAGTATCCTCAAAGTCTGGTCTCTCAACATGTTCTAAAACAAACCAAAAGTAATTAAAAATGGAAAATGTGATAATAAGCATCTAGATAAGTTAGTATAAAGAACAAGTGGGGTTCCTAATACCTTTCACCCTCATAACCCGATTACCAAACCCACACCAAGAATCTCGGGATCATTATCAGGCCTCAACCGGCTTTAGGGTAATCGCAAAAGGTCTAAGCCATCCTATTTTGTTTATTTTTATATAAAATAAGATGACAAATTTGAACAACCGACAACCCATTGCATGAAGAATAGGCTTATGCCTATGTAGGGATGTGCAACAAAACTGGATATGGTGTCGAATAACTTCAAGGGAACGATCACATAAATCCGACCTCAAGGGTGAATAAAGACCAAGAGACAAGCATTCTTAAATATCCATAAGGAGTATGCTAAACCCTAATGCGAACTGGTGTAACATGCCTCCCCTATGCACACACATCACATGTTGCCCCCTCCTGTTTGGGTCACATAACACCACAATGACGACCTAGGATGGATATTACATTAGGAAAGTTGAACTACCCTTATGATTACTTTATATATACCTAATATCTCAATCTACCTCGACTAATTTCATTCATTTCAGAATTTTTAATAGTCCTTAGTATTATAGTGCCTAAAAATATAGATACGTGCTTAGGTCCCCATGTATATTATTATACATTTGTCATAACATATAGGGACACATGAAGTACCTTGTAATAAAACAAACTTCAAATTATGTAAAAACATAGATTACCTAATTATATCATGCACTACGTTATCTTGATTTTCATATTATTCAAAACCCATGCCCATAAGTCTAAAAGTGATAAACCAAGAGGATGGTCGATAATGACCATCATCACTCTTTTATTCCACCCATATGGTATATCAGGCGTCTCCTCTCTAGATCTTAAAGTCTCAGTGATAGGGGTCATATGAAGCTCCTCTAGTAATGGAGTATATTGAATAGGCTTTCACATATATTCAGTAGTAGGGTAAACTAGTTTCGCACGTACGTTAAAGGTTGCTTAGTCCAAGAAACCCAGTATATCGTGATCCAGGGCAATCCAAAGCGATCCACCGATCACTGACTTGCATCATCTTTTTGCATGCATAGAAAAATTTAGGTACACTCCTTATTTTCATAAAAGAATATATACTTGTGTCCAACTTTTTTGGACAAAAAATTTCAAAATTGCTTGCGATCGAACGCTGGTCCAAGTCCCTTAGATTCCCGACTAAATATCTTCACTTTTTAATATGAGATAAAAAGTAAGAATCTGTGATCTATCGCCCAAGAAGAATTCCCATACTTCAAATTTCCCTACCCATTTTTCTATTTTTTAAAATGTCCAATCCTTAACATGTCCTTTCCTCTCTCCTCGCGATCAAGTCGAGAGATCACCCCAGTTCACTTGAAGCCAATAATGCTCTTCTTCATTCTTCCCTTCAAAAAAATAGTACCAAACAAATATACAAAAATAAAATAAAATACCACGCAGATACCGTTAAAATCAGTTAAAAGAATTGCATCAAAGAAATCATATATGTGGAATTATTTTTCAACTTCGTATTGTGCTTCTATCTCAAAATCCTAAACAATGGGCCCCATATTTTTCTGCAATTAACATTACCCGTAACATATAGGATAAACATTTAACCTAGAATCCCATGTTCGTGATCCATTCAACCGAATATTCTTCATCAATCAACTTTCCACCCATGACTGTTAAATATGTTCGAAGTTACTTTAAATGTCTACAAAAGAAGATCAGGCTCCGTCCAGAATGGACAAAATTTTAAAACAGAAACAGAATATCACCATTTCCCTAAACACCATATAATCTAAGATCTGGGTGACCATCCAAAAATAAATTCTACTTTAGGAGACTACTATCACACTAGGTACCGAGGAAACTATAGTCCCTCGCCTTTTTCCCTACACTAGCATCCCTTCGGCCGCAACAAAGACAGTACCAACAAACCCTTAGGACCCAACCTTACCCAATTTAGAAATGGGCCTTGTTAATTTCAGGGCCCCTCACTTCGAAGTGACATTTCACTATGCGTTTACTTTGAAACCTACCACCAATAACCTAAGAATATTCATTTATCCTTTTAATTACCCACATAAGAGGAATCAGTAGAATCATCACCAGTTGATGAGGTCGCTCCTCCTCCCCCTCCCCCCCTCCCAAAAAAAAAAAATCAGGAGAAAACTAAGGTCCAAACCAAATTGCATCTTCTTCATTAAGCCATCGTCAAAATGCAAACCTCTAACAAATTGACCAACATAGAAAAAATAGCCCTTTATCATGAGGCACGACTTCTGGATAAATTCAAAATTCCCATCTTTAAACTATAATAAGGACTAGGTTACACATCTATAAATCAAATAACTATCAAGTCCAAATGCAGGTCTAAAATGTAGACCAAGGGATTCTATAAAGGATGTTCTAATCCATCCTATTCAGAGAGTCTCTTTCCTAATATATTGTTTTCAAGTGTTAATAAACCGTTAAGACCTCGGATGATATTTATAGGGATTTTATCAAGTAGTGTGAATACAACAAAGAACTTGACGTCACTTGTAAATACATAGAGATGCTGAAATAAGTGGAATGAGAAGCTGTCATGGTGTTTGTCAGCCATAGGAGTGAAAAGGTCGGTTAGATGGTTAACCGCACCTAGATAATGATCAATTCAAGATCATCATCAATAATATCCATAAGGAAGTACATAACGAACTTGGGCTCACCAAGATCCCTGACTTCAAAGCCATTAGCCACATAAGGTGGAAAATAAGGAGAGTTTGGCTGCCAAAGCCGTCAAGTCCGTTGAAGAGTATCACTGCCTAACAAATCATCTCTCTACTAAGAAGGGTTCAGCCAGAGCTTTGACTTACCACATCACCACTATGATATTCAACCCATTCCACGGGTCCTCACTACACCAAACTGGGCGAATGGTCACGAATTTTATCCCTGACCATTGGACATGGGTCGCGAATTTGGTATGTGACCGAATCAGGCGTGACCATAAACGCTGGTCACGACCCATATCCCTAACCACAGTACTAGTCATGGATTAATTGAGTCACTAACTTTAGTCACAAATACCAGCCGTGACCCTATCTCGAACCTAGTCACGACCTAAGGCTGTGACCTAATGTTCAATTTACTCGAATATTTACGTATTGGTTCACCACTCAAATCTGTGACCACATCTTCGACATATAAAAATGGTCAGAGACGTTGTTAGGGTGTAAGGCCGTGACCCATATTTTCATGTAATTATTCTAGTCATGGCAAGATCCATGGCCCCAATTATGCGTTATAAAAAATAGGGCTTGTTATTAACTATATCCGTGAACATTTTTAAATATATTTAAAAAAATTGGGTAGAATTTTATTTGTTTTCTCGACATTGTAAAACATACGTAATGTAGTCCTCGCACACCCATAATGATAAACAATAAATTATAAAAGCCCGCATGGTCTCGAGACCCACGATTTGAGAGCGCGGTGATATTTTGGGTTGTGCTCTCAAATTATGGGTCCCTTGGCGACACGGTCGGTTACTACGAGCTACGTTAGTCCCCTAGGAGGTGTTGGCACCACTCATGAGGCCTTTTGGGTGGTGCTTTATGTTTTCACCATCTGATGGCACACTTTTTGGCCTAAGTGTAGATATTCTAAAATTTGGCTTATGCTCCCAAACCATGGGTCTCATTGCCACACGGTCATCTATTATGAGCTATGTTGGTCCCATAGGAGGTGTTGGTTCCGCTCATGGGGACGTTTGGGGGGTGGTTCATTATTTCTCCCTCTAGCGGCACATTTTCAGGCTTAAGTGTGGATATTCTAACATTTGGCCCGTGCTCTCGAATTGTGGGTCCTGTGGAAATGCAGTCAGTTACTACGAGCTACGTGGGTCCCGTGGAAAGTGTTGGCGCTAATCACAAGGCCATTCGAGGGGAATCATGGTTCCTCCTTATGAAGGCATGTTTTCAGGCCTAAGTGTGGATATTCTTAAATTTGTCTTGTGCTCTCAAGACATGGGTCCCGTGGCCACGCGATCGGTTACTACGAGCTACGATGATCCCATGGGAAGTGTTGACACCGTTCACAGATCCGTTTTGGGGGTGCTTTGTGTTTTCGCCCTCTGACGGCAAGTTTTTAAGCCTAAGTGTGGATATTTTGAAATTTGGATGGTGCTCTAAAACCGGGGTTCGTGTGGCTACGCAGTCAATTACTATGAGTTACGTTGGTCCTATGGGAGGTGTTGGCACCATTCACGTGGCCATTTGGGGGGTGCTTTGTGATTTTTCCCTCTGACGACATGTTTTCGGGCATAAGTGTGTATATTATGAAATTTGGCCCATGCTCTCAAACCATGGGTTTGATGTCCATGCGATCGGTTACTACGAGCTATATTGGTCCCATGGGAGGTGTTGTCTCCACTCATCGGTCTATTTGGGGGGTGGTTCTTATTTTTGTCCTTTGATGATAGATTTTTGGGCCTAAGTGTGGATATTCTAAAATTTGGCCTATGCTCTCAAACTGTGGGTCCCGTGGCCATGCGGTGGTTACTATGAGCTACGTTGGTCCCGTGGGAGGTATTGGCACCGCTCACAGGGCCGTTTGGGTGGTGGTTCTTGATTTTGCCCTCTAATAGCACATTTTTAGGCCTAAGTGAGGACATTCTGAAATTTGGTCCATGCTCTCAAACCGTGGGTCCCGTGGCCATGCAATAGGTTACTACGAGCTACGTTGATCCCATAGGAGGTGTTAGTTCCACTCACGGAGCCATTTGGGGTTGCTTTGTGTTTTCGCCCTCTAACGGCACATTTTCATGCCTAAGTGTGAATATTATGAAATTTGGCCCGTGCTCTCAAACCGTGGGTCCTGTGGACACACAATCGATTACTATGAGCTACGTTGGTCCCATGGGAGGTGTTAGCACCACTCACGGGGCCATTTAGGGGGTGCTTTATGTTTGCTCCATCTGACAGCACATTTTAAGGTCTAAGCATGTATATTTTGAATTTTAGCCAGTTCTCTCAAATTGTGGGTCCCGTGGCCATGCGATCGGTTACTATGAGCTATATTGGTCCCGTGGGAGGTGTTGGCATTGCTCATGGGCCCGTTTGGGGAGTGGTTCATGATTTCACCCTCTGACGGCATGTTTTCACGCCTAAGTGTTGATATTCTCAAATTGGACCCGTGTTCTCCAACCGTGGGTCCTGTGGCAGCGCGGTTGGTTATTACTAGCTACGTTGGTCCCATGAGAGGTGTTGGCGCCACTCACAGGGCCATTTGGGGGGTGGTTCGTGGGTTCGCTCTCTGACGGCACTGATGCGACTAAAAATGTGTCTCTAGTGTGTGCTTATATAGGTTCAAGTGCAAATCGATCGTGTAAGTAATAAACCCAAAAAGACGAGGTCGAATCCTTGGGAAAATAGGAGGTAGAATGTGACGATGATAGGAAAGATGAGTAGTCCCAAACTGACTCAGAAAAAGGAAAAGAAAAGGTGATGAAAATTTGGAATATGCAGGAGTAAACTACTGAGACTAAATAAATATGATTAAGAAAAATAGGTTGGACTACAATCCCCCAAACCCTAGTATGTTTATCTAATATAAAAGTAATCGTAAATTAAATAATTAATAAGAAATCGTAAATTAAATAATTAATCAAACCCGGACTATATTAATTTCAAGCATTACATATATGAGGGTACAAGCCACCATCATACATAATCAAGAATTGAAACAAAGCGGTGTCGATATAGCTGACATGCGCGTCGTACTCTTAAACACCTCGGTTACCTAGGGCAAATGAGGTTAAAATCCCTACGACGGTTGTAACAACTACTTAACACGATTAAATCATTTATTTAATTCAGAAAATTACTTTTATTCTATGGAAAACCACATCAGGTTGGGTTCATGCATCCCAACGCTTATAAATCTAGCTAGACATTAGGAAACTACAATTAACCAAGGATTCTATGGCGCTTAAAATCGTAATTGCGTGAAAAGTAAAATTAAACATGCAAGGAAAGATTCTAACTAAGAAGAATGAATTACTTATAGCAAATATGAAAGAAATTGAAAGCAGTAATGAAAGCCTTGAATTAATCCAAATTAAGGAGGAAATTATTGAACAATACGAATCCTACAAGTCTTTGATTCAAAACACTCTCAAAATTGACTAAAAAGAAGCACCCTAATGTCTGGTATGACAAAGAAATAAATACATAACGTTATTTTTAGAGTTTGAACCATGCAAAACTTTTTTTTAGAGAAAAAAAAATCAAAAATTCGTCAGCCGAACCGGTCCGGTGGTCTCCTTTTTTAATGGGCGAACCGATCATGTGTCTGCCAGTTTAGGGTATCGGTCAAGATGATTTTTATCGGTTCAAGTTGGTGAATCCAGTTCAGTGGACCGGTCTGGTGATATATCCATCGGTTAGATTCGGTCCTTCTTTTATTTTTCCTTCCTTTTTCTTTTTGATTTCTTCTCAACTTTGACTCTTCGTAACTTTTTAGCCGGGACTCAGATTTGGATGTCGTTTCTTCCTACTTGCTCATGGACTCGAAGTCTTCAACTTCCCTTAGGTTTTGTGTCCAAATTATGGGTGAAAAATTAATGTTTTCCCTTGAATTTCCTCCTTTTGTATCTTTTTTAAGTTTGAGTTCTCTCTTCTCTTCACTTGTGTAAAATACCTGCAAAATATATGAGAAATACATGAAACTCGATGCACTACATAGCTAAGGTCACTAGAAAAGATATGATATAAATCAACTCAATTTACATTGCATAAGATGATAAAAGAATCTAAATTAAGGGGATAAATACCAAGAACTTATGCCTAATCAAAACCCCCTAACTTAGAACTTTGATCGTCCCAGGCAATGTAAAAGAATCTAAGTAAGATCCAACACTCAACAAATGTGTTATTAGAATAGAATACCTCTTTCATGGGTAACCGATTGCATTAGCGTATGCAGTAAGCCTTTAAACCCCTAGGTTACCCTGGTAGGATGAGTAGTGTCTCGTGAGGGTTTGCAGTGAATATACCCACAAAATTCATTTTCGACTCTAAGAAAACTCAAAATATTTAAAAATTGTACAATTTAAACCTTTCTAAAAATAGTCACCATAAATTTATATTCACAAGTCTCAATTTGTGGGGGGTGTGTGCGAAGGCGAATTACACCGCCAATTTTCATCGATTGATCATTACGTTACTTTCTGAAAATTCGTTTTAATTTAATTTGTCATGGATACACTCACAAAGGAAACACTTAGAATGTGACTAATTCTCTCGGTATGCAGGATTTATAAGAGTAAATGTAATGGAACACAAGTTCACGCATACAATTTTAAAAGACGGAATTTTTATAGTGAAAAGATCTCATCATCGGAATACAGTTATTGGAAAATAGGGACATTATCACTTTTTCATACCAATTAATCTCTCTTATTTTTTTTTCGTGTATTATCTCTTCATGCGATAATCAATTTCGCAATTCAGACTTGGTTAGGTCTTTCTTGGGTCATAAGTTGTATTGGGTAATATGGAATTGGTAGGGAAATTCGGAATTGGAAAATTTATTTATAATGCCCGTTAGTTCTTTTTCGGTCTTTTACTCATTTTTTTCTCTCTTCTTTTTCTATTTTTTTTCCTGATTTTTCACACTTTTCTTTTCTTTACTTGCTATTTTTGGTGAGCATTATTCTATTTTCTTCCTTGCCCCTTTTTATGCCCCTTTTGGACTAAATTTTCGAATTTTCAATTTCCACTATTCCGGGCCAATTGGTTCTTCGGGTTACAAACAAAAAGGAAATTTTTTTATCAGGCTCAAATTAGGTTGCAAATGGATATTTTTTCACAACTTTTTATGGCTAGTATTTTTGGTTAAACAAACGAGGGCCTTCTTCATTGTCCGAATTACTAATTATTCTACCATACGCGTCTCGATATGAATTTAGTTTAGAGATATTTTAGCGCCCTTTTAAGACGACATCTCACACATTTCCCATAACCGATCAAAACAACGGAATTGAGATCCTCAACGACTTATTTTAAACACTGAATTCAACTTTGAGTTAATTTTAACTCCGATTGATTTAAGTACTCTAAAAAAGTAATAGGCTCGAAATCTCACCGGGGTGATTAATCTCCACACTTATCCGTAAACTCGTTAATTTTCGCTCAATTTTCATCTTTGGTCAATTTTGGCTTACTGCTCTTGATTTTAACAATTTGAGACCTCAAACAAAATTTTGTGACATTTTTGAAAATTTTAAAATCCATTTTTTTTATTTCAATGAAAAATATTTTTGGCTTTTTTCAAATTGTTCGATTTTTATGGAAATTTTTAAATTTTATATATATATTTTTTTAATTGGGGGGAATTTTTAACTTTGTGAAATTTTGAAGCTCTTGCGTACCCCCCCCCCCCCCTAACTTAGACTTCTGCAAAGTCCCTATGCAAAAGGACTCAAATCTAAAATAAAAGGAGAGTGCATAAAAATAAACAAAGGTAACATGCAAATATTTTGTATTTCCAAGCCAGAATTATAAGAAGTTAAAATGAGAAATACATAAGGAAAGCAAAAGATAGCGACACATCCTAACCATGCTCAATGTGGAGGTGGTTGAGATGGGTCGGGCGTTGTGATCATACGGATCATAGAATTAAGTGGGGAGTGGCACCCCTCACTTACTTGAAGTTTGTACATTTCTTCTTGGAGGCGGACCATCATGCTAGTGTCGCGTTGGTATGCCTCTTGATCCACCCGATAATCCCTTAAAAAGTCTTGGAAATGTTCTCAATGCGACGAGAAATATTCGCTCCCACGGGCTCATAGTCTGAATCATCATCTTCATTATAGTCGGGTTCGTCCTCTTCTTCCATCTCCACATTTTTTGCTGCTTGTATCACCTAACATTGGCATTCGGTTCGGGTGCAGGATTCTTGCCCAATTGCCTTTGGAAGGCGAGGAAACGCTTGGGGGCCTAAATTCCGGCATCGACAAGGAGGGAAGTGATGAAGCAGGGGTATGGTAGTGTATATCGGCCTTTATGATCCATAGATGCATTCATGATATCGACGTAGAAAACATGTGCGATATGGATTGGGGCGCGGGGATCTAAAAGGTGGAAGAGGAAATTGGCTTTCCTAGGACACATTATCGAATCCTTGGAAGTTTGAAGGATGTTGGCGCACACAATATGCAATGCGACTAGGGATTTTTTGGGAAGGCTCCCCACCAAAAATGTTTCTTGATTCCACGAGTGTCCGATGGCAAGGAGGGTGATGCATGCACCTTTTATGATGGGCTCGACATTTGTTGGGTAGTCATAACGATTGGGGCTTGGGACGTCTATGGTGCGCAATTTTGGAATGATGATATCGAGTGAAAACAGGATGCGCCACTCGTCAACATAGGCTTCCGCTTGAAATTCCACCTTTCAGATGAGGGTTACATAGAAGACTCACACCTTGTCCTCCTAAACCTCGGGATGAGGCTCCCCCAAAAATTGACACCATCCCCTCGGGCGAAATAAATTTTTGACTCATTGTGGAAGTTACGCCCATTTTACTTCGCGCTTAATATGCATTGAGCGGTATGGGGAGAAGAAGGCCACCCAACACCTCTTCTCTTGGTGGGAGCGGTATTCATTATTATCGTCTGGGAGAATTTTAGTGGAGTCATATTTTATTGGGAACAGTCTTGCTGCTCTAGTGACCATTTTGATGAGAATATGAATTTCTGGAAATATGAGGGATAGAGAGTATGAGAGATAGATGGTGGTGTGAGGTGAAATGGGGGAATATGGTGAGTATTTATAGGTGGGGTGTGGAGGGGTGAGGGATGAATTTGGAGGGAAAGGGGTATGGATTTGGAGAAAGAGTTGGAGGGAAAGGTTTTTGGAATTGGGAGGAAGGGTTTTTGGAAATGGGAGATGAACCATGGGAAAGCTACGAACTGATACAAATATCCGAACCGGTCCAGGTGCCAAGGGCGAACCGATCCATTTTTTTTTATTTTTTCGCAACAGTGAACCGAATCGATGGTCTTGGGACCGAACCGATTCGGGACACTGTCAAAGGTATGTATCCCTTCTCTTTTACTCTCAAAACTTAGGCGTCTCCTCCCTCAATTTTTTCGGACCCTCCCAAAGATGTTTAGTCTAGATATTTTTTAATTAACGTCATGTTCTCAAACCGGGGGTCTCATGACTATGCAACAACCAAACATCAACAACAACCCAACTACTAATAATTGTCCCATACTCATTCTAACATACTATCCAACAACCAATAATTATCCAACAGCGAAACAACAAAAAACAATTATTATCCCGTACTCCTTCTAACATACTATCTAACAACAAGCCAACAACCAATAATTATCCAACAGCCAAACCAAAAAAAACCAATTATTATCCCGTACTTCTTCTAACATACTATCCAACAACAAGCCAACAACCAATAATTATCCAATAGCTAAAAGATTTAAAAGATAATGCATATCAATTATATAACTACTTCAATTAAAGTAAAGAGTACCTGATTCCTACAATCCGAGAAGGCCATTAAATAGAGTCTTCTGAATGTTTGATTAAACTAAATTGATCCTGGAGCCCCCAATGTATTCTTTTACATGTACATTTGTTGATTAGTTTCTTTAATACAATCTTTATAATATCAAGCTAATTGAACTTCATTTTATGAACACTGCATCAATGAAACTGATCAACAAATGTATATGTTGATGCAAAAAACTAAACTAGACTAATTAATTGATTACAGATAAACATAAGTAAAATAGACAAAATATTTTTAAAGTGGTTTGGCTTAAAGGAAGAGCCTACGTCCACTGTTGTATATTGCTTTGGGCTTGTTCAATTGCTTCTTCTCTCGTGACCCTTAGATGTAGGGTTTACAATGTATTTATATCCCCCAGGGGGTGTAAAAATGTTGGAATACCAAAGAATGGAATGTCTTGATAACATAGATAGTTACATCTATACAATCATTTATGTATACAACTGTTAGCGTCTTTCTATGGTCGACCTTCCTGTTGTTGGTCGGGCTTCATTGATAGGTTGGTCAGCATTCCTCAGTAGGTCGGTATTTCATCCTTGCTAACTAGGATTAACCTTCCACTATATAGTACGTGTTAGTATCTGACTGGTCCACGTAACAGGGTAATTTGTGGTATCAACAGGAGCCCCAAATGTTTCATGCTTGAAGTTTTTACATGAGTATGGAACATTTTGCTCTTAAAGTTGCTCGGATAATAATTTTAGCCTTAGTCGGCTGCCGACTTCCCATACTTGTAAAAATTATGACTTATTTGTGGACATATAATGCACATGGCATTTTTGTAATTATCCATCACTTTAATGAATTGTTTTTGAGCAAATTCGTCTTTTATGCTTTTAGCCGCCACTAGTCCAATCGCCGTTGCCTTTTAATAATTATTTTTCCAATTTTTGAGGCAACCTATAAAGAGCGGGAAACACCATGATCTTTTCTTACCTCAAATTTTTTGAGTGTTTTTGGCTATTGCATCTTCAAGCTTTCTTTTTCTCTCTTGTGCGATCATTTTATGTCCTTCAGTTATTGCTAAATCCTTAATCTCTGTAAGAACTCTTTATCTTTTCTTCTACTCTTCATTACTATTTACTCTATTGATTCTCTTGAAGAATTCAAAAATGAATTTAACATTGCTTCTTGGGTTGATTTGGAACGCCCTACTTTCCCTAATGTTTTTTTCTCACTTGTCGAGGGTCACTGGTTTCCCTCTATCTTTATAGTCGAGTGCGGGTTTACCTTTCCTCCAAACCCATTTTCCTTGAGGTTTGTTAATATTTTGATGTTGTCCGAGCTAGGGTATCCCTCAACACCTAGAGGGTCGTAAATGGAATATATAGGTTGAATCAAATCCATACAACCCATCTAGGGATTCCATAAATAATATTTTTTTATAAGTGGGTGACTACTGACACCACTTTTTATTTAAAGACTAGGGCTACAAACAAAGCATTAGTATTCAATCTTCTAGACTCCAATAGAGATTATTTTGAGCATATAGTTGTTGTAAAAAAATGATAATACGCCCCTTTGATTGGGAATGCTAAGTACCAGGGGCCTAGATGCTCTCCTTTTGGCAATGGGATATGTTATTCCTCATTTAACTATCTTGCCCTGTACATGCTTGTTTAAATATAATATTAATTGTGGCTCTGTAAATTTTGATTGCAGTTGATTAGAAGAGAATGTGCCTAAAGGAGAGTGAAGTCAACCTTAAGGACTTGAAATTCATTTGGGGACTTCATCAGAGGATTGGCGAGGATCACATTAGGTCTACATCCTATTTTCTGAAGTATAAGAATACAATTTCCTCCTTTTTTGCTCATACCACAATAGCCATTCCTTCCTCTGTAATTGATCTTGATCAGGAACCTCTCTCTTCATCCTCAGTTGTTGCATTTGGCAGTGGTGATCTTGCTGCCCACTCCCTTTCTTCCTTAGATTCAAATTTACCTCTTACCACTGCTATGGAAAGAAGGAAATTTCCCAGCATTTTGCGAGACATGGCTATTAATGCCCCTTCCAAGCAAGCTAATGAGGGGGTGAAAAATAAAGATGAAACTGGGAAGAAACACCTAGCCAAGAAAACTAAAGAGATTCCCTTGAAAAGAATAAGGAAATGGCTTCCTTCTAAGTTAGCAGAAGGTTATTATACCCTTCCTGGCCAACGAGATTTGGTTGATATATCTTCTTTTGCCTCTCTAGTGGTCCTTGGACCTATATTGGCAAGACAACTAATAAGATCTGGAACTTTACCAGACCATAGGGGTGCTGCAGTTGTACTGCCTCATTCCAAAAGTTATGAGGAGGTTGCTCAAAGCCGTGCTCTGGTATATTATTTTACCTTCTTTATTTTTTTGTCTTTTTGTTTGTTTTTCATAATACTGACTTTTCTTGTTGTCTTTGTGAAGTTCCTCATTGACTTCAACAACATACTGGAAAAAGATGAGGTTTTAAGAGATTCTTCTAGGGAAGTTGAAGAGTCTTTTGATGAGCTAAAAAGGTAATTCATTAACTCCCAATAAGTACTGGCCAATGATCATAAGAGATGGGAGGAGAAGGTGAAAACTGCTAAAAGAGCTACTGAAACTACTCAGGGTCTAGCTGATAACTTGTAGAAAGACTTAGATACTGAGAAAGTCAAGACCGCCAAGATACAAAAGGATTTGGATATTAAGAAAGTGAAAAGAACTATGTCCATGGAGGCTGGCTTCAATAGAGGCTGGTGTAAGGCCATTGGAGCAGCTTCTTCACAAATTGAGTGCGAAGAAGATATGCTTCAAGGATAGCTGGTTAGCTTCCCTGAGGGAGGTCGTCACTCCACGAGACTTTGAGTTATTCTTATAAAATTATCCCGGGGCCCATCCAAACATGGATAAGGAAGTTGATGATGATGGGGGTTCCAGTGAACCCCTTACGGTGATGGATTATGTCGATCAACACCAGGATATTGATTCTTCTACCCCATCCATAGTTAATCCTCCTCTTCATTCTACCCCTTTTTCTACTTCAGCTGATCATAAGGTGGATAAGAAGAAGGTGTAGATCTGAGCAGCTTTTTGTTTTACTTTTTCAATAGTTTTACTTTTTCTTTTTATCCTTGAATATGTTCTTGTACTTTCCCATTTTATTAATGAGAAGAGAAATGTTTTTATTCTTCTCCTTATTTTTTTTTCAAGATCTGCACATTGTTGATTAATGATTTTCTTCTTCTTAATAGTTTATCGATAAATTGGAATACTTCTCATCCACTAACTTCGAGCTACTCCAGAGGTGTAATGAGCCTTTTAAAGATGGTCACTTATCTTTAACTGAGGCCAACTTACTGAATTTGCTCGGTGAAGGGGTATTTGATAAATCTAAAGAAGCTTATGTTCATCTGAAGTGTCTTCTTGATCGGGAGTGGCCCACAATATTTCCTAGTATGAAATGATTGAAGAGCTATAGGAGTACCACATGGAAGTTAAGGCACGTTTGCATGAGGATTATGAGAAGAAGTTCTAGGCTTTGAGTGAAGATTGAGGCTTTGAGAAAAAGTTGGATAAATTTGCCTCTCATCTTTTAAGGCAAGGATTCTTGCTTAATCGTGAAGTGGAGGAAGCTGGGGGCATCGCCAAGCTTTTGGAGGAAGAGAACAATAATTTGAGAGATAAACTTTCAGCCTTGAAGTCATCCGCTGCTTTTGTTGCTATTACGGATGAGGGTCATTCATTCTTAGAGGCTGAAAATGTAAGGTTGAGTGAGGAGTTGGGGGCCCTGAAAAAATCAAAAACTTATTCTTCATCTTTTTCAGCTAGAGTCAAACCTGGCTGTGGTACTATAGAGGAAATCAGGACCCAATGATCCCTTAACAATCAAGTTGCATAACTAAAAGCTAAAAATCAAGCCATTGCTGAGATGTCGCAGAAGTTACATGCCTTGTTTGAGAAACTATCCCCTAAATCTTCTCTGTTACAAGCTAGGTATGGAGTGTTGAAGAAACTACATCGCTAGGTTGATAGATTGACCTTCCAATTCCATAAACAACCAAGGGACATCTGGATGGAAGGGTATAATGAATCTCTGGGGCATGTTGATGACAAGTTTCAACAAGCTAAGAATGAGAGCTATAAATGGGGTTGGATGAATGCTTTGACGGTGATGAAGTTGGACAAAACAACCAACTATGGGATATGTATGATCTAGGATTGCTTGACAGTGATGATCCCTCTTTTAAATTAGATGTCAATTGGATTCCTATCTGAAGAATTCCTCAATGTTTGATTTCAAGTACTTGGGAGATTATGAGCTGCATAATGAATTAGAGATCGTTCCACCTTCTCACCCGCTTGATCATCCCAGTAGCAGCAATGCCAAAATGCTTCAGTATTTTAGCTTTATTAATTCTCCATACACTTTATATGATCCTCCTACTGGAATGGATCTTATTTCCAAAGCTGAAGGGAAACGTCCTGCATAATGAAGCTTTGTACTTTGTTTTGTTGACAGGGTAATGTATTTAATTTGATTTAATGAAATGAAAGTTTGATCAACTTATCATGTGTTGAATGTGTAAGATTAATCCTTTCTTTATCATTAGTTCTATTAAAACACTTAGATTAAAATCTAAATTGAGTATCAATTACCAATGAATGCAGATGTTATACTAGCATACTTAGATTAAAATCTAAATTTAGAGGTAGTTAGATGAATACATTGGCTCTACTAGCATACTTAAATTAAAATCTAAATTTGGATCTTGTTACCCATGCGTCTCTAAAGGTTTTACTAATGCACCCAAGTGTTAGGTTTTTACATTAGATACCAGTGGTGTGACCAAGCGTATGTGGAATATGTGATTATATTCCTCTTGAGGAATCTTTGCAACGTTCCTCTTGCACTTTTCCCACTAGGATAAAGATCTTATTTTATCCTGACATTTGTGGAACAAGTTTCTTGAGGACTTAGCGTCCTATTGACTTGGACTTTGCGTATCAATGATAAAGTTTTTGGCTTTTTTGAGCAAGTTATTTCTTGTGCCGAGAAATTCTCTTGTCTTCTCATGTACTTCTAACTTTTATCAATTTAACTATTATAGTAGTGCATAACACTAGTACTTCCAAAAAAATTCAACAACAAAAATTGAAAGAACTGATTATTTTATTGATACTTAAATTTGATTTCGAACTAATTATAACTAATAACATCATTGGTAATCTTTTTTTATATGCTTGGCATGCCATGGGTTTTTAAATTCTTCTCCTTATAGGGTTTCAATTCGATAATTTCTAGGTCAGGTGACTAATGAAATACTATATGGCCCATGCCAATTGGCCTCAAGCTTGTTATTTTTTTACAACATTTTCTTCAGCGCGTAATCTCCTTTCTTCAAGTTGGTCAGTTTCATCTTTTTATTATAAAAACGGGTTATTCTCTGTTGGTAGGCTGCATTTCTCAGTGCCACATCTTCTCTTACTTCTTCTAGCATATCTAGATCCAACCTTCTCATTAGGTCACTTATAGGAGAGTTAAAATTTAAAACTATATGGGATGGTAAACCCAGCTCAGTAGGTATGACAACTTCAGTCCCAAGTGCTAACATATATGAGGATTCTCCAGTTACTATTCTTGGGGTTGTTTGGTAAGCCCACAAGACAGAGTGTAACTCGTTTAACTAGTTTCCCTTCGCATCATTAAGCCTTTTCTTCAACCCGTTAAGCAAAGTTTTGTTCATAACTTCAGTTTGGACATTACCCTCAAGATGTCCTGGAGCCGAATGCAATTTTTAAATATTTGACTGAGCACAGTAAGCTGTGAATTCATCATTATCAAATTGTGTTCCATGGTCGGTAATGAAAGCATAGGGCAACCCATACCTATAGATGATGTTTTTCCATATGAATTGATACACCTTATTATAAGTCATGCCTGTCAAGGGCTTTCCCTCAACCCATTTTGTAAAGTAATCCATTACTAAGACCAAGTACTTGAATCTTCCTCGGGTGGTTGGCAGTGGTCTGACCAAGTTTATGCCCCCATGGTAGGCTATAGTGAAGAGATTGGAGTGAGAGCAGCCTGTGGAGTTTTTTGAATGCCAGAGAATCTTTGGCATTTATCACACTTCTTAGCAAAAGTTGCACAATATGCACGCATTGTTGTCCAGTAATATCCTTGCTCACTTATTATCTTTAGAAGTGTTTTCCCTGCTATGTGAGCTCCACATGATCCTTCATGCATCTCCTAAATTACGTCTTAGACCTTTGATGGATGCACACAATGTTGCAAATTGATTATTAGTCCTCTCCTTTACAGAACACCTTTGTCTAGCACATACCAATCTTCTTTATACTTCAGCTTCTTAACTTCCACCATATCTGCTGGTAGAGTTCTGATAAGCACCCAAAACTGTACAATTTATACCCCGAATAGTTGTATTTTAGTTGCTATTTCTCGACAATATGGGTTTTATGCGCTTAAATGTTTAATATGCAGGTTTAATGTACGTTGCGGTGTTCAAACGTGTATTTCAAAGCAATTGTGCATTTTAACGGAGCTAAATACCAAATTCCCTGACCCTAACCTAGCCCATCCTAGCCTAAACTTGTCCCTAAACCGTCACCCAAGACCCGTGTGTGTTGGTTTGTTCCCTTTTTATTTTATTTTAATTTTTTAGATTTTTAGTTTAAGTCATTTTAATTTTAGGATTATTTTAGAATTTTTTAGGTTTTATTTCCTATTTTTATATTTTTTATTTCTATTTTTATTAATATAATTTTATTTTATTTTATTTTGATTTTTGATTATTTTTAGTTTTATTTTATTTTATTAGGATTAGTTTTATTTTATTTTGATTTTTATTGATTTTTAGTTTTATTTTATTCTATTAAGATTAATTTTAGGAGTTTAGTTTAGTTTATTAGATTTTATATTTTAGGATTTTTGTTTTATTTTTATTTGATTCTTTATTTTATTTTTAGAATATAATTTTATTTTTAGGTTTCTAGTTTATTTTTTTATTTTTTTTATTAGTTAGTTTTATTTTAAGGTTCCAAATAAAACACACACAACCCCCTTAACCTACACACAAAAAAACACACCATATCCTACACCTAAACACCCTAAGCCTCACCATAATTCCCATACTCTCTCAATACACCCAATCCTTCCCACCATCATCTTCTCCAACACACCCATCACTTTCTCTCTCCTCTCTTTACACAACCACCTCCATTAACAACCAACTTAAACCAATCTCTCTCCTCAAAACCAACCACCATTCTTCCACAAACCCATCTCACCTCCCTCTCCTCCAACCACCATAAATACCCACCACCTCCACTCTCTCTCCTTACACCTATCAACCCCATCTGTGAAACCGCGGCCACTGCCGCCGGCGAGCAGAACGACGCCTCGCCGTTCCCATACCCGCAGCCTCTCTCTCCGTCACCGTCGGTGACATCCCCGGCGTCCCTCGACCCCAACTCCGGCGTCGGTCGCGAACCCCTCTCTCCTCCCTAACCTGCGTCCCTCTGAACTCAACCCGGCCTATCCCCGACCTCCGGCGCTGCCATCGCGCAACCCGCCGGCGGCGCAATCCCCCTCCATTCCGGCGACTTCGGCCACCGCGGCAACCAACCAGCGAACCCGCCGTCGACCTCACCCTACTCCCATGTCCAGTAACCCTCCACCTCCATACCCATTTTCCAAATCAAACCCAAAACCCATTTGCAAAACCCATTTCCACTCCCAAGCATTCCACGATTTCTTCACACCTGCCAACAAACCAAACCAAAATCCAACTCAATTACCCCACATGCCTAATACCCACTTAACCCCTTTTTCCCATTTTACCCCCTAACTAACCACCCAAAACCAAATCCCTAAACTACCCTCATGTGCACATTTAACCCAAATCAGATTTTTTCCCAAATGACCTCACACCTCATGTGCACACATCCAAACCACATGCACACTAATGTCCAATCCCAAAATTACCCCCATGCTCCATGCCTACAATATAAAAGCAAAGAGAAGACCCATTTGTTAAAAATTGGAGATTAGAGAGCTTTAGATAGGAAATTAGAGAGAGAATTGTAGAGAGAATTTTCCCTTGTAAATAGTTTTTCATTTTTTTATTTTTAGATTATTGTGAGAGTAAAAATTGTAAGAGATTTAATTGAGTGCTCATATTATTTCACAATACTTGGATGCTCAATTAGAGGGTGTATGCTTCAAATTCAAGAAAAGAGTTCAAAGTGTCAAATTCAAGAGATTGGTTTGATTATTCTTCTCTCTACTCTTTTATATATTAAATGCCTATTGAATCTTTGTTTAGTATGTTTGAATCCATGTTAGGATAAAACCCCTTTCAAGGGGTGGGGTAAAACCCTTATTTGATATTATTTTAGTTTAATTAGTTTGTTTACTTGAATTATCCCTTTGAATGTTAATTTTGACCCCTCACCCTTAGATTTACGCCTCGAGAGAGGGTAAATGATTTTCGAGAGAAAATCGAAATTCTAGTGATAATACCCATTTTAGATTCGAACTAGAGATAGGGGTTTCTTAAGTGGGGTATTATCATTTGAATTCCAACTCTAAATTTAATTTCTAAGATTGACATAAATTCTAATTGATCGATCCTAGCGGGTGATTAATTAAAAGGAGTGTTGATCTAATTTTCTAGAGTTGTGAGGTGTTAATTTTAATTTTCTAAAAGATTACTATTCTAATTACACTTGCAACGAGAGTTGATTTGTAATTTTGATATTAATTTGGGAGAATTCAAATAATTAAATTAATTAATTAGAATAATTAAAATTTGTGGTGTAATCCCACTCCTTGATTGTTCTCACAACTATTTACCTCACTTTATCTTTTATTTTAGTGTTAGACCTTATTTTTTTATTTTAGTCATTTTCTAGTTAGTTATTTTCATTTAGTTTATTTTAGTTTAGACCTCACCTCACCCTTTTGTTTTAATATTGAAAAAGGTAAAAAAATTAGAAAAGTGAAAAAGCACAAAAAGAAAATAAAAAGTGAATTACAATTGAATTTGTTCCATTTGCTTTACTCCCTAGAAAGTGGATTGATACCCTTACATACCGCTACACTTTAGATTGTTATATTTTGTAGGTAATTGAGGTTTTGACTAACTTGGCTTTCAAACAACGACCACACGCAAAAGTCACGTTATCAAGTTCAATCTTCAATATATGCTCTGATGGGGTCCCTCCATGATGGCCCCATGCCTATGGTAATAAAATTGATCATCAGATCTTCATCTATGATCCTATTAGACAAAATTTCAATAGGGATAGTTCGTCGGAGTTCAATCCTGGTAGCTGAGGCTAGCTGAGTAAGAGCATCAGCTCGGGCGTTCTCAAACCCTAGGATTCTATTCATCCAAGTAGCTGGTAATTTTGCAATTACTTCCATAGCCTTGTATAGATACCTGGATGTTAATTCTCATTTAGCTCCATATAAACCCAGTACTTGGTTCACCACCAGTTGAGAATCACTGTGTGTCACAACTTGCTCGACACTCAATGATTGGGCTAAACTTATGTTCACAGTAAGGCTTCATATCTGGTTTATTATTTGAGGCCTAGAATTGAAAACACCGGGCATACTTAATATCGATACCATCAGGTATGTTAAGTATTATACTTGCTCCACTACCGGTTGCACAAGATGACCCAATAACATATAAATTCCATATTAGGGCGTCGTTATCAAACGCTTGGCCTGGTAAACTCCCATAGTGGAATATTTTTTCTCTTGCTACTTCATACTTCATGGTTATCTCCTATGTTTGGTAAGATGAATCTGGTAGTTTGGCAATTGCTTCTTTCGACGAAGGTTCCTCGGGAGAAATCTTGTTAACATCACTAATTCCTCTTGATTATTGTTTGGCCTGTTCACTATGTTGCTCGGGAACCTCAGAATAAGTGAACTCGGTAATGAAATTTTCCACTCCTTGGCCTTTCAAAGAAGACCTTGGTTCATATATAATATCATACTCCACCAATTCCACAACACACTACATTAATCTACCATATTTTCCCGATTCATGCAATTCCCGCCTTTGAGGCATATCAGTGTAAACTACAATTATATGGGCTTAGAAATAAGATTTCATGCGTCTGGATGCTTCAATCAGTGCTAATGCCAATTTCTCCAAACGAGGGTATCTGATTTCTACTCTTAGAAAAGACTTACTTGTATAGTAGATGGGTTTTTGAACTCCATTCTCACATCGGATCAATGCAGAACTCATAACTGATTAAAAAATAGTCAAGTACAGGTATAATTTCTCACCCGTGATTGGACGGGAGAGCAATGGAGGTGACCTGAAATACTTTTTAACTCTAAAAAGGATTTTTCACATTCTTCATTCCATTCAAAACTCTTTTTGTGTAGCTTGAAGAATGACAGGCACCTATCAGTAACTCAAGACACGAATATGTTCAATGCTGTAACTCGTCTAGTTAGTCTTTGCACATCCTTCTTATAGGTTAGGGATTGAATTTTAATTAATTACTTGATCTTATCTGGATTTGATTCAATTCCCCTTTGATTTACTATGTACCCGAGGAACATTCCTTCTTGCACTCTAAAAAATTCACTTGGTCGGGTTCAGCCTCATTTGGTGCTTCTTAAGTTAATCAAAAGTCTGGATGAGGTCGACAATGTGATCAGATGCCTTTTTACTCTTTGTAAGAGTATCATCCACGTAGACTTAAATATTCTTGCCTATTTTCTCCTCTAACACCTTATTGACTAGCCTTTTATATATAGCACCTGTATTTTTCAAACCAAAAGGCATAACATTATAACAGTATGTTCCTCGGGAAGTGATGAAAGAAGTATTTTCCCTATCTTCATGCTTCATTTTTATCTGGTTATATCCAGAATAACCATCCATAAAATTGAGTAGCTCATGTTCTAATGTAACATCCACGAGCCGATTTATTTGGGGAAAAGGAAAATGATCCTTTGGGTAGGATTTATTTAGATCTGTGAAATCTACACACATTCTCCACTTGTTCTTCTTCTTTTTTACCATAACTACATTAGCTAAACAATCTGGATATTTCACCTCATTAATAAAAGTTGCCTTCTGAATCTTTTCGACTTCTTCCTGTATGGCTTGGTTCTTCTAGAGGCTGAACACTCTTCATTTTTGCTTTACTGGTTTAACTTCTTTATTTATGTTGAGCTCATGGAAAAGGAAATTGGGATCTATCCCTATCATATCTTCATGACTCCAGACAAACACATGCTTTCTCTATCTAAGTAAGTTTACCAGTTCATGTTTAAGAATGAGATTCGGTGTTGTCCCTATCTGAGTGGTGCACTCTGGTTTGTCGTCATCTAACACAATATTTTCAGTTGCTTCCATAATTTATCCCTTTACCAGCTCTGTTTCCCTCCTTGGGTATAAGGTTTCAACCTCAGATTCTTCGTCAGGTTCAGAGGTATCCACTTGGTAGGTAATGGTTTTATTCTTTATTTCTTCAAAGTCTTCTTGCTCGGTAGAAGAGTAGTAGCACACCCGAGATACTTTATGATCACCTTTCAAAATTCCCACACTAAAGTTAGAAGGGAATTTTAAACACTGATAGACAGTGGAAGGTACTGCCTCAAACTTCTTTAGGCCTTATTTTCCCATGATTATATTATAAGCTGAATGGACGTTGTTATCCATTACAAAGAAATGGATCTTCTTTGTTCGGCTTGCTGGCCATGTGATGATCATCACCTCCATCTTAGTGGTTAACAATGGGAAGACTTTCTTACTTTCAAATCCTATTAGTGGTTAATGATAGGGCTCTAATTTCCTAAAATTAGAATCCAAGTTACCAAATCCGTCGAGCTGCCATTATCTACTAGTACTCTAGAGACAATGATTTCTAAATTTCTGAATTTGATTACCAGTCGGTCATCGTGAGGATACAGTACCCTTGAGAGATCATTTTTAGAGAAACCAATTACCGATTTATCTTTATTAACCTTCCTTGGTCGATCTTCCTCGGCAAGGTCGATCCTCTGTATGTACGAGTAAGATAGTGCCTCATTGAGGTAATATTTTTGTTCTTCTGTATGATCTCCTCCTTCTGCATCTCCAACTATAATCATTTGGTAATCGAGAGAACCAGAACTGATACAGAATACCTCGTATTCCGATTACCAATGCTTTTTAGGGAGATCGGGATCATCATCCTGATCATCTCCATGAATTCTTTTCTTCTCATCTATAGGCTTGCAAGGAGATTTTGATCTATGACTAGCTCTTTCGTTTCTCTTCCAATCAATATACTGATTCAGATTTCCTCGTTGGATGAGGGTTTCAATCTCATTTTGAAGATCTATGCAACGCTTCGTCGTGTGACCGTGATCCTTGTGGAATTCACAGTACTTAGACTTATCCCTCTTAGTCAGAGAAATTCTAAACTTATCAGGCCAACACACATCTTTAATATGCTTGATTTCTTCCACAACATGGTGAATTCCCTATAACCGTTGTACTTCTTGAGTCGCTATAAATTTGCCTTTTGTTTTAACTTCCTATGTTCTTTGGGGTGTTTATGATCTTTCTTATCATTTTTGCCATTAACTTTTATGCCCGAGCTACGCTTGGATGCCATTGCTTCCTCACCATTAATGATCTTTGTTTCTTTAGCCATCAATTCTACCATTGTCTTCAGAGGGTCTTTGGCAAGATTTTAATACATTTTCTTAAGGAGTAGTCCACTCAGAAGGGCGGCTATTTCAGTCTTTTCTTCATAATCCACAACTTCCAATTTCTCGTTATTAAAACGAGTGATGTAATCTCTGGTACTCACTCTTTCTTTCTGCCTCACCCTAAGAAAGTGTGCCACCCTTTTCATAGGCTTTGCTCCAAATAAAAAGTTACAAATGAATAACTCGGCTAGTTGAGGGAAGCTATAAATTTGTCCCCGAGGAAGACTATTATACCAGATTTGGGCAGATGCAATAACGGTTCCAGAAAATGATCTACACCTCATTTCATTGGGGACAACATAAATGTTAGTAGCCGCTTGATATATTTCGAGAACTAGGTTAGTTTTTCCATCATATTTGGGTGTTACTATTGGAGCCTTAAACTTTGTTGGAGTAGGGAAATCCACAATTGCCAGCAAGAACAGAGACCCTTTTATAAAACTTATTTGCAGTGGGTTTTTGGCCTCTGCCATTTATCCTAATCTATCTTTCAGTCTCTGTATGGAGCCTTTATATGCATCATTGGCAACACCATATCTATGCATTACAACTTTATTATTTACTGAGCTTTCTTCCTAAAGTTATTTCTCAGTCTGAGCAGTAGTTCATCGATCATTTGATCTAGATTGGGTTGTGCTTTTCTTTTGATCAGATGTTCATCAGGTGTTACGTGACATTTCCCCAGGAACATTTCTATTCCCCTTGGGTCCCAAACGATTGAAGGGATAAACATGACTTAATATCTCTAAGGAACTTGGCCTCTTTGGAGAATACATCCCATATCGTCATTGATTGGCTACGCCGACCACCTCTTGGTTGGAGTGGTGGCATATTTCTTTGAGCAGGTGCCACGGTTTGAAGAGTTTATGCAAGTTGCCTGATAGTATCCTGCATAGCCTCTTGGCCTCTTGCAAGACTAGACAGAATTCCAGTTAAATCATTTGCACATGGAGGAGCAGAAGGGACATGCAGAATGACCTCGTTCTTGAGACTTGATTCGGGAATATCAGTAATTTATATGTTTGAATGAGTGAGATCGATTAAAAATACGGTTCCCACAGACGGTGCCAATCTGTTGATGCAAAAAACTAGACTAGGCTAATTAATTGATCATAAATAAATTTAAGTAAAAGAGACAAAATATTTTTACAGTGGTTCGGCTTAAAGGAAGACCCTACGTCCACTATTGTGTATTTCTTTGGGTTTGTTCAATTGCCTCTTATCTCGTATCCCTTGGATGTAGGGTTTACAACGTATTTATATCCCCCAGGGGGTGTAGAAGTGTTTGAGTATCAAATAATGGAATGTTTTTATAACGTAGACATTTACATTTATACAATCATTTATGTATACAACTGTTGGCATTTCACTGTCATTATTGGTCGGCCTTTTTGGTGTTGGTCGGGATTCATTGACACGTAGGTCGGTATATCATCCTTGTTGGTCAAGCATTCCTCAGTAGGTCGGTATTTCATCCCTCCTGACTAGGATTAACCCTCCACTACATAGTGTGTGTCAGTATCCGATTGGTCCATATAGTAGGATAATTTTTGGTATCAACATTATATGTACATGAACACATAGAAATTGAGTTGGGTTAATTTGATCCAATCACAAACTCAATGACTCTATTCTCAAATCCAGTGTCTTATGGAAGTAACTAAACGTTCGACTGAGCATAACATATTATCAAAAGTTAAATTACATAAATCATATTAAGCGTTCGTAAAAGTAAATAAACGTTCATACATCAAAGAGAATCATATTAAACATTAGTAAAAGTAACTAAACATTCATACATCAAAGTAAAGCGCTAAAATAGAATACAAATAAGATTGACAAGGATAACATAATATTTTATACTCAATCTTACTCTAAATCAACTAAAAGGCGCCATGAGCACTGGCCAATAACTTTGACTAGTACTTAAATTACCGAAAGGGTTAAACCCATCGGTTGAGATTGCAAGACGAACGTTGCGGGGTTCCTTTGAAAATACATGGTGTCGTACGTTTCAAATTTTCCAGATGAGTGAATCAACTGAATGACACATAAGATTCCCACCCACATCCTATCGAGCGTTCCATGCCATGCCTCCACTATCCACGGTACAGTAAAAATCGTTTTAACAGTGGCCCAAGTGGAAAATACTTCAAAATCTTTTATGGGACTTGTGAGAACTTTTGATATTTTGCAGGTTTGTCCTTTCTGTTGTCAAAAATGACATAGCTAGGATCACCGCATACTAGACATTCATCCATATCTCCGTTATCATTGCGGTACAGCATGCAATCATACCTACATGCATGAATATATTTGTACTTCAATCCCAAACCCTTCAATCTTTTCTTCATGGTAGGATAATTTTCTAGTAACGTGTTCTTCTTTGGGAGAATATCTTTAACCCACTTAATAATTCTGGTTATACTGTTCCCAGACAAACAAAAATAACTCTTCAAATGATGCAAACAAGTCATTGCATATAATACTGAGTGATCCTCATCAAAATCTTCATACAACGATTTAGCCTCATCATCTTTCAAATGTATATATTCTCGATCTCCTGGTAGTTTAGTATCAAATTGTTCGTTCTGCACATTATTTGTCTCCATAGGTTGGTGATTTTGGTCGTGGTGGACTCCGTAAGCATCGTCAATTAGGTTACTTCAACTTCTTAGTGTTCTCTTATGCGGTCGATTATCGTTAATTCTTTGGGATCATAAGGTACATGTTTTTCACCATGGTATGTCCATTTGTTGTAATCTTGACAAATTCCCCTTTGTATAAAATGTAAATCAACATCTTATAAAGATTTATATTTTCATTGATACAATGGGTTCACGGATACGGAATATTCTCGCTTTCAAGGTTCTTAAAAGCTTAGCGAATAAATTCTAAAACGCCTTTAATATAACTATTAGTTATTCGTTCAGTCTCCGCCATCCACTCTTTGTATTGTGGAAAAGCCATTTAATAATCTTCAAATTGTAGTCCTGTGTTAACATGATAAATATAGTGTCAACAACGCACCAATCAATCATACTATGCAATAACTAAAATACAAGAACTCGTCAATCAAAGATACAATACAACCACTTAAACTCAAATTAAATAAAATTATCTACTGATATTATTACAACATGAGAAAAATATAACTACAATTAGTACTTCAGCTAGGGGTGCACACGGTTCGATTTGGGTCAGTTTTGAGACTAATTCGAGAATCGAACCGAGACGGGTCGGTTCCAAATTTTTGGAACCAGAACCGAACCGAAAGTTATGCAGAACCGAACCAAGCCGAACCAACGGTTCTCGAATCGGATTGGTTTTCGATTCCAAAGTCATTTTCAAACTTAGTGAAATCTTAAGATTAATGTATTTCATAAATAATTTTTTTAAGGTCAAAATTAATTTTGATACTCAATAACATAAGTTAGAAACTCGTGTAATCACCAAATATAAATTATAAGTGTTAAATATATAAAATAAATATATATATAATTATAAATCGGTTCGGTCCCGGATTGGTTCGGTTCAGATCGATTTTCGGGTCGGATTGGATTTTTTTCCTTGGAACCGAGAACCGAACCGAATATCGATTTTTTTTTAGAACCGGAACCGAACCATTGAGCAAAAAAAATGATCCAAATCGGTTCAATGCAGTTGGTTTGGTTCGATTTATCGGATTTTTGATTTCTTTGTGCACCCCTAACTTCAGCAAACGATAAACTAGCCAAGTGGTAAAAGAGTTTGAATAATTTTTCAACAAATTCCCTTCTCCACTCTTGACATGCACCGGAGTCTCTTCTCAACCCTCAAATACTTTATCAACTAGGATCTGACAGTCACTGTTGATGTAAAAAATTAGATCACTCTAATAATTCAATCACAGATAAATAAATGAAACAAAGAATTTTAAAGTGGTTCAGCCTTATAAGAATGGCCTACGTCCACTGTTTTGGTATTGGTGTTTGTATGGGAATTCTCGATTACAAGTTATCTCAAGAAATTCCGGTCTGGGGTTCATTTTACAATGAGGATTGTACAATGTATTTATAGCCCTGAGGCTGTAATGTGAAAGGGTAATACATTAAATGATATGCATATGAAAGGGTAATACATTTAATGCCCTCTTTGCATGCGCGTCCAAATGATAAGCATTTAATGAATCAGTTGAACTGTTGGTTATCCAGCTATTAATGATTTGTTCGAGGTGCAGCTCGGACCGCCTGAGTTGCTCAGACCGCCTAAGCTTCTCGGTACTCGGGAGTTCCTCGGAGAGGCATTGTTCCTCGGAGCATGTGAGTTCCTCGGGTAAGCAGTGTTCCTTGGGGAACTAGTCTTCCTCGCTGTAGTCTTATTCCTCGGAGCGTGTGGGTTCCTCGGAAGTGTTTGTAGTTGCCATGTAGATAGCCACGTGTCTTCATATGATTGGTACACGTCAGCAGATTAAATTTGGTATCAACAAAAGCCCCCAATGTTTCATAGTTCGAAATTTGAGGAGTATGGAACATTCTTTCTCGGAATATGGTAGCTTTAAATAGTCTTCCTGATTTTTAGGAGCATTTCCCTTGTATTTATTTCTCCTTCCCAATTCGTAGAATCATGCTTTTTTGGACTTTTCTGCGTGCTTCGATTCTCGCGTCGCTTTTTATCTTTTTAGCCGTCGGTAACGTAATCATCCTTTTTTGTAATCATTACTTCACCATTTCCCAAGGCAAGGTATTTAAACTTCACAGACGCTCCCATCATCTTCTACCTTTTCAAATTTTTATCTTCGAGTTTTTCATTGTCTTCTACTATCTTGTGCGTTCATCTCTTCCGTCGTTCGTTGTCAACAACTTCAGTCTTTTTCTGTAAGATCTTCTTCCTTCTTCTTCATTTCTTTATTCACCATGGTTTACCTTGTTGAGTCTCTTGAGAAGTTTTGTTCTGATTTCTCCATCCCCTCTTGGGTTGTCTTGGAAAAACTTTCTGAGCCTTCTGATTATTTCAATTTGGCTGAGGGACATTGGTTCCCTAGTCTCTTTTTTGCTGAGTGTGGATTTTCTTTTCCACCAAATCCTTTGTGTCTGGAATTCTGTCAGTACTTTGATGTTGTTCCCGCACGAATAGCCCCCAACACATGGAGAATAGTTAATGGGGTGCATAGCTTAAATCAAGTGCATGGAACTCGTATAGGACTTCCAGAAATCATGTACTGCTATAGATGGGAAGTTAATGATAATATTTATTATTTAAAAACTAGGTTTATAAATAGAGCCTTAGTAGTCAATCTCCCTGATGCCAATAGGGATTATTTTGAACACGGGGTTGTCATAAAAAATTGGCAACACCCTCCATTAGCTAGAGATGAGGTTTACCAGGGTCCCAGATGCCCTCCTTATGGAAATGGGATAGGTTATTTTTATTTTATTTTATTTATTTTGAAATCATGTTTGTTTTGTGTTTGATAAAATGTGTCACTGATAACAATGTTTGTTTATTTGCAGTTGATAGCAAGAGAAAGTGCCCAAAAGAAACAGATATCAATATAAGGCATTTGGGACTTATCTGGGGTCTGCATCAAAGGGTTGTCGACGAGCACATCAGGTCGGCTTCGTATCTGCTCCAGTACAAGAGCTACACAACCTCCTTCACTGCTCGTCCAGTGATCAGTGAAGCAGAGCCAGTACCAGCCTCTGCAAGTTCTTCACCTGAATCTCATATTCCTTTGAGCGAAAGGATGAAGAAGAGAAGAACTCCTGCTCTGTTTGAGAAAACTGTCTCCGGTTCTGGAGAGGTAAAAAGGATTAGGATTGATGTCCCAAAGGAGGGGACAAAGAAGACTGATGCAGCTCCTCTAGCTGCTCCTACTAAAGTCGCCGAGAAGCCCGCAGTGGCTCCGAGCAGCTCTACTGCTCCTGGAGAGGTGATTGTGATATCACCGACTAAGGATTCATCCCTGGTTGAATCCGTAAATGTTCCCCCGAGGAGGCTGAAGAAAAGCTCCTCGGTACATTTGGCTGACACCATTACTCAGCCCCCAGCTATTGGGACTAGAGTTCTCACTTTTGTTCCCCCGAGCTCTGCCATGAGCTCGGTAAAGTCCTTGACCATTCCCGAGGTCCAAGGTACTGAAGATAACCTTACTCGGGACATGGTTACTTCTTTAGCTGCTCGTCACCTTGCTTCAGTAAGTCTCTTTACTTTAATCTTTTCATATTTCCTTTGTTGCTTCAATTTCTAACTTGCTTTCTTTTTCTGTTCACAGTTGACGAGCTGCTTCAACATAATCCTGAAGAAGGATGAAGCGATTAAGGCTTCTTGCTCCTCGTCCAGTGTGGAAGGAGCTATGGAAGAGGCTATCAAGTCTTTGGAAGACTCTCGCCAGCAGTATGCCACTGATAAGGCTATCTGGGAGAAAAAGCTTGCCTCCTTCGAGCAAGAAAAAGCTCGAGTTGTTGATGCCTCCAAGGAGTTGGAGAAGAGAATAAATGCCTCGAAGAAGGTAAATAAGGAGCTTGAAGAGAAGCTCAAAGCTACTGGAGAGTTGGAAAATAAACTCAAGGTTGCCGAGGAGGATTTGGCTAAACTTCAGGAAGTAGGTCGGCAGAAGGAGGAGGCAGAAAATAAATTGAAGGCTGCTGAGAACCTGTTGTCCGAGAAGCTTGCCTTGGAGAAGACCAAGAGGAAAGCTGTTGTGAAAAAGTCCTTCAGCTCTGGCTGGGACAAGGGGTGGAACAAGGGATGTTCTGTCATGGTATCTCAAATGGACTATGGCAGTCTAAAGTATTTTAGGGATGGATGGGTTGCTGCCCTTCAGGAAATGAAGGTCGACGAGTCATCCGAGATCTTCTAGAGACATGCCCCTGGTCCCCCTCTTACTCCAGAAGAATTAGAAAAGGACGAAGCTACCTCTGAGGAGTCTTCAATGGTGATGGGAGATCAGCCACCAGCCATCCAGTCTGCTGCCGAGCAAGGCGTTTCTTCCTCCGAGCAACAGCTGGTGCTCTCCGAACAGCCCACAGTTCCCTCCGAGCAACCTGCTTCCTCTTCTCAACCTCTCGAGAAGGTTTTGGGAGATAAGGAAAAGGTGTAGTGTTGTTCGGGCTTACTTTTATATTTTTCTTTCTTTGTCAAATGTAATCCAACACTTGTAATTCTGAATTTTATGATCTAATAAAACTTGAATTTTCTTGCATACTGTTGTTCATCTTCTATTCATACTCTGCTTATATTTCTTATTGATGATTGCTCTTTCTTTCTCTATTAGTTTCTGGCCAGGATGGAACTGCTATCTGCCCATGATACAAAGTTGCTGCAGCAATGTAATGAGTACTTCAAGGCTGGTCACACAGACTTGAGTGCTGCACAAATTGCCGACATCCTCGGCCAGGATGCTTCAGAGAAGGCAGTGGAAGCATATCAATACCTGAAGTGTCTGCTTGATCGAGCGGTAGCCAATAATGTGGCTTACTATGAAATGATCGAGGATCTCCAGTGCACCCTCGAAGACCTTCAGAATTAATACAAGGAATCAACTGCCTTGTTGCATGAGAGTTACGAGAAGAAGTATAAGTTGATCGTTGCTGACAAGGGCTACGAGAAGCTTTTTGCTGGTTATGATGTAAGGGAGAGAACCCTGAGGGGCGAGGTCGAGGAATGCAGACAGATTGTCGAGTTGCTGAAAAAGGAAAATAACAACTTGCAGAAAGAGCTATCACAGTTGAAGTCTGCAGCCTCTTCTTCAATAGCCCTAATCCCAGTGACAGATGAGGGATTTTCATTCTTAGAGGTTGAGAATGCCAAATTAAGGGACGAATTGGATACCTTGAGGAGGTCGGGCCCTTCCACGTCTCCTCTGGGATGAGGAAGAGCTCCTCGAGGACGAGCAAGAGCATCTCGAGTTCTTATCGAGGAACAGAGGACAGCATCTGCCTTAGAGAACCAGGCCTTCCAACTAATGGCGAAGAACCAGGCATTATCTGATATGTCAAAGAAGATTAGGGACTTGGAAAAATAGCTCTCAGCGCAGAAGTCCGTCTTGGAGAATAAGGAGATTTTCATCAAGAGTCTCCACGAGCAGCTGGAAAGACTAACATATCAATTCCACAAACAGCCCAGGGAATTCTGGATGGCTAGATACAACGAATCACTATTCCACTTGGACGATCGTATCCATAATGCTAACAATGAGGGCTACAAACAAGGCTGGCTGAATGCCTTAGGTGTGCTGAAGCTCAAATAAGGACACTATCTGTGGGACTACCATGATCCCGGGTTGCTCGACTTGCCTGTGCCACCGTACAATTTGGACATGGAATGGATCCCAGCTCGTGCCATTCCTCGGAGCTTAATTTCAAAATACCTCGGTGACTACAATTTACATTCTCAAATTGAGGTATCTCATCCCGAGCATCTTTTAGATCGGTCTTCTGTGATGAACGTCAGGATGCTGAAAGATTTGAACTT
Organism: Sambucus nigra; assembly: GCA_949130495.1. NCBI lineage: Eukaryota > Viridiplantae > Streptophyta > Magnoliopsida > Dipsacales > Adoxaceae > Sambucus > Sambucus nigra. The sequence goes on from OX422217.1 coordinate 369,644,003, forward strand.
TATCAATTCTCCTCAGTCTTTAAATGATCCGCCTGCTGGCGAGGAACCTGTGTCAAAAGCTGAGGGGAAGAGACCAGTAGAATAGGAATTTTTTATGTAACAGTTAGTATACATGTCAATGTAACTGTAATTTTATCATCAATGTAATTTATTTCGAATTTAATAAAAAACTTTCATTTCTGTTTGCAAATCTTAATTGCTATTATCTTGTAAATATCAACACTTTACATTACGCATATCTGTTAAAAATAACAATATTGTGATGTTCGTCGACCAATTCAGTAATAATTAAAAAGTTCCAAGTTTCAATAATATTGCTCGATCACTTAATAATAAAGTCACGAGTATCAACCAATCAAGGTTGTTAAATTATGCTTGTCGACCAACTACGGTTAGTGAGAGTTTATCCATGACTAACCCTACTTGGTAAATTTTTGTCTTTTTCATAAAATGTGTCCGACCAACCAAGGTCGATAAATTCTCCTCGTCGACCAACTACAGTTAGAGAGTTTTTATCCCCGACCAACCATACTTGGTACAGTTTGGAATATTTTGTTTCCTAGCCAAACAAGTTGGCATTTTTAGGAATATTTCTCTTCGTCGACTCCTCGTCGACCAACTACAGTTAGTGGGTTTTTATCCCCGACCAACCATACTTGGTACAGTTTGGAATATTTTGTTTCCTAGCCAAACAGGTTGGCATTTTTAGGAATATTTCTCCTCGTCGACCAACTACAGTTAGTGGGTTTTTATCCCCGACCAACCATACTTGGTACAGTTTGGAATATTTCGTTTCCTAGCCAAACTGGTTGGCATTTTTAGGAATATTTCTCCTCGTCGACCAACTACAGTTAGTGCGTTTTTATCCCCGACCAACCATACTTGGTACAGTTTGGAATATTTCATTGAGTAGTCTGTCGAGCTTTGCCTAGTAGTGCGTAGCACTAGTATTCCCCGAAAAAATTTCAATAAAAGGAGAGACTTTGGAAGAATATCTTCATTTTATTCATACTGATGGAACTGTGTTACATATACATCACTTATAATACTTGCGCAGATGCTCTGCGTTCCATGCATTCTTAAACTCCTCGCGTTCTAAAGTGGCTATTCGATAGGTTCCTGGTCGAACAACTTCTGTAACTCGGTATGGTCCATGCCAGTTTGCCTCCAGTTTGTTATGCTTTTGAATTACTTTCTTCAGTACATAGTCTCCTTCTTTCAGGTCGCACTTCTTCACCCTCTTGTTGTAGAACAAAGTTGTTCGTTGCTGGTAAGCAGCATTTCTAATGGCTGCTTCTTCTCTAACCTCCTCGAGCATGTCTAAATCCAGTCTTCTCATTAAGTCGCTGACAGGGGAATTGAAATTCAGTACCCTGTGTGTTGGGAGGCCCAACACGGCAGGTATGACAGCTTCACTTCCAAATGCTAGCATGTATGGTGATTCTCCAGTTGCTACTCGGGGAGTAGTTCGGTAAGCCCAGAGTACTGATTGTAACTCGTTGATCCAATTTGCTTTTGCCTCGTCCAACCGTTTCTTCAAACCGTTCAGCAGCATTCTGTTTGTCACTTCAGTTTGTCCATTGCTTTGAGGATGGCCTGGTGCTGAATGAACCTTCAAAATATTTGATTGATGACAATAGGCGGCAAACTCCTCGTTATCAAATTGTGTCCCATGGTCTGTGATGAAGGCATGAGGGAGACCATATCGGCAATGATGTTCTTCCAAACAAATTGGTACACCTTCTCGTACGTCATATCAATGAGTGGCTCAGCCTCTACCCACTTAGTAAAATAATCCACTGCGACGACGAGGTACTTGAACCTTCTGTGACACCCCGACTAATTAAATACCGGGTAGCTACTCCTTTATTAAATTAATTCAAAATGCCAAGTTGGCTCAGTTAATAGCATCACTGTCGAAAACCATTTAAAAATTACTAACCACCTAGTATTTACAAAGTAAGTTGCCAAATTTTAATTTAAGTCTGATTAACATGCAACAAGTGTAATGAAGAAATAAATAACACCATACACCATACTGAAGTAAAACGAATAACCATCACAATAGAGTAAATAAAGTCTGGAGAAAAACTCCTCAATACAATCCCATAACTGAAATGAATAACCGAATACTGAAATAATACATACTAAAGTCTGAGAACTTAAATGTAAAAGATGTCTCTAAATAGAAATGGGCAACATGCCCTACAACTGATAGATAGTGACTCTGGAATCCAAAAGATAGAAGCGTCTACATGCAAATCCCTGTAGCTTCCACAAATAGCTACAGCTCGTCACCTGAATGAGTATCCTATGCTTGGTGTCCTTGTGGCTGGGCACCTAAAATGGTTTTACAAAGAAAATAGATTTGAAAAGCAAACGGGTCAGAGCCCGAATGTGGAGTTATATTTTAAAAACCTGCAAGTGCTTTAAAAACATTTAAAACATTAAATGCAAAGTACATGTTAGGACGTACACTCACATGATATTCTCACCTCTCGTCTAACTGTGCACTCCTAACGTAAGTACCCATCTACAATGATATAAACCACTAGCTAAGAGACATCATAACCAGCTAGACTGCCAAAGGTCCTACCCATATTTCTCGGTTCCATTAACATAATAACGTTCGTAATTAAATAGGGGTTTAACGTAACTCAGATGTTCAATATGACATATATATAACAATCAGTTAACTCGTTATATTTCTCGAAACAATACCGTAATTATTTATACAACATTAACATGAATGTTCTCATTAATTAAGTATATTATTCACATCATAAATATACAATATAAGCACCCCGAGAACTAAGCTGTGGTGCACACATACTCTGCTATCCATCCCGGTACATCACGTACATAAGGATCACATATTCCGAATCTCTCAGGAATAGTCCAGATAACACAAATCACAAATAGTGGAGGCGAACACAGTCACATCACATGGGTCACGCACATACCTACGCTCCCACGATCAGCGGACTTATTAATATCCCAATAAGTCTTTCTATGACCTATGTTCATCGAGGTAACCAGTCTAAATCCGGGCAACACAAGGATTAGAGGGCCCTAAGCGAACGCAAACCTCCCGTGATAGCAAGTATGGTAGGTATGTCATACATACAATTCATATACCAATACTAAGTAAACACACATCTTAGTACTACCGTATTTTAGTCGTAGTACATATTGCACTCTCGTACTAACTATAATTATTACAATTTATACTATTCCGGTTTGTAATCCTACGCGTCATAATTTACTCTTGTAGTAGTAAACACTCACGTCTCAACCCAAATGGTTCATTGAATTAAATCTCTTGTATATAAATTTACTCCTCGTAATAACCCAAAAGTCCCAAATCTATCCTTACATCATCAAAGGAAGGTTATCTATATCCTCGAACAAGTTTACGGGACTCCAAAAATCAAAACAGTCCAAAAAGGACCAAACTGTCAACTCGTTAGAAGTCTTGTTCGAACGAGACTATTCGAACGAGATCCTTCTGTCAACTCGTTAGAAGTCTCGTTCGAACGAGACTGTTCGAACGAGATCCCAGTTCGTTCGAACGAACTGTACCTTCTAACGATATCTCGTTCGAACGAGATATCGAACGAAACTACCCCTCGTTAGAAGAGACTGGTCAACTCGTTAGAAGCTCGTTCGAACGAGCTCGTTCGAACGACCTGGGGGTTGCTTCTAACGACTGGCCAGTTTCGGCCCAGATTCTTCCCCAATTCGTTTTTATCCATTTTTACTCCTCAAATCTCTTCTAAAATTCGTTCCAACAATGTATTAAGTTCTCTAACCATCCTCAAACATACTAAGGAGATATGCTAACATCTTTTAAGGGTTTAATACCTTCTAAACATCAATCAATCACAAGTTTCTACATTATTTCCTAATTTTCTTCAAGAACATAAACCCTAGATTCTTCTCATCATAATTTCCCAGATTTTAATCCGTTTATACATCACATAGATATAAAATTTCTGAATTCCATCTTCAAACAATGTTTCTACATGCAAACCTATCCCAAAATTAAATAATAACTTCCAAATTTCATGGGTTTTCTTTTAACTCTTATAGAAGATTGATTATCAAAGTTTCTAACATGGAAGAAGCATTCACTGCTTAAGGAATGTAATTTAAATCACTTGCCTTGGTTTGATTTCTGAATTTGGTGTAGGTTTGATGAAGTTTTCTGCAGAAATTCCTCTCTCCAAGCTCCTTCTCCAATGGTGGCTTAAGGTGGCTAGGGTTTGATTTGGGGAACTTAGAAAACCTAAATGATAACCTACGTAGCCTTCAAGGTTAGTATGGGTTGGTTATGGGCTTAGTGGGTCAAATCCACATCAGATTTAATTAACCAATTTTCGTCACTTTATATTCCTCAAAATGTAAAATTACCAAACTACCCTTTAAGTTGCCGGTATGGCCTAAAAATATCCCGGGACCCAAACTATACCCCCGGCTAGTGTTTTCTGACTATCTCGACCCTTTCGGACGCGTTGGCGCACTCAAAACGACCATACGGTTTATAGATTTTAAATTCACTTTTATTATCAAAATATTTCACCGTGACGCGGCGGTCCCACGCATCTCAACAAAATTTATAAAATGTCGTATATAAATCTCACGACAACTTTTATAATACCAAATACATATATCAAAACACGTATGCACATAGTCAAATACCAACTCGCATCTCATTAGTATTTATAACCCGGATTAATTTCCAATTAATACTCATTTAATTAATTAATCCCCAAAAATAAATTTAGCCAAAAGTACGGGGTATTACATACTTCCCCCCTAATAACTGAATTTCGTCCCGAAATTCGAAACTAGAAAGTTCCTGCCAAAAATAACTCTGGATAACGTTCGCGCATCTCATCCTCGCGCTCCCATGTGGACTCCTCGACATTGTGATGTCGCCACTGAACACGCACTAACGGGACTATCTTTGACCGCAGTTTCCTCTCGCTTCGGTCCAAAATAGCAATTGGCTCTTCCTCGTAGGAGCTATCAGGCTGGAGATCGATGTCCTCCACAGTAATGTGAGAATGAGCCAAATTATCTCTAAGGTATTTCCTCAGCGAGGAAATATGAAACACATCGTGAATCCGATGCAAATGCTCCGGTAGTCCAAGTCTATACGCAACCGGTCCGATCCGCTCAATAATAGGAAACGGCCCCACATACCTCGGTGCCAACTTCCCCTTCTTCCCAAAACGCATAATCCCCTTCATCGGAGATACCCTGAGCAAAACCTGGTCGCCCACTTGGAACTCCCTGAAAAACCTCTTCGCATCAGCATAACTCTTCTGCCTGTCTTGAGCTACCCGAATGCGACTCCGAATCAACTCAATCCTTGCCGAAGTATCCTGAATCACTTCCGGCCCAAGCAGTTTGTTGTCCCCCACCTCTAACCAACATGCTGGGGAACGACAAGGCCTACCGTACAATGCCTCAAACGGAGCCATGCCAATAGTGAACTGATAGGAGTTGTTGTAAGCAAACTCCACCAGTGGAAGATACTGCTCCCATCCACCCCCGAAGTCAATAATGCACATGCGTAGCATGTCCTCCAACATCTGATTTGTGCGCTCAGTCTGCCCATCAGTCTGCGGATGATACGCCGTACTCAACTGTAATTCCGTGCCCATGGCCTCCTGGAAACTCTCCCAAAACCTCGAAACAAAAATCTTGTCTCTGTCAGACACGATATTTAAGGGCACACCGTGAAGTCTCACAATCTCTGAAATGAAGAGCTGGGCATACTGTCCCGTAGTGTAGTCAGTCCTTACGGGTAAAAAGTGAGCGACCTTGGACAACCTGTCCACAATTACCCAAACGGAGTCGTGGCCCCTCTGCGACGTAGGTAACCCCGTGATAAAGTCCATGGATATGCTCTCCCACATCCACACCGGGACCTCCAATGGCTGTAGCAATCCTGCCGGTTTCTGATGATCCACTTTTACAAGCTGACAAGTGACGCATTTCGAAACAAACTCAGCGATATCTCTCTTCATACCACTCCACCAATACTGCCGTCTCATATCTTGGTACATTTTGTCCCCTCCGGGATGTACCGCGAACCGTGAGTCGTGCGACTCTGCCATCACATCGTGACGTAATTCTTCCCCTTCCAGAACTACCAATCTCCCATTGAAGCGTAATCCCCCGTCTGAGCTGACGGTATAGGACTCGGCTCCCTCTGCTAGTAATCGAACTATCTTCTCCTGACAGAACGAGTCATTAGCCTGTGCTCGTACTACCTTCGTGACAATCTGCGGCGTAACGGTCATCACAGACATGAAAGATCGGGCCACAGCATCCTGGTGCCCCAATTCCTTCCACTTAGCCTTCCACACCTCTGCCACCTCATCTGCTGGCCTACGGCTCAACGCGCCTGCTACCACGTTAGCCTTACCCGGGTGGTACTGGATGTCGAACTGGTAGTCTTTCACAAACTCAAGCCACCTACGTTGCCGCATATTCAACTCTTTCTGCGTAAATAGGTACTATAGAGACTTGTGGTCCATGAACAGTTGGAACTTCTCCCCCAAAAGATAGTGCCTCCAAATCCGTAGGGCAAACACCACCGCTGCCAACTCCAAATCATGCGTGGGGTAATTCTTCTCATGAGGCTTAAGCTTACGGGAAGCATAAGCTATGGCCTGTCTCTCCTGCTGCAATACACCTCCAAGTCCTTGTAAAGACGCGTCGGTGTAAACCAAATACTCAACTCCCGGTCTCGGCAATGCTAACACAGGTGCTGAGGTCAATTTTTCCTTCAATTCATCGAATGCTAACTGACAGGCATCACTCCAGATGTATGGCACACCCTTACGAGTAAGATGTGTCAAAGGACCTGCTATCTCCGAGAAACCCCGAATAAACCTCCTGTAGTATCCTGCTAGACCCAAGAAACTACGAATCTCCGTTAGTGTCGTGGGCTGTCCCCACTCCCTCACCGCTGATACCTTCCCCGGATCAACAGATATCCCTTGGTCGGAAATAATGTGACCCAAGAACTGGACTTCCTTCAGCCAAAACCCGCACTTCTCATATTTTGCATACAACTCGTTCTGACGGAGTGTCTGCAAAACCTGCCTCAAATGCCCGGCGTTCTCCTCTTATGTCTGAGAGTAAACCAGAATGTCATCAATGAAGACAATGACAAACTGATCTAGGAAATTCCTGAATACTCTGTTCATCAAGTCCATAAACACTGCTGGAGCGTTGGTCAAGCCGAAAGGCATAACTCAAAACTCGTAAGAACCATATCTCGATAAGAACGCAGTCTTCGAGACATCCTCCTCCCTGATACGCAACTGATGGTATCCCGATCTCAAGTCAATCTTCGAGAAGAAAGAAGCTCCTCTCAACTGGTCGAATAAGTCATCGATTCGAGGCAACGGATACTTATTCCGTATCGTGACCTTATTCAACTCTCGGTAGTCCACACACAATCTCAGTGAACCGTCCCTCTTCTTCACAAACAAAACTGGAGCGCCCCAAGGTGAGGTACCCCTGCGAATAAAGCCCTGACCTAACAGCTGTTCTATCTGATCTCGTAACTCTCGCATCTCAGCTGGAGCCATACGGTACGGTGCACGTGCTATAGGTCTCGTACCCGGTAGCAAATCTATAACGAAGTCTATCTCTCGACTGGGTGGTAAGCCTGGTATCTCCTGGAACACATCTGAATACTCCCTGACAACTGGGATAGAATCTAAAGGAATCACTACCTCCTTAGAGGTATCCTCCTCAATGTAATACAGATGAGCGGTCGATCCTCCCTCTGGGCGAGGCATCGCCACTACAAACATCTCTTGCCCCAGAATGGCAAAAACAATGCTCCCGCTGAAGCAATCAATCATGGCCCTATATGCTACGAGCCAATCCATACCGATGATCACGTCGTGAACATGCATATCTAATACCAACATATCCGCAGGTAATACCAAACCGCCAATCTCTACCCCCACTCCCCGGCATATAAAGTAAATAAGTGACCTACTCCCCAAAGGTGAGTCGACACATGTCACAGTGCTCTCTGCCGTAGCTAACAATCCTAAAGCTTTCACGAAGTGTGTAGCTATAAAACAGTGTGTAGCACCCGTATCAAATAACACCCGAACCATAGTGCCATGGATAGGAAACGTACCCTCGATCGCGGGCGGTGCCTGTGGAACTGCAGCCTGGTGGACGTTGTAGACACGTCCATACTGTAGCTGCCCCTGCTGAACTGGGACTGCTGGAATGGGTGGCAATGCTGCCATCTGTGGCGGTGCGGGAAGAGCGACGGGAAACATAGGCCTCTGTGGCTCCTGGCGAGTACCCTGTTGCTGCTGCTGTGGGACCCTGCCCCTATCAGGACAATCCTGCTTCTTATGGCCGGTCTTGCCATAAACAAAGCATTTCCCTGGGAAGTTCCCTCCCCTCTGCCCCTGCTGTCCCCGGCCCTGGTGGTCGTTACCGTTCCTCCCTTGGCCCTGCTGGCCCTGATGAAACTGGTGCCCATTCTGCCCCTGTTGGCCCTGATGGCCGTTTGGACCCTGATGGCCCTGACGAAAACCTCCCTGTCCCTGCCTGTAGTTCCCTGACCGGAACCTCTTATTATCCCCCTGCTGGGAGCCCTGCTCATTCTGTCTCTGCCCCTGACCCGATTGTGCCCCGCTGGCACCATGTCCTCCGGTCCTGCCCCGATGGCTAGACTCCCCCGACCTCTTACCCTCGGCCATATGAAAATGGTGGTCCTGGCAGTGCAACAATGCAGCGTTAACCACATCAGAATACGTGGCCAACGATAGGTTCCCTAGCAGATGCTGACGGATCCTCCAAGTCAACCCGTCCGTGAACTTCTCAATTTTCTTCTTCTCTGTTGGTATTTCATCTGAAACGATGTTCAACAGATTAGTGAACTCGACCTCATACTCGGCCACAGTCTTGCCCTCCTGCTTCAGACTCATCAATCTCCTCCTCATTTCCGTATGAACAGCTGACGGAAAGTACTTGCGGTCGAACCGCACCCAGAACTCCTGAATCGTGAGAGTATCCCTCTCCTCCGCGGTGGTAATGGACTCCCACCACTGCAGTGCAGATCCAACCAGCTTGAAAGTAGCTAGAACCTATTTCTGAACATCAGTGCACTCATGCATCCTTAAGTGCCTCTGCATATCTTTCCTCCATTGGCTCGAGACTACCACATCTGAGCTACATGCAAACTCTGGCGGATGCGCTTTCTGAAAAGCGTCACGTACACGCTCCCAAGCAGACGGGAATGCATTAGCCTGTACTGGCGCGGCAACCGGCGCTTGAGGTGGTGCCGGCTGAATAACGGCAATGGCGGCATTTACCGCTTGGGCTACTATAGCTGCAACCTCAGTGGCGTTCATCATGCCCAGAACTGGAGCGGGCTGTGGTTCGGGCGTTGCATCCCTGGGAACTCGTCGTGCACGTCGTGGAGGCATCTGAAATAAGAACAAAGTTTATAAGTTCACGGTTATAAACTTAATATAGCTGAAGAACGAAGCATACACAAAAGAGTACAACAGTCCTAAAATATAGGGCTCTATATCAAAGAAACGTAGCGGAAACATAATAGCCGTACAGATCCTAAAGGACACTAGAACCTGGCTCTGATACCACCTGTGACACCCCGACTAATTAAATACCGGGTAGCTACTCCTTTATTAAATTAATTCAAAATGCCAAGTTGGCTCAGTTAATAGCATCACTGTCGAAAACCATTTAAAAATTACTAACCACCTAGTATTTAAAAAGTAAGTTGCCAAATTTTAATTTAAGTCTGATTAACATGCAACAAGTGTAATGAAGAAATAAATAACACCATACACCATACTGAAGTAAAACGAATAACCATCACAATAGAGTAAATAAAGTCTGGAGGAAAACTCCTCAATACAATCCCATAACTGAAATGAATAACCGAATACTGAAATAATACATACTAAAGTCTGAGAACTGAAATGTAAAAGATGTCTCTAAATAGAAATGGGCAACATGCCCTACAACTGAAAGATAGTGACTCTGGAATCCAAAAGATAGAAGCGTCTACATGCAAATCCCAGTAGCTTCCACAAATAGCTACAGCTCGTCATCTGAATGAGTATCCTATGCTTGGTGTCCTTGTGGCTGGGCACCTAAAATGGTTTTACAAAGAAAATAGATTTGAAAAGCAAACGGGTCAGAGCCCGAATGTGGAGTTATATTTTAAAAACCTGCAAGTGCTTTAAAAACATTTAAAACATTAAATGCAAAGTACATGTTAGGACGTACACTCACATGATATTCTCACCTCTCGTCTAACTGTGCACTCCTAACGTAAGTACCCATCTACAATGATATAAACCACTAGCTAAGAGACATCATAACCAGCTAGACTGCCAAAGGTCCTACCCATATTTCTCGGTTCCATTAACATAATAACATTCGTAATTAAATAGGGGTTTAACGTAACTCAGATGTTCAATATGCCATATATATAACAATCAGTTAACTCGTTATAATTCTCGAAACAATACCGTAATTATTTATACAACATTAACATGAATGTTCTCATTAATTAAGTATATTATTCACATCATAAATATACAATATAAGCACCCCGAGAACTAAGCTGTGGTGCACACATACTCTGCTATCCATCCCGGTACATCACGTACATAAGGATCACATATTCCGAATCTCTCAGGAATAGTCCAGATAACACAAATCACAAATAGTGGAGGCGAACACAGTCACATCACATGGGTCACGTACATACCTACGCTCCCACGATCAGCGGACTTATTAATATCCCAATAAGTCTTTCTATGACCTATGTTCATCGAGGTAACCAGTCTAAATCCGGGCAACACAAGGATTAGAGGGCCCTAAGCGAACGCAAACCTCCCGTGATAGCAAGTATGGTAGGTATGTCATACATACAATTCATATACCAATACTAAGTAAACACACATCTTAGTAATACCGTATTTTAGTCGTAGTACATATTGCACTCTCGTACTAACTATAATTATTACAATTTATACTATTCCGGTTTGTAATCCTACGCGTCATAATTTACTCTTGTAGTAGTAAACACTCACGTCTCAACCCAAATGGTTCATTGAATTAAATCTCTTGTATATAAATTTACTCCTCGTAATAACCCAAAAGTCCCAAATCTATCCTTACATCATCAAAGGAAGGTTATCTATATCCTCGAACAAGTTTACGGGACTCCAAAAATCAAAACAGTCGAAAAAGGACCAAACTATCAACTCGTTATAAGTCTCATTCGAACGAGACTGTTTGAACGAGATCCTTCTGTCAACTCGTTAGAAGTCTCGTTCGAACGAGACTGTTTGAACGAGATCCTTCTGTCAACTCGTTAGAAGTCTCGTTCGAACGAGACTGTTCGAACGAGATCCCAGTTCGTTCGAACGAACTGTACCTTCTAACGATATCTCGTTCGAACGAGATATCGAACGAAACTATCCCTCGTTAGAAGAGACTGGTCAACTCATTAGAAGCTCGTTCGAACGAGCTCGTTCGAACGACCTGGGGGTTGCTTCTAACGACTGGCCAGTTTCGGCCCAGATTCTTCCCCAATTCGTTTTTATCCATTTTTACTCCTCAAATCTCTTCTAAAATTCGTTCCAACAATGTATTAAGTTCTCTAACCATCCTCAAACATACTAAGGAGATATGCTAACATCATTTAAGGTTTTAATACCTTCTAAACATCAATCAATCACAAGTTTCTACATTATTTCCTAATTTTCTTCAAGAACATAAACCCTATATTCTTCTCATCATAATTTCCCAGATTTTAATCCGTTTATACATCACATAGATATAAAATTTCTGAATTCCATCTTCAAACAATGTTTCTACATGCAAACCTATCCCAAAATTAAATAATAACTTCCAAATTTCATGGGTTTTCTTTTAACTCTTATAGAAGATTGATTATCAAAGTTTCTAACATGGAAGAAGCATTCACTGCTTAAGGAATGTAATTTAAATCACTTGCCTTGGTTTGATTTCTGAATTTGGTGTAGGTTTGATGAAGTTTTCTACAGAAATTCCTCTCTCCAAGCTCCTTCTCCAATGGTGGCTTAAGGTGGCTAGGGTTTGATTTGGGGAACTTAGAAAACCTAAATGATAACCTACGTAGCCTTCTAGGTTAGTATGGGTTGGTTATGGGCTTAGTGGGTCAAATCCACATCAGATTTAATTAACCAATTTTCGTCACTTTATATTCCTCAAAATGTAAAATTACCAAAATACCCTCTAAGTTGCCGGTATGGCCTAAAAATATCCCGGGACCCAAACTATACCCCCGGCTAGTGTTTTCTGACTATCTCGACCCTTCCGGACGCGTTGGCGCACTAAAAATGACCATACGGTTTATAGATTTTAAATTCACTATTATTATCAAAATATTTCACCGTGACGCGGCGGTCCCACGCGTCTCAACAAAATTTATAAAATGTCGTATATAAATCTCACGACAACTTTTATAATACCAAATACATATATCAAAACACGTATGCACATAATCAAATACCAACTCGCATCTCACAAGTATTTATAACCCGAATTAATTTCCAATTAATACTCATTTAATTAATTAATCCCCAAAAATAAATATAGCCAAAAGTACGGGGTATTACACCTTCCTCGGGTCGTTGGCAGTGGTCCAGCCAAATCAATTCCCCACATGGCAAATGGCCAAGGTGAAGTTATGGGTGTCAACAATGCTTGTGGAGTTCTTCGAATGGAGGAAAAGCGTTGGCATTTGTCACACTTCTTGGCATAGGCAATACAATTATCCCTCATCGTCGGCCAGTAGTATCCCTGCGTCATTACCCTTTGCAAAAGCGTCCGACCTGCTACATGTGCTCCACAAGACTCTTCATGGATTTCTTCAATTAATTCTTTTACCTCGGAGGGATGTACGCATCTCTACAAACCTGCCATAATTCCTCGTCTATATAAAACATCATTAGTTAATACATACCGAGCAGCTTTAAACTTCAATTTCTTGGCTGCGAGCTTGTCAATTGGCAATTCTCCCTCCTCGATATACGCCCTCATGGGATCCATCCAAGATGGTCCTAAATCAAGGGTGATAAAGTTCATCGTCAGATCTTCATCTATGCTCCGACCAGCTAACACTTCAATTGGGATTGTTCGTCGTAGCTCGGTGCGAGTTGCTGATGCTAGTCGAGCTAGGGCGTCTGCTCTCGCATTTTCCATTCTTGGTATTCTGACCAGTTGAATAGCGACAAATTCTGACATCAGCTCCTTTGCCTTTGCATGATATCTAATCATTAATTCTCCTCTAACTGCATATACTCCCATCATTTGGTTTACAATCAGTTGAGAGTCACTGAAGATCATAACTTGCTGCGCCTCCATAACTTTTGCCAAATTGAGCCCTGCAATCATGGCCTCATATTCAGCCTTATTGTTGGAAGCTTTGAATTGGAAACGCAAGGCGTATTCCATGTCGACCTCATCCGGAGTGCTCAAAATTATCCCCGCGCCACATCCTGCTGTGCAAGATGAGCCATCTACATATAGCCTCCATATAGGTAACTCGTCTTCAAATTTCGAATCAGTCAGACTTCCTCGGTGAAATATTTGCTGCTTCTTTTCATCCTGCCCGGATTTTTCTTGCTCTTCGTCGATCATTTCTTCTTGCCCTTTTACCAACCGGAGTTGGTCTGAGCCCGAAGTCAATGATCTTGTAACATCCACTTGCCCTTTTAACAACCGGAGTTGGTCTGAGCCAGTGTCTGTTGATCCTGTAACATCCATAGATTGATCAGTGAGCAACTCTTATTCCTCGTCCGGATTCCTCTCAACTATCTCTGCATCACATCCTGTAACATCCACACGCCCTTTTACTAATCGGAATTGGTCTGGGCTTGTGTTCGTTAATCCTGTAATATCCACAGGTTGATCAGCGAGCAAATTTTTCTCCTCGGGGGTTTTAGGATAGGTGAACTCCGCTATGAAATCTACTACAGCTGCCCTTTTAGTGATGATCTAGGTTCATAAATTATATCATATTCACCGAGCTCTATTGCCCAGTACATCAATCTTCCTGATTTTTATGGCTTATGAAGGGCTTGTCTCAATGGCACATCAGTATATACTACTATAGTATGAGCCTGGAAGTATGGTCTCATTCTCCTACTCGCCTCAATCAGCGCCAGTGCCAATTTCTCCAGCCTTGGATATCTGATCTATGCTCCTCAAAAAGCCTTACTTGTGTAGTAAATTGGCTTTTGTACTCCATTCTCCACTCTGATCAACGCCGAGCTAACTGCATTTTCGGACACTGCTAGGTACAGGTATAATTTTTCTCCCATCACTGGCCTGGACAACAGTGGAGGTGCTCCCAAGTATCTCTTCAAGTCTTGAAAAGCCTTCTCACATTCATCATTCCACTCAAAAGTCTTTCTGAGTGTCTTGAAGAATGGGAGACATCTATCAGTTGCTCGTGACATAAATCTGTTGAGTGCCGCTACTCGTCTTGTGAGACTTTGTACTTCCTTCTTCGTCATTGGAGATCGCAGCCCTAATAGAGCTTTGATCTTTTCAGGATTTGCTTCAATGCATAGTTGATTGACAATGTACCCGAGAAACATGCCTTCTCGTACTCCAAAGATGCACTTTGTCGGGTTCAGCTTCATTTGATATTTATCTAGTTGATCAAAAGTCTGGCTTAAGTCAACTAGATGATCGGCAGCTTTCTTGCTTTTTGTCAGCATATCGTCAACATAGACTTCCATGTTGTCACTGATTTGTTCATCAAAGACCTTGTTCATCAGCCTCTGATATGTCGCACCTGCATTTTTCAAACAAAAAGGCATAACATTATAATAATAAGTTCCCCTAGGGGTAATAAAAAAAGTACTTTCCCTGTCTTCAGGTTTCATTTTAATTTGATTGTAGCCAGAATAAGCATCCATGAAGCTCAGTAACTTGTGTCCCGAGGTAGCATCCACCAGTTGATCAATTCGGGGCAATGTAAAATGATCCTTTGGGCATGCGTTGTTGAGGTCGGTGAAGTCCACACACATCCTCCACTTGTTGTTTTTCTTCTTTACCATCACCACATTGGCTAACCAATCTGGATATTTAACATCTTCAATGAAACAAGCTTTCTGGAGCTTCTCGACTTCATCCTGTATAGCTTGATTCTTCTCGGGACTGAATACTCTTCTTCTCTGCTTCACAGGCTTGATCTCCTTATTCACATTGAGCTCGTGACATAAGAAGTTTGGGTCTATCCCAGGCATATCTTCATGACTCCACGCAAAAGTTTGTCTTCTGCTTCTAAGGAAAGTTATCAATTCTTGTTTTAATGAGGCTTCCAACGATGAACCTATTTGAGTAGTTCGATCAGGGTGCTCGTCGTCCAGAATGATGTTTTCAGTAGCTTCCACCACTTGACCCTTCACGATTTGTGACTCATCTCGAGGATCTAATGTTTCAATTTCTGCACCTTCATCCACTTGATAAGTAGTGGTCTTTTTCTTTGATTCTTCCAGTTCTTCTTGCTCGGCGGATGAATAATAGCATTCCCGAGCTACTTTTTTATCACCTTTCACAACTCCTACTCCAAAGTTTATTGGAAATTTTAGGCACTGATGTACTTTAGTTGGCACAGCCTCGAACTTCTTCAATCCTACTCTTCCCATGATGATATTGTACGATGATTGGACATTCTTATCCATCATGAAGAAACGTATTCTTTCTGTACGACAAGCAGGCCACGTACCAATGAATATATCCAACTTGATCGTCCCAAGTGGAAATACTTTGTCGCCAGCAAAACCGATGAGGGGTCTGTGGTAAGGCTCCAGTTGGGATAGCTTTAGATTCAAACTATCGAAACACGAGTAGAACATGATGTCTGCCGAGCTACCATTATCGACCAGCACTCTTGAAATCATGACTTCCTTCATTCTCATTTTGATCACCAGCGGGTTATCATGAGGATATAAAACACCTGCAAGGTCATTTTTTGAAAAACCGATAACCAATTTCTCCTTGTTCACCTTTCTCGGACGATCTTCCTCAGCTAGATTTATTCGCTGAATGTACGACCAAGCTTGTGCCTCACCGAGGTAAGCTTTTCTTTCTTCAGTAAGGTCTCCTCCTCCTGCATCTCCTCCTATAATAACATTACAATCAAATGAGCCAAAACGTATTGAAAATACCTCTCGTTCTGGCTGCCTTGGTTTCTTGGGTAGATCGGGATCATCCTCTGGATCAACTTCATGGTTTCTCTTCTTGTTCTCCTCTGCTCGACGAGGAGATCTATACCTCTCTCTAGTTCGGTCGTTGTTTCTTCTTTCACCTCCACGATCAACATACTTTGCTAGCTTTCCTCGTCGGATGAGTGTTTCAATCTCATTCTGAAGAGCTATGCAATTTTTAGTCATATGGCCGTGATCCTTGTGGAACTCGCAATATTTTTCCCTATTCCTCATGTCAAGGTCTGCCTTCATTTTCTTTGGCCAGTTTAACTCTTCGGTGTTCTTAATTTCTTCCAGGACGTGGTTGATATTTAACTTCAAAGGTGTGTAATTATAAAATTTCCTCAAGACCTCCCATGACGACCTATTTTTGGATTGTTTGTCACCACCATTGTTCTTATGTTCTTTCTTCATAGATTTATCACCTTCCACCTTGGTTTCTTTGGCGTTCATATTCTTCTTCGCAGACATAGCCTCCTCGGCATTCATAATCTTGGACGCCTTTCCCATCAGGTCCGACATGGTTCGAGGTGGATCTTTGGCCAAAGTATAGTACAACTTATTTGGCAGCAGTCCACTCATCAAAGCGGTAATCGATGTCTTCTCCTCATAATCAATGACTTCGAGTTTCTCGTTATTAAAACGAGTTATATAATCTCTAATACTCTCCCCAGCTTTTTGTCTAACACTTAACAAATGTGCTACTCGTTTAACTGGGTTTACGCCAAAGAAAAAATTCCCAATGAATAACTCGGCCAGTTGAAGAAAAGTTAAAATCTTACCCCTAGGAAGATTATTATACCATATATGAGCAGATCCGGTAAGTGTTTACGAGAATGCTCTGCATCTCATCTCATCTGGCACAGCATAGATGTCGGCTGCAGCTTGGTATTGTTCTATATGAAGGATAGGGTCAGTCTTTCCATCATACTTGGGAGTCACAACAGGTGCTTTGAACTTTGACGGTGTTGGGAAATCAACAATGTCTTGGACAAAAGGTGTTCCTCGAACAAAGGTTCGTTGTAGAGGGTTCTTGGCCTTAGCTATTTCCCCTAATCTATCCTCCAGCCTCTGAATAGATCCTTTCCATGCATCATTTCCTTCCTCGGGCCTATTGGTTCGAGCAACTGATCGCGTTGAAGTGGCTTTCTGGGATTTATCTTAACGAGCAGTTGGTCGGCCATAGGATCCATCTTGACGAGAAGCTGGTCGCGACTGGGCAGATCCTTCCCTTAAATCTGATGGTCATCGAAAGCTCCTCGACGCTGCATTAAGAGGACTTTTGTTCCTCCTAGGGCCTAATCGGTCGAAAGGAGAAACCCTACTTAATCTTTCCAACGCGCTGGTCCTTTCTGGGGAGAGGGTGACACGTTGTTCAGTATCCGTGGCTCGCACAGACGAAGTTCGCCCAGGTTGATAAGAGAAATCATCAGATTCCTCATTATGATGTGAGTTAGTATGCCTAGTACGCGAAGAAGGCGCACGGGTATTTCTTTAAATGCTTCGTGGTCCGGAATGGGCTGATGCTCCGCCATGGAGGGTTTGGATGAGTTATCGCATTGTTTCTTGCATGACGGTCTGGCCTTGAGCCAGATTTGCCATTATTCCAGTCAGATCTGGAACAATTGGTGGAGCAGACTGATTTGGAGGGGTTCCTGCATTTCGATTGCTGGATTCAGGAATATCCGCCACTGGCAATGGATTATTTTTTATGAAAAACGATATTATCAGTCGTTTCCCACAGACGGCGCCAATCTGTTGATGTAAAAAATTAGATCACTCTAATAATTCAATCACAGATAAATAAACGAGACAAAGAATTTTAAAATGGTTCAGCCTTATAAGAATGGCCTACGTCCACTGTTTTGGTATTGTTGTTTGTATGGGAATTCTCGATTATAAGTTATCTCAAGAAATTCCGATCTGGGGTTCATTTTACAATGAGGATTGTACAATGTATTTATAGCCCTGAGGTTGTAATATGAAAGGGTAATACATTAAATTATATGCATATGAAAGGGTAATACATTTAATGCCCTCTTTGCGTGCGCGTCCAAATGATAAGCACTTAATGAATCAGTTGAACTGTTGGTTATCCAACTATTAATGATTTGTTCGAGGTGAAGCTCGGACCGCCTGAGTTGCTCAGACCGCCTAAGCTTCTTGTTACTCGGGAGTTCCTCGGAGAGGCATTGTTCCTCGGAGCATGTGAGTTCCTCGGGTAAGCAGTGTTCCTCGGGTAACTAGTCTTCCTCGCTGTAGTCTTATTCCTCGGAGCGTGTGGGTTCCTCGTAAGTGTTGGTAATTTCCATGTAGATAGCCACGTGTCTTCATATGATTGGTCCACGTCAGCAGATTAAATTTGGTATCAACACTCACCCTCCTGCAAAGGCCGATTATGTACTAAGGTCCCTACATGAGTTGAGATGAGCGTGCACACCCCAACGATAAATTTATCGCTCACATCCTTTATATAGTATTTCTCACCATAATTATATTTAGTTGTTGATGGTGATCCAAGACTTGTGGCATGCTGAGAAGGGGAATGTTGAAGGAGGAACCGACATCAGTGAGGGGAATGTTGAAGGAGGGAAATTTTGAGGAGGTAAGGGGTAACTGGGATGCATAGGGGGTGGCAGGGGCATACGACCGGTTAGAAGGGATACAATATGTGAAAGTTATCATTCATGCCTCCCAATTAATTTTGAAGACCCATTATATCCCCTTTAGTCCTATAATGATGTTCATCGTTGGACAAGAAATGCTTATTAAAAAAATAAAGCTCATTTGTGAGAGGTGAAGACGGTTTAAATCTTATTTTTGACATATGTGACACCAAACCTCTCACCCTTCCTCTATGGTCCTTCCCCAAGGTTTTTGTGAGGGTATCATTATCAAAGTCATCGAACGGGATTGAAGTTGATTGACTACTGATAGACTCTATTAATTTTAGATTCTTGGCCAAGTGAGGATGGAATTTATTATCTTTGTCTCGTCTTCCATGCACGTACAAGTTGGCCCTATTTTGTTCCTTTCCTTCATTTGGACTGCCTTTTGTCTTAGTCGACCACTCGTTCTTCAAATCTTTATAAGATTTTGAGCCAAGCCAATGGATGTGAGTTTTTTTGGCCCTATTCTTCTTGTTTTTCTCCCTTCACAGCATTTTCGAGTCCTTCGCCTCATTTTCCAAAAAATCATTCCATTGGCCGATTGACATCTCAACGTTCGGAGTGACTTTGTCTTTGAGCGCCAAAATTTCAGAGCTTGATGCTCCCTTAGGGAAATGCTTTTGCCTAAGGTTTCTCCGATATGTTCATAGTTGTTTAGCAACCTGAGAAAGAACCTTACTTTTTTGGTTTATCAAAAATGAAAATCATTTGTTGAGTTGCTTGTAAATGTCATCTTTGATAGTTGTATCTATGAGGTTCCAATTTTCAGTTCCTCCCACTCACACATTCATATTTGCTAAGGACAAACATTGGTATTTAAATTGTTGAACGTGATTCCTATCCCCTGTGGGGTTATTTCCTAATATAGAGAACCCAATGGGCTTTTTCTCAACTAACCCTGGAAATTTCAAAAGCGTTGCGCGTGTCTGTTGGATTAATGAGAGTACCATGTCTACTACAACTTAGAGTAGTGGAGTTTATTTCTGATGCAGATGTGTATTGATCTTAAATTCGTGATGAGAATTCTCCTCGAGATTGTGTCACGTCCTCAATTTGAGTTTTGTTTCCATTACCGCCCGACATTATCTATAAAAATAATAAAAGTTTAATGTTTATCTATAATAATAGATGCATAATTTAAAATTTCAATATGAAATTATAACTGAGAAAAATAATTATTTGACCATATATTATAATCTACCTTTCAATGGTAAGACTTTAATAAAAGTTCAATATCTCTGATCTCCATCCATCGGTATTTTTTTTTTAAAAACGTATGTATTTTTGCACATGGCCAATTAGGAGGAAGCGTATATATAATTGATGCATAGATGTCAGTGATATGAACTCAAAATCTCATCCTCTTAATCCTATTGTCAAGATTGAGTTTGACGTGCATGTGTCGCGAGACATCACAGTCATCGGCAATGCTCTTTGTACGTAATTATATCCATAAAAGGTGCATTTTTTTTCCTTCTCTAACAGCGTAAGAAATTTTAGTGCTCTATCGGAATTATGTACACAAAATGTATATTGTATAGCTTCAACCCAGCATTCTGGTAGGGAAAACAGAATACGATCAAACAAGTACTCTTGTTGGAGATGAACTCCACGATTTACAATGTAGTTAAATTTTTCAATCTTTCTATTCCCATACCAATAAATTGGAGTACCCACTGAATGAGGCTCATTAATGAAAGATATACGAGTGTCGTCCAATTGAAAACTATCCAACTCTTGTTGCCATTTATTAGCACCGTGACTCATTTTTCCTGAGAAAAATGAACGAGGGCGTGATTATGATTCCCATAAATAATGGCTCTAAGGAATCATTAATCGTGGACGTGAATCTGGTGCACTCATACACACATAAATACAAACATACACACATAAAGATATATGAATGCGATTGTAGAAATACTTGGGGTCGAATAATCCCGCTACTGACATAGCTTGTAATTAAAGTAGAGAACAGTATGGCCCAGGTCGTGAAAATCTTTGTGACCCGACCTTTGATTTTCTTCACGCAACGGTTACTTTATCGCTCATATTAAGTCTTCCCTTTACAATGAAAATTCCCCCAACAATGGGGCATTTGAGAAGGGGAGCATGGAATCAAACTATAGTTGCATAACAAGCCTTAATACCCCTCATTCTCCTCAACAAAATCGAACTCCACCAACTAAAATCAGTAATGGGAACACTGATTTATTACGTTTTGAATCCTGTATATGCGTGTGTATTTTCCACAAGTGAATACCATGTACGTGTGTGTATCTCACCATTAATTTATTAGGTTTTGAATACCTACTTTTGTCATTTAAGCCAACAAACCCTAAAGTTAATCCTAACATCAACCCTTACAAATATTAGTCGTAAAATTAACCCTTATAAACATTAGTCATAAAATTAATCCCTTACAAACATTACCTATAAAATTAATCCCGAATTTATCATCAATATTAAAATTAATCCAACATTAGTCATATATTTCGTTTCTAGACTTAAATCAACATTAGTCATTGTTGCCCAGATTATACTCAAGAGGGGGGGTGAATTGAGTTTTTACAAACTTTATGTCAAAATTAATATTTTAGAAAAATAGTAAATTTAAATCACTTAAACTAATTTCAGATTTATAAAACTATAAAGAATAAATCCAACAATATCAGATAAATGCAACTAACTAATTTAAACAACTAGAGATGCAGATTTTAACACACTAGGAATATTAAATTAATTTTCGTATTTAATATAAAGTGATATTCTGAAATTAATTATTTAATTCAAAAATAATTATTTTAACCTTAAAATTTATTTAGTCAAATTTCGGAATTAATTTATTTGCAAGATAGTGTGCTGAAAATATTAACTCAAGCAAGCATGTACAAATAAATAAATAAAAGTGCGTAAAATAAATGACACCGAAATTTAACGTGGTTCGGCCAAATCCCGGCCTACGTCCACGCGCCTAGAGCCCCTGTCTCCTTTGCGCTTCACTAAACCTGATCCACTTGCGGGTAGGATCAAACCACCGCGTACAACTGTTTGCAAGCTAACTCCGAGCTTCAAACCCCGTGGCCCACTTGCGGGTAGGAACCAATCACCGGTACAAACCGAAGCTTCAACAAAGCTTCACAACAAATCTGAATTTTTGTAGTACAAGATAAAACACTGAAACTCCTTAAAATACAATTTGTAATATGAGTTTCTCGTTCTTTAATGAGACTTCAATAAATGATGTTGAAGTAGGCACAAGTCTTCTTCTTCAATGATTGAGCAGATGATAAAATTTATTGCTCTCTTGAATGTGTAGCTGAGTAGTAAAATAAATTCTCTCAATAAGTCTTTCTCATATTTTCGTTCAAGTCTCTTATCTTCAATGCAGCTCTTCAAAGCTTTAAATGTGTCTTCAAAAACTAGCTGTTAGACACATGCATTTTGAGCATTAAATGCTCCTGATTTTCTGAGATTGTGTAGCTTCAAAATCATTTTCAAATCTGATATGCAGATCTTCATCTTTATTTTCTCCATAAAAATATAGTTGTTGTAGCATGGAAATAGACATCTGAAAATGTGGAGTCTAAAAGGTATATCACTCAGTATCCTCATTTGTGTATATTTGGATCTGCAAAAATATTAGTCCATATGCAAATAGAAATATCTAATGTGTAAAGGATATATAGATTAAAGTACATTTTTCTGTCAAGAAAATAATGAGACAAGTAAGTACATGTACAAAAAAATATTTCCCACACTGATATAAAAAGTTTCCGAAAAGATCTAGAAATAAATTTCTGACAGATATGTATATAAGGATTTTCGGACTGAAATACACACAAAAAATTCTGAAGGAAAATTTCGGACTGAGATATATATTAGAGATTTCCGAACAGATATTTATAAAAAATTTCGGACAAAAAATATATTTCTAATTTCGGTCAAAGCAAAACAGATATGTAAAAAAAACTTCAAAGCTCATAAAGAAGCTAAACTCATTCTGCAGCCCTAAGATGTAGTAGCCTTAAGGCTAGTCACGATGTGTGTGGTCAAAAGCATTTAAGGGGAATAGCAGGGCATGGACTCATGTCCTTTATCTAGTCAAGGTAAGTGAGAGGAATCAAAGATTATTTTTATAACTATATATATAAGAACAATTCGTACACATTTAGAAGAGGAATCCACTTTGTTTAATCGGCCAGAGATGGTGTCGTACTGCGCATGTATAGCATTAATTGCTCCTAGATAGAAACTGATAAGTCGGTCAAATCCAAGTCACCAAAAAAAAGAAGGTTTCGGCCAAAGGTACAATTCTTAAGCTATTGACACAGAGAGATTTTTTTAATTAATTTGTAAGATATGGGACTGACATCCGAATAGTAGCGAATGAGTATTCATGTAGAAAAAGTTGAAGTGAGCAGGTAGTTGGTACATAAAGATTCGTCAAATCTGATATATATGAAAACGCCAATATCAAAAACCCAACAGATATAAGGCTATAAACCTTCAATAGCAAAAAGAAAATCTACATGGCATGGGACAAAGCACTCAAGTGCTAGATCAAGCTATTTGGCCAAAACCAAAACCCACGCATGCAATTTGTTATGACAACAAACCAAAAAAATATTAAACATATAATGCATTGTATGTATATATATATAAACATATAGGCGCACATACAATATTTTTAACTTCAAAAATAATTATTCTGCAACTATTATAAAAGAATATTTAGTGTCAAAACAAATGATGCTAAAGTAATGGAGTATGGCCGAGAATAAAAAAAAAACAAGCCTAACATATTCTAACCAAATGATATATTAGTAAACAAAAATATTGTTTTAAAAATTCATTTTAGTTTGAAAAATAATTCCGAAAATTATTTTAGAATAAGAAATTCATTTTAAACAAAGTTGCACCAATTTTACTAAAAAATTATTTTCAGTAAAAATAATATAATTTTTCTTTTAGAAAAAATTTTGGCTCATAATTAATTAGTCACACAATAAAAAATCATAGATCAAGAAATATGCATGTGTGCCTAATGTGTCAAGTGCAAATGTGCACCACACGTGAATACCTTTTCTCAGATATGTCATTGAGTAGAGTCTAGGCGTACTGAGTCATGAAAATAAAACTTAAACATAAACAGATATAACTCACTCAGAATAGATATGTAATAAATATATGTATATCATGGTATATAAACAAGATTATACAATAATAAATATCTATAGAATAACCTAATAAAAATATGTTTGGAATCATCAAAATCAATATATTAATTTAAACTAAAATGTACATTAATTAAACTAATTTAATTAATTAGGGATAAAATACATTTTCGTTAACAGTCATATATATTTTTTTTTTGAGGATCAATATTAAAGGACACACATTTTTTTTATATTTCAGCCCTAAACCTAAACCAACATTAGCATCAATACACACAGATCAATCGGAGTTCTGTAGAGGGAGTAATCGACATTTTACTACAGGGTGTTTGATCTGTCAACATAGTAATCTGCCAGAATTTTGACGTGACTTTAAACGTGTGCAATTTGAATTCTACTTCGAATTAGAGTGTGAAACATACATTACTGGAAAGATATTTCTCTTAGCTATCCAATGAACTTCGAATCAGGTCAATCGGAGTTCTGTAGAGGGAGAAATCGAAATTTTACTAGAGGGTATTTAATCTGCCAGAAAATTTGAGATTTTTGTTTTTAAGCCTCAAATGTCTAAAATTTTATCGGGGAAGTGTTTGGAACCTTGATGAAATATATTGATGGAATAATGATATGGAAGTAGGTCTATGATTGAGTGTTGAACTTTAATTTTGTGAGAGAGTTAAGGTGGAGATTCATAGGCTTGATTGTGATGTACTCTAATTCGAGATGATAAGAATATAATTACGAAAGAGCGTGAGCGAGCTTAAATTCGTTAGGTCAGTGGGTTAACAAGGGGTAATTAGGACCCTTAGAGTTATGTTAATACTTGAATTAATACGAAAGTGAAATAAATTCGTAAAGCAAACAAGTACAGTGAATATTAGAGAGAAATATATTACGTACAAGTATGAAGAATTGGGTTGTGTAAATACCTACTGTTTTATAAGATTACTTGGGTTGTGAATGCCAATTGTGTGTTTCCTTGTGATAGGAACAAAGACTCGGGAAATATTAAGTTACGGGCTAAGTAAGTGAGTCCGGGGATATTGTTTGGGTGACACCAAGTTAGTAAATTAATGGGTGTGTTAATTAATTTAATTAGAGTCGGATTGTAGACTCGGGGAGGTATTAAATTAATAAGTGTGTTAATTAATTTAATTAGAGTCGGATTGTAGACTCGGGGAGGTATTAAATTAATGGGTGTGTTAATTAATTTAATTAGAGTCGGACCACAGACTCGGGGAAAGTATTATATTAATTGAGGCGTGAATTAATTATATTAGAGTCGGACATAGACTCGGGAGGGTCATTGATATACCCGTTTATATCCTCGGCTTAGACGAGGATTACCTCCACAACGGACGACCCTAAGAGGGGCCGACCCTTCACCAGACCCCAGCTGGCCTCCACCAGGCCCAGACGACCCTACGATGGGCCGACCCTTCACCAGGCCCTAGCCGACCCTACGATGGCCGACCCTCCACTAGGCTCCAGACGACCCTACGAGGGGCCGACCCTTCCCCAGGCTCCGGACGACCCTACGAGGGTACGACAGTACGAGGCCAGAATCAAGCCAGACTCACTACCGGAAGAAACTTTGCCCTCGGCCTCGTCTCATAGGCCGAGGGTGACATCATGACAGCGCGTGGTTCGGGACACGCGTGGAACAGTCATATGACACGTGGCAGACCGTTATAACCGAATCACACCCTCACGTGAGGGAATATTATGTCATCATTTGGAATCTACAGGTGTCAACAGGGAATTGGTTAGATCATTATTCACATGAACCATGCTTACTTGGGGGGTACACTACGCCCCCTAAGACCTATATATACTTGTCACCTACAACCCTACAGGGGATCGATCCACGAACAATAGCCCTAGCTAAAAATCTGCTTATACACACACAGTAGAGAGAGAGAGAGGGTTATGTACATTGTATCCAAGGCCATTGGTGCCCATACTTAGTGATCACACACTCACAGTGGATGTAGGCCAATTTGGCTGAACCACTATACATCATTGTCTAATTTCCTCTTATACTCATTCCCTTCTACACACTTACATACTTGTATACTTGCATCTCTATGGCTGCCATGGCTGCTACTGCTTGAGCTCACAATCACTTATCTGGTGGTGCTAAATCTTAGCATCATCAGTTTGGCGCCGTTTGTGGGAAACTAGAAGACATCTCTTCCTTTGTACAGCTTGACCTCGCTGGGCACTCTGGTGGTGAACCAACACTCCCCCTGAGAGGAGGTGTTTCACCATTGAAAGAGACCCACTAAGGTTCCCAAGCTCACTAGTATTTTCTTCAGTTCAACTTTTCATAGCTCAAGCACATGGCACCTGAGATGCCACCGCCACCGCTTCCCCAGCCGGATGAGGGGGAAGACCCAGTTCCAGTCAGCCGCCGCCTCAGTCTGAGATGGCTGACGTGGTAGCAGCCCTAAAGTCTCTGGCAGCAAGCCAGCGGATGATGCAGGAGCAGTTCACAGCTCTGAGCCAGAACATACTGAGACCACCAGGGGTCTCACCTGAGATGATTACTCCGGCAGCAGCCCCAGGACAGCATGAGGCCAAGGGACCACCCCAGGCGCCACGCAAAGACTTGCCACCCCCTCAGAGGCGTAGGGATGTTGCTGACCCCAGGCGTTTACGCCTGGGGAGGCAAGGAAACCCTTGCCCTGAAGACAGGTATGACGATCTGGAGGGGGAGGAGGCTCCAATAGAATGCTGGGAACCTTACGAGGTCTCCAACAACACTGTGCGACCCCTCCAAGACAGTAGGGGAAAGTGCGCGAGACCAAACCCTGATGACCGCCCAAGAGGCTCTGCTTTTGATCGCTTGAGCAGGGGTTCGGCCTTTGAAAGGCTAGGCCCAGTTAATGACCTGCGGGAACAGTTGTCCAGGCCAAAAAGCGCCGCGAGATCCAGGGGGGCAGCAGATGGCCGCCCCCGAGGACGAGATGACGGCCAGAGGGAGGTGAACAGTCGACACAGGCCTGCAGCAAAACCCTCCGTCCACCTCGGAGAGGCGGCAGGGGATAACATCGGCCAGGCCGACCCTGTGAGGCCCTGGAATGACTCAATCCAGCGGCTAGAGGATAAGATTGGTGACATATTGAAGAGCCGAGACCCTCTTCAGAGGGGGTACACCATAGGCTCACCCTTCATGGCGAAGATAGTTAACTTCCCCACGCCGTCAAAATTCAAGCCACCAATGGTCACCCCAAGGTATGACGGGAGCACCAACCCCGTCCACCACGTGGAGATGTATCAGTCGGAGGCACACATATACTCTATCTCAGATGAGATGAGGTGTCGTGCCTTCTCTGGTACCTTGACAGGGGCTGCGCATGTTTGGTACACATCTCTTCCGAAAAATTCCATTGGAAACTTTAAGCAGTTGGCAGACCTGTTCATCCATAATTTCTGCTTTGGGGTGAGGCCACAGAAGAAGACCACCCACCTGCTCAATGTCAAGCAGGGGAAGAGTGAGAGTCTGAGGGACTATATAGCCAGATTCAATAAGGAAAAGCTGGAGGTGGAAGACTATGAGGAGAGCATAGCTATGACAGCCCTGATTGGAGGGCTCCAAAAGGGGAAGCTGTTATGGAAGCTTGCTGAAGACCCTCCGAGGACGATGGTTGAACTGTTGTCGACAGCAGGAAAGGTGATGAACGCCGAAGAGGCGATGGCGGAAAAATATGAAGACGAGAGAGGAGGTGCTAGTGGGAGTAAATACCCTAAGAAGAACAAAGAGGGGAAGAAGAGGTCCTCGGATGACAAGTTCGCGGGGTACACCCCTCTGACGGTCAGCTGTGAACAGATTCTCAATGAGATTAAGAGTGACCGATCCCTGAAGTGGCCCGAGAAGCTAAGGGCAGCACCTGGCAAGAGGAACAAGAACCTGTGGTGCGAGTTTCACCAAGACCACGGCCACATAACGGACAAATGCTTCGCTCTGAAAGATGAGATTGAGAAGATGCTAAAGGAAGGGAAGCTCAGAAAGTACGTCGACAAAGCCGACTTCAAGAGGGGCCGAGGGGACGACCCCAGAAAGAAGCGAGTCGATGCCTGCAGAGAAGGTCCTCAAAAAAGAGGGGACGACCCTTCTGATGATGAGGACGACCCTGACCTCCCGCCGAGAGACGACCACGGTCCTGTCAAGAGGCTCAATATGATCTCGCTCGGTGTAGGAATAATCTACGAGGGTTTAGCAGGAGGAGGGTCTGAGGTCGCTGACAGGAAGGCCCATGTTGCGGAGGCTAAGGCAGTAACGAAGATGGTGCACTCAACCTTCCTAGAGGTCAAGTCAGAAAAAAGGAAGAAGGTTGACATGGACACTTTGATAGTGGGATTTTCAAGGATGGACTTCAAAGGCCTCTTGGCCCCGCATGATGACCCTCTTTTCATCACTACCAGGGTTCACGGGTGCGAAGTGCCGAGGATCCTGGTAGATGGGGGCTCATCCGCAGATGTGATGTTTTGGCCATGCTTCAAGGCCTTGGGCCTCAGTCATGCCAGACTTGTCCCATACCATCATCCATTGATTGGGTTCAGTGGGGAGAAGGTTCATCCCCTGGGAATATATGAGGCTGATGTCAGGATGGGGGACGAATGGCCGAGATGGCTCACCAAGAGGGTCAGTTTCTTTGTGCTAGATGAGCATGTGTTTTCGGCATACAACATCATACTGGGACGCGTGGCCCTCAAGGGGTTTGAAGCTGTGCCGTCCACAGTCCACCAGATGGTTAAGTTCCCTACCCCTTATGGGGTGGGGGAAGTCCAGGGAGACCAGACGACAGTGAGAGAATGCTACTACAACTCCGCTGAAGAAAAGGAGGCACACAAGAGGGCTACAACCACTTACAACATTGATACCCTAGACCCCATGGACGAGACGAAGCTCAAAAAAGGGGAGGCTGCGGAAGAGGTAGAATCCATCATCCTCGATGAGGATGACACGGAAAAAACCGTCCAAGTTGGCAAGTCTCTGAAGCCCAAAATCAAGGAAGACCTCATTAAACTGCTGAGGAAAAGGCGAAGTGTCTTCGCCTGGAGTCATGTAGATATGCCAGGGATTGACCCTGAAATCATGTGCCACAAGCTCAATGTGGTAGAGGGAGTGAAGCCGGTGAAGCAGAAGAGGAGAATTTACTCCAGAGAAAAATATGAGGTCATCAGGGACGGGGTCAAAAAATTAGAAGACGCTGAATTTATCAGAGAGGTCAGCTACCCTGAATGGCTGTCCAATGCAGTCGTTGTCCCAAAGGCCAACGGGAAGTGGCGGATGTGTGTGGACTTCACAGACCTCAACAAGCACTGCCCTAAAGACAGCTTCCCTCTCCCCCGCATTGACCAAATGGTAGACGCTACTGCAGGCCACGAGCTCATGAGTTTTATGGATGCCTACTCAGGGTACAACTAGATCTTCATGAACCCTGAAGACTCAGAGAGGACTGCCTTCATCACTGATAAGGGTACATACTGCTATAGGGTCATGCCCTTCGGACTAAAAAATGCGGGGGCAACGTTCCAGCACCTCGTAAATAAAATGTTCGAAGACCAAATTGGGAAGTCTATGGAGGTCTACGTGGATGACATGCTGACCAAGAGTTTGAAAGTAGAGGATCATGTGGCAGACCTGGAGAGGACCTTTAATACGATGGACAAGTACCAGATGAAGCTTAATCCGGCCAAGTGTGTCTTCGGGGTCAGAGCGGGGAAGTTCTTGGGGTTCATTGTCAATCAAAGAGGCATCGAGGCCAATCCTGAAAAGATAAAGGCCCTTATTGAGATGAAGACCCCCAACTCCATCAAAGACGTTCAGAGGCTCACAGGGTGAGTGGCTACCCTGAACAGATTTGTGTCGAGGGCTACAGACAGGTGTCTACCATTTTTCAAGATCCTCAGGAAGGCCTTTGAATGGAGTGAAGAGTGTGATGAGGCTTTCAAGGAGCTAAAATCATACTTAGGGTCTCCCTTGCTGCTGTCACGACTCGTGCAGGGTGAACGTCTTTACGTGTACCTCGCCGTCTCAGAGTCTGCCATCAGCGCAGCCATTGTGAGAGACGAGGATGGAATACAGAAGCCTGTATACTTTAACAGCAAGGCACTTCAGGGGGCAGAGCAAAGATATCCGAGGATGGAGAAGTTGGCCTATGCCTTGATCCATGCCTCAAGGAAGATGAAACCGTACTTCCAGTCCCATACTATGGTCATCCTTACTGACTCTCCTCTTAGGCAGGTCCTACACAAGCCTGAAAAATCAGGAAGGCTAATGACCTGGGCTATAGAGCTGGGGGAGTTTGACATTGTGTATCAGCCTAAGACAGCCATTAAGGGGCAGGCCTTGGCAGACTTCGTGGCTGAGTTCACCTGGGAAGATGATGAGGTCGAGGGTGAGACCCTCGGGAAGGCGGATACAGAAGACAAACCCGCAGAGACACCCGCAGATATGGCTGAGACGAGCACCCCTAGAAGGAAAGTGACTGAAAATGAAGAGGGAAGATACATCTTTAGACAAGGGTCCCTCTCTGAGGGAAATTTTTCTGAAGGAAAGACTCCGTGGAGCCTCTTCATTGACGGGTCCTCCTGTGATAGCGGAAGTGGTGCTGGACTGATACTATCAGCACCCGATGGCACAGACGTCGAATACGCCCTGAGGTTCAACTTCAAAGCCTCCAACAATGAGGCTGAATATGAGGCCTTAGTAGCATGCCTCTCCTTGGCCAAGTCTCTTAGTGTCGGCCAGATTTTGGTCCATAGCGATTCAAGGCTAGTCGTAAATCAGATACTAGGAGCCTACGAGGCTAAGGACGAAAGTATGGCTAGGTACCTCAAGAAGGTGAGATCATTACTGAAGGGCCTCAGAGAAGTGAAATTAAGGAGGGTACCTAGGCTTGATAATGGCCGCGCTGATGCCCTTGCTAGGCTGGCCTCGGCAACAAGAACAGACATCAGGAGGACGGTCCCAGTGGAAATTTTTCTACGACCAACTATTGAAGACGTCGAGGGAACACTTGGCATTTGCATGAATGTTTCTTAAGAACCGTCATGGATGGATCCTCTGATAAGATACATTAAAGAGGGAGAGATGCCAGAAGCAAGCCAAGAAAGGAAGAAGCTGAGATACAGGGCTGCTAAGTTCACTATCATCGGAGACACGTTGTACAAAAAGGGATTTTTGCTCCCCTTACTTAGCTGTGTGCATCCCTCAGAAGTCCTTTCTATTCTGCAAGATGTGCATGAAGGGTCGTGCTCAAGCCACATTGGGGGTAGATCCTTAGCGAAGAGGGTGGTCACCCAGGGCTACTGGTGGCCGACCTTGGGGAAAGATGCTGCAGCATATGTAAAGAAGTGTGACAAATGCCAGAGATTTGCTACCATCCCTCACCAACCTCATCAGCCCCTTACCTCCATCACATCCCCATGGCCGTTTGCAGTGTGGGGGATTGATCTGGTAGGACCCTTACCGAGAGCAGTCAATAACTATCGGTTCCTCATCATAGCAATTGACTACTTTTCAAAGTGGGTAGAGGCCGAACCGATGGTCACGATCACGGAGCAGAAGACCTTCCAGTTTATCTGGAAGAATATGATATGCAGGTATGGTCTAACCAACACCCTCATCTCGGATAACGGGACCCAGTTCAAGAATGCCTCTTTACAGAAGTACTGTGTGAGGGTAAGTATCAAACAATTTTTCTCCACCCCGGGCCGACCTCAGGCCAATGGGCAAACCGAAGTTACGAACAGGACAATCTTAGATGGGATTAAGAAGAGGCTTGAGGAGGCAAAAGGAAGATGGGTCGAGGAGTTATATGCAGTGTTGTGGGCATACAGGACGACAGTAAGGACCTCTACTGGGGAGACCCCCTTCATGTTAGCTTATGGATCAGAAGCAGTCATCCCCACCGAGGTCGAGTTTCCCACTCATAGGGTCCAAATGTACGACCCCCGGGGAAATACGGAAGAGAGGAGACTTGACCTGGATTTGATTGAGGAAAGAAGGGAGGATGCTGAGATAAGGCAAGCTTCCTACCAGCAGAGGACCGCAAGGTTTTACAACCAGAGGGTGAAACAGAGGCCAATCGCAGTAGGAGACTTGGTTCTCAAAAAGACTTGGCAGAAGCCCAATAAACTCCATCCTAATTGGCACGGCCCCTATAGGGTCACCGATGAAGTTGTCCCTGGGACCTATAGATTAGAAAACCTAGAAGGGGAACCATTTTCCAACCCCTGGAACACAGATCATTTGAAGAAATACTACCAGTAGTCTTGTAAGGTCTTGATAGACCATAGTTGTAATAGGAGTTGCTCCAACAGAACACTCGGAAAATTAATGAGAAATATCAGTGCTTCCTTCATCCTGTTGTCAGTCCTAGCATGAATGGAAACATCTATAGAAATCCATTAATTTGGAAAGTTGATCCCTCGGCTATAATGGGGATCAGTGGAGGGGACGACCCCACCACTGTCCTCAAGAAAGACGAGGGAAGACTTGAAAAACCATTAAATTGGTTAGTTGATCCCTCGGCTATAATGGGGATCAGTGGAGGGGACGACCCCACCACTGTTCTCAAGAAAGACGAGGGAAGACTTTAAAAACCATTAAATTGGTTATTTGAACCCTCGGCTATAATGAGGACCAGTGGAGGGGACGACCCCACCACTGTTCTCAAGAAAGACGAGGGAAGACTTTAAAAAACCATTAAATTGAAAAGTTGATCCCTCGGCTATAATGGGGACCAGTGGAGGGGACGACCCCACCACTGTCCTCAAGAAAGACGAGGAAAGACTTTAAAAACCATTAAATTGGTTATTTGAACCCTCGGCTATAATGAGGACCAGTGGAGGGGACGACCCCACCACTGTTCTCAAGAAAGACGAGGGAAGACTTTAAAAAACCATTAAATTGGAAAGTTGATCCCTCGGCTATAATGGGGACCAGTGGAGGGGACGACCCCACCACTGTCCTCAAGAAAGACGAGGGAAGACTTTAAAAACCATTAAATTGGTTATTTGAACCCTCGGCTATAATGAGGACCAGTGGAGGGGACGACCCCACCACTGTTCTCAAGAAAGACAAGGGTAGACTTTATTTAAAAACCATTAATTTGGTTACTTGAACCCTCGGCTATAATGAGGCCACATGAGGGGACGACCCCACAGTGGTCCTCAAGAAAGACGAGGGAGGGGTTAGTAGCAAATTAGCAAGGAACAAACCATAACAGAATTAAATATGGAAGACAGCAGTTATGGGAGACAGTTGTGAAAGGAAGAGACGATGGTATTAATATAAAGCATCAAGTGTTTTACAATACATAGAACAAAAACACAAAAATGAGGGTATGGGCCACAGACGGCCACCCTAAGAGATGATATCAGAAGGCAGAGCCTCAACATCAATGGGAATGGTCTCCTCTGTTACCAGCACCGGATGATCTTCAGATGTACCGACCCCTTCGAGCTGGACTTGGGACTCCACCTGGTTGAGGGCCTCGGCAATTAGGGGATCGTCCAATTGAACACCCTCCAGTGAAGGGCGCACAGAGGAAACCACATCGCCAAATTTGAGGACGACCCATCGGCAGGCCGTCCTAATCCCCCTTTCAAGATATTCAAGGCCGAAGCCTTGAAATTCATCTGAAGTCTTGTATGCCTCCACAGCATCAGCCTCAGCTTTCTTGATGGCTGCTTCCAGATCAGTCTTATGCTGGGCCTCCAGGTTGATCAGAGCCTCATCCTTGTCCTTGATCAACAAGTCCTTGTCCTTGATCAACAAGTCCTTAGCCTGCAGATCGGCGTCATGTTGCTTCGTCAGCTCATCAAGGACTCTAGCGTGATCAGTCCTTGTGCTCTCCAGCTCAGCCCTAGCAGTGTCCAACTCTGTCCGTAGGTCAGCCTCTTGTTGAATGGCCCTCTCAGCTTCATGGAATTTCTGTTGGTTCTCGGCCATCCACTTGGTGGCTGAGGTGAGGGCACAGACGGACTGCAAGAAAAAATGAACAAATGTCAAGAGGGGCCGAGGGAACAGTTAAAGAATGAAATTAAAGGTCAAGACCAATACCTGAGCAAGGGAGTGCAGACCGAAGTCGTACACTTTAGCAGGAGGCATCTTTGCCAAGAACTCGAAGTCAGAGGCCGATGGTGCAGAAAACATCGAGGCCTTAGCCGCCCTCAAGTTGGCAATAAGGGATGAGGGGTCGGC
Source organism: Sambucus nigra (assembly GCA_949130495.1). NCBI lineage: Eukaryota > Viridiplantae > Streptophyta > Magnoliopsida > Dipsacales > Adoxaceae > Sambucus > Sambucus nigra. Next base: position 369,678,366 of record OX422217.1, read on the forward strand.
CCTCATATGGGACAGATTCTGAGACCAGAAGGCCCCCATGCTCGACGAAGAGGTCGTACCCTCAGAGGCTTCGACCCTTGCCCTCGTCCTTGGATCAGGCCGATGCTCAACAGGAGTCTCAGGCTCCTTCCTCTTGTGGCTATCAGAGGTCGGCTCAACGACCGTCGGCCCTGAGGCCCTTGTCTTCTTTGGAGCTTGCTGAGGCTCCTTCCCCTTTTTCTTCGACAAACCAGCAAGTAGACTTGGAGCAGTCATTTCCCAGAGGTAGTCTGGTGTACCTGCAGGACGATCTGATAAGACGACGACATGTCAGAAAAGTTCAGAGATAAAGAGAGAACACTCCAAAAATAAGTAAAGAAGGGAAAATGTTCAGTATAACTCACATAGTTCTGTCAGAGGGCCGACCCTCAGACCAGCTTCTTTAAGGAAGCGAGGGGTCATCAGATCTTCGAACTTTGGGATCTCACCCTCTCTCCCTCGTCCCCTCAGATACTCAACAATATCCCTTTCCTCTAGGCTAAGTCCGGGGTCTTACCTATCTTTCATTGAGGGATTAGACCATTTGTTAGGGACCCTCGGACCATCGGCAGAAGGGGACGCCTCGGCGGAGCGCTCCCACGCCCCAGATATGAAGAAGAATCTCTTCTTCCAATCATGATTGGAAGTTTGGGACACGTGAAGAAGTTTCTTCTCAGACCTTCTCGCCCCAAGATGATAATATCCGGGCTGTTTAGATGAATAGGTGATATTATAGCAAGCCAAGAACACGTCGGACGAGGGCTCATCAGTAAAAGAGTTTTTCCACAAGGAAATGTAACCCAGAAACGTCCTCCAAGAGTTGGGTGGAAGTTGAGAGGGGGAGACGCCCAGAGCCGACAGAATATCGACAATGGCAGGGTGGAAGGGAAGTCTGACACCTACTTTGAACATTTTCTCATAGACTGCAACCTCTCCCTCTTCACCCTCAAAAACCCTCTCAGCCTCAGAGGGCACCCTCATAGTTACCCCAGAGGGCACTCCGTAAATATGCCTCCATATCAGAAGGTCCCTATCCCTAACAGAGGAGATAAAAGACGAGGCATGGGAGGTATCAACCTCATCATCTGTATCGTCGTCCTCGTCCTCACCCCCTTCCCCCTCATCACCTGCAGGAGGACCCTGAGGAAAAGCCACTTGGAAGGCATTGGGGGAAAGAGTTGTCACAGGGACAGCCTCAGAGGGGATCGTACCCTCGGCCTCTCGGGGAGGGCTAAGATCAGACGTGTCCCTTCTACCAGACGTTCCAACACCAGTTGGGGAGGAGGTTCTCTCGTCCATTTCACTTGGTTTGGGAGTGTCGGCAGGACGAGACGACGACCCACAAGACTCAGAGGGTTCAGATGGTCTTATGGTGGCAAGAGGAATGGGAAAGATGGGTCGTACCCAATTAGGGTCGGCCCTTCGTCTCCTCTCTTCCTCCTCCTCTATTCGTCTGATCTCGGTAAAGAGTTTCTCTCTCAGAGATGGGAATTCAGACACTAAGTTGTAAAGCCTCCTAAGCATTAAAGGGAAGACTCTACACTTGGAGAAATTACATTACACTTGACTAATTTAGCTACAAACAAGTGGGGAATTGACCAGGTTTGACTTTTGGATTGAACAAAGAACTTAAAGGTTTTCGTCAAGAACGATCCAAGAACCAGTTACCGGAGAAGACACCGGAAAAAGCTAAGGGGAACTCGAAGCTGATGTAACCCTATGACCCTAAAAAACAATCAGAATTGAAGACAAAGGAAAGCTCTTAATGAAGGAGAATACCTGATAAAGAGGGAGAGTAACGCTGCTGAGACCTGACGAAATGAAGGCTACAAGTGGCGAAGCTTACTGGTTCTAGAGAGAGAATAGACTTGGGCGCGAAGAAGAAGAAGATGAAGAGAGAGAATTTGAAAATCTCTTAAATACTTTGGTAATGAGTGGACCCATTTACCAAAGAAAGCTATAATTAGGGCACAAGGCCCCAAGCACACTGCACAGTCGCCCTGCCTTGGAAACTGGAACAGCAATGAGTATCTCCACAGGTGTCACTCACCTAACTGATCACACGTGTCTCGAATTCAGCAAATATCCCTCAGCCATCTCAATGACACCTATGGCTAAGGGCTGGGGGGTGATTGATATACCCGTTTATATCCTCGGCTTAGATGAGGATTACCTCCACAACGGATGACCCTAAGAGGGGCCGACCCTTCACCAGACCCCAGCTGGCCTCCACCAGGCCCAGACGACCCTACGATGGGCCGACCCTTCACTAGGCCCTAGCCGACCCTACGATGGCCGACCCTCCACTAGGCTCCAGACGACCCTACGAGGGGCCGACCCTTCCCCAGGCTCCGGAAGACCCTACGAGGGTACGACAGTACGAGGCCAGAATCAAGCCAGACTCACTACCGGAAGAAACTTTGCCCTCGGCCTCGTCTCATAGGCCGAGGGTGACATCATGACAGCGCGTGGTTCGGGACACGCGTGGAACAGTGCGCGTCAGACTCATATGACACGTGGCAGACCGTTATAACCGAATCACACCCTCACGTGAGGGAATATTATGTCATCATTTGGCATCTACAGGTGTCAACAGGGAATTGGTTAGATCATTATTCACATGCACCATGCTTACTTGGGGGGTACACTACGCCCCCTAAGACCTATATATACTTGTCACCTACAACCCTACAGGGGATCGATCCATGAACAATAGCCCTAGCTAAAACTCTGCTTGTACACACACAGTAGAGAGAGAGAGAGGGTTATGTACATTGTATCCAAGGCCATTAGTGCCCATACTTAGTGATCACACACTCACAGTGGATGTAGGCCAATTTGGCTGAACCACTATACATCATTGTCTAATTTCCTCTTATACTCATCCCCTTCTACACACTTACATACTTGTATACTTGCATCTCTATGGCTGCCATGGCTGCTACTGCTTGAGCTCACAATCACTTATCTGGTGGTGCTAAATCTTAGCATCATCAGTCATAAATTATTAAGTGAGAAAATTAATTACGTTGAGTCGGGCCACAGACTCAGGAAATTACAAGCAGTGTACGGGATTTTGAGTGCACGGTAAAGATGGAGTTTATATTATATATATACGGTGTAGTGATAGTATATATATATATATATATATATATATATATATATATATATATATATATATATACGTGTTCATATATTGTGTGTGATATTAAATTACAGGCAGTGTACGGGATTTTGAGTACACGGTAAAGACGGGGTTTATATTATATATATACGGGGTAGTGATAGTATATATATATACGTGTATATATTGTGTGTGATATTAAATATTAGTGACTAGATATTTATTCAATTTATATACTCTAATGCTATCAAGGGAGGTTGCGCGATGTGGGTGAATCCCCTAGCTTGAGGAGTAGGGCGAGTATATCCCCTTGTCATAGCGTCCGGTATATATGGGTGATGGATGTATCTTACTTTCAGGGAAGGAATATGACCGCCTCCACTACGTTTATATTTTGGGCCAAGTTGGTGAGCGATTCCAACTTGGATAACTAGGTTTTGTGAGCACACCTAGTGAGATAGCATTTTAGAGGGAATCATCCGGCGAGGGTATACTCGAAGGGATGGATGTACGTATATTATATGTGTGGATATTGTGGTAAAGGTACATATATAATGGTAGTAAATATTATATACGGGTAATAATACAGTGTGTGATGTATTTACTTTATATAACTAGTGACACGGTTATATGCTAATATTTAAGAGGAATTAAGTAAGTTAATTGTGAGATAACTTATAATTCAAGAATCATTATACTCGGGTTAGAGTAGTATGGCAAGGGGTGGTTATACCAGGACTAGTTGAACGGGGTAGTACAACTAGGTGGGGTTAGGGTAACCGGTAGGTGTGCACAATAGTGGAGGGGTGAGAATGTCCACAAGGGAGTGCGACACTAACTTAAATATGAAGCGCATTCATGCATTTTAAATTACTGCAGTTAATTCACTTGCTAAATATTTTCAAAATGTTTTGGGTTCTAACCCTTGCTATAAAACTATTTTCAAAACCTTTTAGGTGTCCAGCCACAGGGACGCCATGATTGATATTCTATTCCAGGGACACGGAGCTCTAGCATATGTGGATGCTAGCAGGAGTTTGGATTAGACGCATCGTTCATTCATTCCTAGAGTAGGAATCATTTCTCAGTTCAGTTTTATTTAGGGCTTGTCGCCCAGACTTCTCAGTACAGTTTTCAGATGTAATCCTTCAAGTGTTTGATGTTTGTATTGGATTATTTTACTTTGGTGGCCGATGGTTTATTCGGAAAGTTATTTAAATTAATTATTCAGTTGATTTATTCAGTTGTGTGAATGGTTTATATTTAATTCCGCATGTACTATTTTGTTAAATTAAAAAGTTAAAATTTGGCACCAGTTTTTGGAATACTAGGTGGTTAGTATGTTTTAAAAAGTTTTCGACAGTGATGCTAAGGATGATCCAACTGGGATTCCTGTTTTAATTTGGTATAGGACTGATCACCCGGTATTTTATTAGGCGGGGTGTCACAGACGGTATCAGAGCATCAGGTTCTAGTGTCCTTAGGATCTGTGCGGCTTTTCACGTTTCGGCTTAGCAATATTTGATATAGAGCCCTATTATAGGATTGTTGTATTCTCATACGTATGCGCATATACGTTCTTCTGCCAAATTTATATTTGAGAGTGAACTCATACAAATTCGATTCTCATTCCAGATGACGCCCAGGAGAGAGAGAGCAGCTAGGGCAGTAAGGGGAGATGAGACGAGGGAGACTCGTTAGGAGCAAGAGTTACCGTAGCTTCAGCCAGAGATGATTTTGACAGCACAAGTAACTGAAATAGTTGCACAGACAGTTAAAACGACGGTGGTCACAACGGCAGGGTACTTTCCACGGGATCCGCCACAAGTGTTAGTGGCGCCGGATGTTCAGACTTACGCGGGGTCGTCGGAGTGGAAACACGAAAGAGAGGTTATTTTTAGTAGGAACCCACCAGAGTTGCAAGGGGGTTCAGCGGTAGTACTAGCATGTCAAGGAAGAGAGATATCCAGCGTCACCTACGCATGGGAGCTTGTGATAAGGTGCGGAAGCAAATGCTAACCACTTTTAGTTTAGTGGGAGTAGTGCTACAGTGGTGGGAGTCGATCACCACAGTTGAGGAAAGGGACACACTAGCTATTGCAGAGTTTTGGGTGCGGTTCGACCGCAAGTATTCTCCTCCAGCGGTTGAGATCGAAACGAGGAGAAAATATTATGATATGACTCAAGGGGACCGTTAAGTGGCCGATTAAGAGGAAGAATTCACTCGGTTAGAAAATTTTGTACCAGATGAGGTAAGCAAGGAAAAGAGAAAGAAAGTAAAGTTTATGGATGGGTTAGTCTGGAGAATCAGATAACCTTTAATTGATAATTTCGCATTAGTAAATTATACTGATGTCATTAACGCAGCACTCCGGCACTGTCGGAAATATCGCTTCCACGTGAAAGGAAGCGGGAGGGGAGTGGAAACTAGCCAGTCGGATAAGGAAGGAGGGAACAATACCAGTGGGGTATCCCAGCAGCAGACTGGGGGAGATCAGGGGCAGGATTTCCGACAGGGAAACTGCGCCAAACGATTTAGAACTGGAGGCTATCTGCAGGATGGCCAGGGAATTCAACAAGGTCGGCATGGAAGGGACCAGTGGCAGGGTGAATGTATTAGACGGTGTTTCGTCGGTGAGAAAGCGAGACACTTGAAGAGAGATTTTCTTAATCAAGGCAGGGGGCAACTATAGGACGAGGTCCTGGATGTACAGCCACTAAAGCAAGTCATTGGTGCATTCGAGCAGGGAGAAGATGCTCCAGAACTCGAGAACCAACCGTTGCAGCTAGAGTATGGAGGTAATTATTTTTACCCTAGGGGCATGGGGTATATTTTTGAGTGACAGGGAGGATGTCACAATATAAGTCTTATTTTTCACTAAAGTTCGCGGTTGAGGCGAATTTAGTGAGTACGTTGGCGGTAGCACCCAAAACATGTCGATAAACTTTCCGCAGAGTAACGGAGTTCCTTGGTGTTCTTCACGGAAGAGTGAAAGTGTAGACTGAGTGAAAGTTTGAATTATGCGAGGAATTACTACTTTCGATAATTATGGGAGTGGGGTTGATAACATTTCCTAAAAAAAAAAAAATCAGCTGGATAGCGATGGAATTTAACTATAGTGGATAGTGGTGTAAAATTTTGGTGTTCGCGACACCGAGGTATGGTTGGTACTAGGTATCACCTGAGAGGGCGTATAGCCTATATATGTAGATATATATATATATATATGTTGTATTGCGTGGTGCGATAGCACATAGTGAAGTTTTGTGTTCTCACATTTTATCACGGTAAGTGGGGATGTTTACTGAAGTGAATCAGGGTGGTTAGATTTAATTTCGAGCAAAGAGAGATATCTCGGGGTTTACTTTGCGCTAGGACTAGTGATAGTAAGGGCGCGGTATTTTATGTTGTCTTTAGTAGCATAAGGGTAAGCATATATACTTTTGTGTTGAGAGACAAGTATTTATGGGGAGATGTTTGGACGTTAGCACATGGGTTGGGTACCCGGGCGGTAGATATATATGTATATATATATTTATATATGTGATATGACTACGGGATTCGAAGTTATATTATTGGTTACGACTAGCATAGTCGGGTAACTTTCATGCGGTAGAGCGCGGGGATATGGTGTATGGGCACCCGGGTTAATTAAGGCAAATTTTGTGCGGTCAAGCGCGGGTATAGGGTGTATGGGCGCCTTGGCAAATTTTAAATGCATACTTGTGTAACGTATGGTTAGAAGCGGATGGGATAGATATAGCGGGGCTTGGAGGCACATGACTAGTGAGTAATATGTGAATATTGGAACACCAGGTTTATCTTAATTTCGAGGACGAAATTCCTTTGTAAGGGGGGAAGTATGTAACACCCCGTATTTTTGTACATTTAATATTTCATTAATTCGAAAATTTTAAATTACTTGTGTGTTGTAATTTTAATTGAATTAATTTTGTAAATATATATATTTAAATATTAATCGGGGAGTGAATGGTTAATGTTTAGGGAAATTTATTTACTAAGTGAATGGTAATAATTTAATCGCGTCATTTCGGATATTAATGACGGGGTATGCACTTATCCCAGCCAGGAGTCGGTATAGACTAAATTGGGTGTGAGATAAGAATTTTTATAAATTAATTGGAATGTCAATTCTGAGTGCGCGGTTGTGTCCGGATGGGTCGCGATAGTCAGAAAAGAGTACCCGGGGGTAGTAATTGGGTCTCGAGGCATTTTTGAGCATAGTCGGGCCCACACGAGGTGATTTGGGCTATTTTAATTAGGCCCATTAGGTGAAAAACGGGATGGAGGGTTTTAACCTAAGTGAGGGATTAGGAAATCAGCAGCCAACACAATTCTAAGCCTAGGGCTTGAGAGGGAAATTGGGGGAAAGCTTAGCAAAAGCCAATCTGGGGATTTTGGAGCCAAATTAAGGGACTACGTCAACGGATCAGACACTACGAACACTTACAGGCAAGTGGTTAACTGTTGTGATCTCTAAATTGATGATAATCAATTCATATCATAGTGATGTGTAAACCAAAATTCGTTTTGGGGATAAATGCGTATAAAAATGGGGGTTTTGTTCATGTAGCTATTGAATGAGATTCAAAGTAAGAAATAGGTGTATTATATATCCCTAAGTAAAGATAAAATGAAATTTGAATATAATTGATGATTAACATGGAATCTTTATGAGTTCTTGGATGAAGAATATGAATCTTGAATGACTTAGGGTTTAATTGATGAACACAAGATGTCAACCTGCCTAAATTTTTGACACAAATTTAAACGTATGCCATTTGAGTTGTACTTCGAATTAGTGTGTGAACCATACATTCCTGGAAGGTTATTTCTCTTAGCTATCCAATAAACTTGGAATCAGATCAATCGGAGTTCTGTAGAGGGAGTAATCGACATTTTACTACAGGGTGTTTGATCTGTCAACATAATAATCTGCCAGAATTTTGACGTGACTTTAAACGTGTGCGATTTGAATTCTACTTCGAATTAGAGTGTTAACCATACATTAATGGAAATGTATTTCTCTTATCTATCCAATGAACTTGGAATCAGGTCAATCGGAGTTCTGTAGAGGGAGAAATCGAAATTTTACTAGAGGGTGTTTAATCTGCCAGAAAATTTGAGATTTTTCTTTTTAAGCCTTAAATGTCTAAAATTTTATCGGGGAAGTGTTTGGGACCTTGATGAAATATATTGATGGAATAATGATATGGAAGTAGGTCTATGATTGAGTTTTGAACTTTAATTTTGTGAGAGAGTTAAGGTGGAGATTCATAGGCTTGATTGTGACGTACTCTAATTCGAGATGATAAGAATATAATTACGGAAAAGCGTGAGCGAGCTTAAATTCATTAGGTCAGTGGGTTAATAAGGGTAACTACTGAATTGATATAACAAGGGGTAACTAGGACCCTTAGAGTTATGTGAATACTTGAATTAATACGAAAGTGAAATAAATTTGTAAAGCAAACAAGTACAGTGAATATTAGAGAGAAATATATTACGTACAAGTATGAAGAATTGGGTTATGTAAGTGCTACTGTTTTATAAGATTACTTGGGTTGTGAATGCCTATTGTGTGTTTCCTTGTGATAGGAACAAAGACTCGGGAAATATTAAGTTACGGGATAAGTAAGTGAGTCCGGGGATAATGGTTGGGTGACACCAAGTTATTAAATTAATGGGTGTGTTAATTAATTTAATTAGAGTCGGATTGTAGACTCGGGGAGGTATTAAATTAATAAGTGTGTTAATTAATTTAATTAGAGTCGGATTGTAGACTCGGGGAGGTATTAAATTAATGGGTGTGTTAATTAATTTAATTAGAGTCGGACCACAGACTCGGGGAAAGTATTATATTAATTGAGGCGTGAATTAATTATATTAGAGTCGGACATAGACTCGGGAGGGTCATAAATTATTAAGTGAGAAAATTAATTACGTTGAGTCGGGCCACAGACTCAGGAAATTACAAGCAGTGTACGGGATTTTGAGTGCACGGTAAAGACGGAGTTTATATTATATATATACGGTGTAGTGATAGTATATATATATATACGTGTTCATATATTGTGTGTGATATTAAATTACAGGCAGTGTACGGGATTTTGAGTACACGGTAAAGTCGGGGTTATTATTATATATATATACGGTGTAGTAATAGTATATATATATATATATATATATATACGTGTATATATTGTGTGTGATATTAAATATCAGTGACTAGATATTTATTCAATTTATATACTCTAATGCTATCAAGGGAGGTTGCGCGATGTGGGTGAATCCACTAGCTTGAGGAGTAGGGCGAGTATATCCCCAGGTCATAGCGTCCGGTATATATGGGTGATGGATGTATCTCACTTTCAGGGAAGGAATATGATCGCCTCCACTACGTTTATATTTTGGGCCAAGTTGGTGAGCGATTCCAACTTGGATAACTAGGTTTTGTGAGCACACCTAGTGAGATAGCATTTTAGAGGGAATCATCCGGCGAGGGTATACTCGAAGGGATGGATGTACGTATATTATATGTGTGGATATTGTGGTAAAGGTACATATATAATGGTAGTAAATATTATATACGGGTAATAATACAGTGTGTGATGTATTTACTTTATATAACTAGTGACACGGTTATATGCTAATATTTAAAAGGAATTAAGTTAATTGTGAGATAACTTATAATTCAAGAACCATTATACTCGGGTTAGAGTAGTATGGCAAGGGATGGTTATACCAGGACTAGTTGAACGGGGTAGTACAACTAGGTGGGGTTAGGGTAACCGGTAGGTGTGCACAATAGTGGAGGGGTGAGAATGTCCACAAGGGAGTGCGACACTAACTTAAATATGAAGCGCAATCATGCATTTTAAATTACTGCAGTTAATTCACTTGCTAAATATTTTCAAAATGTTTTGGGTTCTAACCCTTGCTATAAAACTATTTTCAAAACCTTTTAGGTGTCCAGCCACAGGGACGTCAGGATTGATATTCTATTCCAGGGACACGGAGCTGCAGCATATGTGGATGCTAGCAGGAGTTTGGATTAGACGCGTCGTTCATTCATTCCTAGAGTAGGGATCATTTCTCAGTTCAGTTTTATTTAGGGCTTGTCGCCCAGACTTCTCAGTACAGTTTTCAGATATAATCCTTCAGGTGTTTGATGTTTGTATTGGATTATTTTACTTTGGTGGCCGATGGTTTATTCGGCAAGTTATTTAAATTAATTATTCAGTTGATTTATTCAGTTGTGTGAATGGTTTTATATTTAATTCCGCATGTACTATTTTGTTAAATTAAAAAGTTAAAATTTGGCACCAGTTTTTGGAATACTAGGTGGTTAGTATGTTTTAAAAAGTTTTCGACAGTGATGCTAAGGATGATCCAATTGGGATTCCTGTTTTAATTTGGTATAGGACTGATCACCCGGTATTTTATTAGGCGGGGTGTCACAGGGGTCCCCCTAAAACATACCAAGTCATTCCTCCACCAAAGATGTCTGAACCAGATAGAGGCACCTCACGGATCTATGGGACCACCTTAGTCGGGTCTTCATAAGTTTAAAATTTGATCATCACCTCAAGTCACTCAATCCCAGGCCCCTACCCACCAGCCCAAACCAAAATTGGAAGGTCAACTCATATTGCGAGTTCAATAAAGGGATGACCATATTACATATAATTATTATGCACTTAGGGATGCCATCCATGACCTCATAAACTCTCCAAGCATCCCACCAAATCCCAATTCCCCTTCCACCTCAATGTTTCCCTCTCCCAAACACCAATCCATCCACCCTCATAGTCCTCATTCATCAAAAATCAAAAATAAGGGCACCCCCATCCAATTACCAACCACTGTGGGTACTCCCTCATTGATAGTACTGATCATCTTTGAAAGTAAACCTGCCACCTACCATATGACTTTCTTCATCAAATTCATACACTTTCAACAAACCAATAATTACAGCCCAAGCTTACTCCTCATCATGAAATTCATGCTCTCTAAAGAATTAGAGTACTGGCACCATCAGAGCAAGACACCAATCACTCATTTGAATGGGAGGAAAGGTAAGCTAAAGATCTCTTGGATACATATCACATTACCTTAGTAATACCCATCTAATCCATCGGTGGGGATGAAATCCCTTCAGAAATACACCTATATGCCGCCACTGATTCTGATGCAAGTGACAATGATTACTCTCCCACTTCCTTAGACACCTTACTAGTTATCACTTCAAAAATTAAGGGAGATGCCATGTCTACCAGTCACCAGTTAGAGGAATCCATAGTTCAAAGACCAAGTTACCTGATCCCTCTGATTTAGATGTGTGAATCAGATAGACAACTAAGAGAAACCACTATTCACATGGAGCTTTAGAATTTTCCATGAGTTATTATAAGAAGAGTAAGAGAGAATCAGAGCCCACGAAGCCCATAGGGATGGCACTTAGGAAGCTGAATTAAAGAATAACCGAAACTAATAACATATGTCACCCACCCTAGTCTCCTAAGATAAAGGTGGAACTGAATCTAAGAGTATTAATGAGTCATGTCCCCTAAAATGGTATTCCACATCGCCTAGCATAGACAATACAAGACTCTCACTCGGCTCCTCCCTGACAAGGTGACGCGACTTAAAATTTGTCTTAAAAGTGCGTTCACTCTAGGTTCAAGTGAAAACCTATCGCTCAAGTAATAACCCAGTAAGTCGGGATCGAATCCACAGGGAAAGAAAATGTCAACTAGTATTCAGGAAACTTATTAGATCTGAAAATGATTTCTTAAAATAAACAAAAAGATGATTAATGATTTTGGAAGATTTCTAGCGAAATAAAACTTTTCTTTAACAAAAGAAAACTGGAAATTTTAATGAAGGCAGTCTAAAAATTACAGGAAAAACTTTTAGTCAAATGGGAGAAAACAGGGTAGAATACAATCCCTCAATCCTTAGCAAATTATCATAGAGAATACTAGATTTGTAAATTAAAATAATTGATTAGATCCAACCTTTATAACATCTAAGCATTACATATATGAGGTTCAAGCCTGCATCATATGAAATCAAAAATAGCTCTAAAGCGGTGAATGATAAATTATACTAGCAAAGCTTTCTTAAACATCTCAAGTACCTAGGGCAAGAGAGATTAAAAGATTGACAGTTTTTGTATAATTTTCTCTCACGATTCAATCAATATTTTAATTTAACCTCTATTTTCTACATGGATAATCTGCCTTGGATTGAGTTCATGTACCCCTACCCTTGGGAAATTTAGCTACTCATAATTGGATTGAAGAACAAATTCATACTCAGAATTATGGAACTACAAGACATGGGAAATAAATCTGCAAATAATAAAGTAAAAGAGAATAGAATGATATTACTTGTATTCAGCAACAGGAAAATAAATGAAATTGAAATCCAGATAACTTCTCCTTAATCAGCAGTACAAACTAAGGTTCTTATGAAAGAAATTTAAACTTCTGAATGTTTCTCTCAAAAACTAACTCTCAAATTCTTTAGCTAATTTGTAATCTACCAACTTGCTACAATTCTCTCTCTACTTTCTTGGTTGGTCTGTTCAAATGATATAGGGCACTAGCTTTTATAACACCAAGTATCGAAATTGATAGCCAATAATGCTTGTTGGTACATTTTTCCAAGAGTTGCTCTGTTTTAATTGAACCATTAATTGTCAGCATTTCACACGATCGGACCAGTCCGGGTCAACCTCGGATCGGTCCGAATACACCGGATCGATTCTTTTCTTTTTATCGGATCGGTCTGGGCCTAGTCGGATGGGTCCGAAGTTTTGCTTCCATCGGTTCGTCATCAATCCGGGGTCTACTGGACTTTGTCAATTTCGGATGGATCCGGATCCAAACCGGATCGGTCCGAAATTCTTCTAAGTTGACTTTATCCTTAAAACTTTGACTGACCATATCTTTTGATCTAGAACTCCGATTTGAATGTCGTTTCTTCCTATACTCTTGTGAACTCATGCTCTTCAACTTCAATTTTGAAGTTGCTTCTGAATTCCGAATGGAATTTACACTTTTGCCCTTTCACGTTTCTGCTAGTTTTCTTCTTTTCTTTTATTGCATTCCATTCCTGAAAACTTCATCACAATTACACAAAAACTAGGGAATTTTGTTAGAAACGAACAATATAGTGATATGGACTAAAAATGATTCAATTACCTTGTTCGAGATATTAAAATCACTAACTTAAGGGGCTACATTCGAAAGAATTTACGCTTGGTCAAATCCCCCTAGCTTAGGACTTTGCACGTCCCGGGCAATGTATCTGAATCTAACCAAAATTCAACTCTTGAAAATTCCTTTATTAAAATAAAATTCCACTTTCGCAGGCACGCGATTGCATTGAGCATATGCAACAAGCCTTTAAACCCCTAGGTTACCCTAATAGGACGCGTTTTGTCTCGTGAGGGTTTGCAGTGAATACACCCACAAAATTCTTTATTGACTCAAATAAATATAAAAATTTGTACAATTTAAACTTTTCTGCAAAATAATCACCAACAACTCATATTCAACTTTCGCAAACCATAGTGTGTGTGTGCAAAGCCAAAAGTTAAACCTCAAACTTCCACCGATTGAGCATTACGTTACTTTCCAAAAATTCGTTTTGATTCAAATTCTTACGGATTGCACTCACAAACGAATCACTCGGATTGTGGCTATTTTCTCTCGGTATGCATGATATAAAGAGTAAATATAATGGACACAAATTCATGCATACAAAATTGAAAAGAAGGAAATATATGGTGAAAAGATCTCATCATCGGAGAACAATTATTAGGAAACGGGAACATCATCTCTATTTCACACCATTTAATCTCTCATTTTATCTTTTTATGTCTTAGCTCTCCACGCGGTAACCAATTTCGCAATTTAGACTCGGTTAGGACTTTTTGGGTTAAAAGGTGTAAAGGGTAAAAATGTGAGTGGAATGTTCGGAATTGGAAAATTTTCTTATGATGTCCATTACTGCTTTTTCGGGCATTTGCTCATTTTCCTCTTTCTTTTTTTTTCATTTTTTTTTCTTTTTTTTTTTTTTTTTCTTGCCCCTTTTTGTTGCACTTTTCGGACTTAATTTAATTTCCATTTTCGTAATTTCGGGCTATTTGGTTTTTTCGGGTTATCAAACGAAAGGGAAATATTTTTTTAGGCTCAAAGTGGGTTGCAAAGGGATGATTTTTTTTTTTTTTACAACTTTTTATGGCTAATATTTTTGGGTAAGAAACGAGGGCCTACTTCATTGTCCAAATTGCTAATCACATTACCATATGCATCTCGAGATTAGTTAAGTTTAGAGATATATTTAGCACGAATTTCGAGATAACATTTCACACATTTCCCATAACCGATCAAAATAAAGGATTGAGATCATCAAAGACTTATTAACACGCTGAAAATAACTTTGAGTTAATCATAAACTCGGATTGATTTAAAAACTCAAAAACATCGATAGGCTTGAAACTTCACCGGTTTTGATCAATCTCCACACTTATTCGTTAAGTCGTCAATTTTCGCACAATTTCCATCTTCGGTCCATTTTGGCTTAGTGCATTATGAATTTTACAATTTGAGACTTTAAATAGAATAAAGGTGATATTTTTGAAAATTTTAAATTCCAATTTTTATTTATTTTGAACAAAAATATTTTTTTTTATGCGAAGTTTTATGAATACGCACCTGTCATCCCCCCTAACTTAATGATTTGCATTGTCCTCAAGCAAAGGATAAGAGAGATAAAGAAGATAACATAAAGAGTGCGAGAAATAAAACAAGCCAATATTATACTAAAACTGTATATTACAAACTGTGACAACACTGTGGAAACAAATAAAAGAAAAACAACAAACATAGATAGAAAAATCCTAAAAGGGGAGAGGGCAGCCTAAGGGGCGGTTGGGGGATGGGAAGTACTGGGAGCAGTAGGATCATATGGATTATAATAGTAAGGAGGAAGAGGGGCCTCGGGTCCCGCCTGGAGACGATACAAGTCGGCCTGCATACGCAGGACCAAACTCATGTCCCTCTCGTAGGAGGACACATGTGCGTCAAAACGCGTTTCAAGAGAGAGAACGCGCTCAGTTAAGCCCGTACCAACCGAAACATAAACCGGATCAGCTATCTCATCATACTCTTCCTCGTCACCTTCCCCCATCTCAACATCCTCCTCGTCACTCTCTTCGTCACTCAAATCACCACCGCGCCTTGCACGGACTAGCTGAATTTTCCGCTCACTTCGAGTGCGGGACTCTTGACCTAAAGGCTTAGGCAAGTTGATAAGATCCTGAGGTGGTGCAATCCCGGCATCCCGAAGCATGGATGTAATGAGTCGACCATAAGGAAGAGGAGCGCGGACCTTTTTATCATAAGCCATAAAAAGGATATCGGTGTAAAAAGTCCGGGCCAAGTTGATCACGGTCGCAGGGTCGAAAAGATGATACATCATAGTGGCTTGGCGAGGCCTCATCGTCGAATCATTGGAGGTTTGCAAGATATTGGCACAAACGATATGAAAGGTGAAGCGTTCCTTGTCGGATAAGGGACCGACGGGAAAGGTCTCGGTATTCCAAACTGCACCGGGCTGGATTCGCGAGATACAAACCTCCTTAGAGAGAACGGGATTGGGACTCGGATAATCAAATTGGGCCGGAGTGATCACACCAAAAGACTCTAGTTTATGTGCCACAAGTTCAAGTGAGAATGGGATAGGGATGGAATCCACATAGGCTTGGGATTCAAATTCAGCGGTACGGACAAGAGATCCGTAGAACTGACGCACTTCATTCTCCCAAACTGCCTCATAAGGTTCATTGA
Organism: Sambucus nigra; assembly: GCA_949130495.1. NCBI lineage: Eukaryota > Viridiplantae > Streptophyta > Magnoliopsida > Dipsacales > Adoxaceae > Sambucus > Sambucus nigra. Next base: position 369,694,393 of record OX422217.1, read on the forward strand.
AGTAGCGGCACTAGCCCCGTGACAGGAAAAGGGTTGTGACAGAATTGGGCATTTGATCCCACAACACTTGATGTTCGATATGAATCTTGCGCGTAGGGCTGAAAAACTTACGGCACCAATTTGCTTCGCGGCGGGAACGGTACTCTCCATGTCCGTCGGGAAGGACTTCAATGGAGGTATACTTCTGAGGAGCAACCATGGATATGGAGGATAGAAACAGTAATGGAGAAGAGAAGGTAAGTGTAGGTGAAGGTGTGAAGAAAATGGGTAGGGTGATGGGTGTATTTATAGTGGGTGAGTAGGAATTTGGAGGGAATGAAAGGGTGGATGAATTTGGACGAATTTTTGAAGGAAGTGAAGGGATTGGGGAAAGTGAAGAGGTGTGGATCGAAGAGGTGGATCTTGGGAAATGAATTCTGCAGACCACCGGACCGATCCGTCTTACCGGATCGATTCTTTAATTCACCCGGACCGATCCGCCTAACCGGATCGATTCTTTTAATATCAGCCGGACCGATCCGGTCTGCTAATTTTCTAAATTCTTCCTCTCTCTTCTTTTCTTCAAAAATGCTTCTATTCTCTCTTCCAAACATGAATTTTCCACTCCTAACACTTCAGACTATCCTCAATGCTCATCGAAAACGAACTACCCCTCACCCTTCGGATTCTCAACCCCGGGACTGACTCAAACCTAAGACTCCTAGTTCCTAAGACTCCTATGTACTATAATCACCCCATACATGTCGGGGGTGCGACGACCTTACCTTTCCTTGTTCAGTCAATCCCCGTAAATGGGGTCCAACAGCCAGATAGTGTCGGCTTCCTTGATAATTGCTTCCAAGTAGGGCTTGAGACGATGCCCATTAACTTTAAATGTGGTTCCCCCTTTTTCATCTATGATTTCAACAGCTCCATGGGGAAATACCTCTTTTACAATGAATGGACCTGACCATCTTGACCGCAATTTTCCGGGAAATAAGTGCAACCTCGAGTTGTAGAGAAGTACGTTTTGTCCCGAATGAAATTCTTTCTGACGAATGATTCTGTCATGAGCTCTTTTCATTCGGTCCTTGGATATTTTAGCACTTTCATACGCATCATTGCGTATTTCTTCCAACTCATTCAACTGAAGTTTACGTGTTTCACCGGCTTTATCCATACTGAAGTTCACCCTTTTGATAGCCCAATAGGCTTTGTGTTCAATTTCTATCGGAAGATGACAAGGTTTGCCATACACAAATCGAAATGGAGACATCCCAAGGGGATTCTTGTATGCGGTTCTATAGGCCCAAAGTGCATCATTCAATCGGAGAGAGCAATCTTTCCTATTAGGATCGACTGTCTTTTCCAAGATATTTTTAATTTCCCGATTAGCAAGCTCGGCTTGGCCATTCGATTGAGGGTGATAAGTTGTTCTAACTTTATGGACCATTCCATACTTCCGCATTAGTTTCTCCATAGGCCTATTGCAAAAATGAGATCCATTATCACTAATTATGGCCTTAGGCATACCAAAACGAGAAAGTATATTTTCTTGAATGAATTTTATCACCACCTTACTGTCATTTGTCCTTGTAGCTATCGCCTCGACCCATTTTGAGACGTAATCTACAGCGACGAGGATGTATAGAAAACCAAAAGAAGGTGGAAATGGGCCCATGAAGTCAATACCCCAACAATCAAACAACTCCAATACTAAAATTGGGGTTAATGGCATCATGTCACGGCGTGGAATAGCTCCCATTCTTTGGCATCTATCGTAAGATTTACAAAAAGCATTCACATCCCGGAAGATTGTGGGCCAATAGAGACCACTTTGAAGGATTTTCGCAGCAGTTTTATTTTTAGAAAAATGACCTCCACATGCTTCCGTATGACAAAATCGAATTACCCCTTGAATTTCTTCATCGGGTACACATCTCCGGATGATTTGGTCAGCACAATACTTAAATAAATAGGGATCATCATAAAAGAACATGCGTGACCAAGTAATGAACTTCCTTTTCTCTTGCGGAGTCCAACTAGATGGAACGACTCTAGTGACAAGATAATTAACTATATCCGCAAACCAAGGGAGAGAAGAAGTAGCAAATAAATTTTCATCCGGGAAATACTCGTCTATGGGAATGGGATCACTAGGCACGTCGGACGAGAGGCGTGACAAATGGTCCGCGACGACGTTTTCTACTCCTTTCTTATCTTGAATCGAGAGATTAAACTCTTGTAGGAGTAGGATCCACATGATTAGTCGGGGTTTAGCATCTTTTTTACTCAAGAGATATTTAAGTGCTGAATGATCAGTGAAGCATATGATAGGCGACCCAACAATGTACAAGCAAAATTTGTCGAGAGCAAAAACAACTGCTAGTAACTCTTTCTCTATAGTAGAGTAGTTAAGCTGAGGAAAAGATAATGTTCTACTAGCATAGTAAATAACATGAGCTTTCTTGTCTTTCCTCTGTCCAAGAACAGCCCAAATAGCGTAATCACTTGCATCACACATAAGCTCAAATGGTAGTGACCAATCCGGAGCTTGCATGATAGGTGCGGAAACAAGCATGCTTTTAAGTTTATCAAAAGCTTCTTGACATGCTTTATTCCACTCAAATGGAGTGTCTTTCATGAGAAGATTACTCAAAGGTCTAGCGATGGAGCTAAAGTCTTTGATAAACCTCCTATAAAATCCAGCATGGCCTAGAAAGGACCTCACATCTTTAAGTGATTTTGGCGGGGGTAACTCAGCTATTACTTCAATTTTGGCTCGATCAACTTCAATCCCCCTAGATGAGACTATGTGGCCTAAAACTACACCCTCGGTAACCATAAAGTGGCATTTTTCCCAATTGAGGACTAAGTCTTTTTCCACACATCGGAATAGAACTCTTTAAGATTAGCTAAACATTGGTCAAAAGATGGACCAAAAACGCTGAAATCGTCCATGAACACCTCAAGACCTTTTTCAATCATGTCGCTAAAGAGACTTAACATGCACCTTTGAAAAGTAGTTGGCGCATTACATAACCCAAATGGCATACATTTATAGGCAAACGTACCAAACGGACATGTAAAAGTCATCTTTTCTTGATCAAGTACATCCACTTCAATCTGGTTATATATGGAATACCCATCTAGGAAACAATAGTAAGGATGGCCCGCCACTTTTTCAATCACTTGATCGATAAACGGTAAGGGAAAATGATCTTTTCTAGTTCCGGCATTGAGCTTTCGGTAGTCAATGCAAACACGCCACCTGGTGGTGGTGCGTTGAGGTATTAATTCTCCCTTAGCATTTTCAACCACGGTCATTCCTGATTTTTTTGGAACGACTTGAATTGGGCTCACCCATTTACTATCTGAAATGGGATAGATAATTCCAGCATCTAACAATTTGATGATTTCCGCTCTTACTACATCTTTCATGGTTGGGTTTAAACGCCTTTGCATCTCACGCAAGGGCTTCACTTCTTCCTCAAGATGGATTTTATGGGTACAAATCAATGGACTTAGACCTTTCAAATCTGCTATAGTCCAACCAAAAGCACTTCTATGCTTCCGCAACACATCCAACAACATACCCTCTTGCCCTTTTTCTAAACGGGAAGACACAACAACAGGAAATGTATCATTCTCTCCTAGAAAAGCATATTTGACATGTGAGGGTAGTTTCTTCAACTCAAGACTAGGAAATTTATTTTCAGAGGGACTCATGGTTGTCTCCCTCGGAGGTAATTCTTCATACCTAGAAATCCAGTCAACATCTCTCAAACTCTCAAAACTTTCTTCATCTTGTAACAAATTTTTCAACTCTTCCATCTCACGCTCAAACTCAGTATAAGAACTCTTTTCCTCACCACTTTGTACTAAACAAACTTCCAAAGCATCTCCTCTTATGATTTTCTCAATATTCTCATCCACTACCTCTTCAATAAGATCAACCTCAAGAATTTCATCCTCGTCACCCATTTGGTTAGCGACATTAAAAATATTGGTCTTGAGAGTCATGTTTTCAAAAGTGAGTTGCATTTGGCCATTTCGTGTATTGATCAAAGCATTAGCAGTAGCTAAGAATGGACGGCCCAATATTATTGGAACATGATTTCTCGTATGGGGTACAGGCTCAGTGTGCCAAATGACAAAATCAACCGGAAAGTCGAACGTGTCCACTTGAACTATCACGTCTTCTACAATCCCTCGAGGCACTTTCATTGTTCTATCCGCTAACTGTAGAGTGATTCGGGTAGGTTTTAAATCACCTAATTCAAGTTGTTTATAAATGGAGTATGGAAGGATATTGACACTCGCACCTAAATCAAGCAATGCTTTTTCCACTCATTTTTCTCCTATGATGCACGAAATGGTAGGTGCACCTGGATCTTTGAATTTAGGTGGAAGATCGTTGAGAAGAATCGAGCTCACATTTTGTGCCAAGAAAACATTTTTCTTTACCTTAAGCCGTCTTTTGACAGTCAAAAGATCTTTGATAACCTTAGCATATGCTGGAATTTGTTGAATAGCATCAAGGAATGGCAAATTCAATTTTACTTGCTTCAACACATCCAACACCTCGGTACGTGAAGCCCCTTTCTTGGGTGGTTCTAAACGTTGAGGAAATGGAGAAGCAATAGGCAACTTGACTTCAATTTCAGGTCGAACTTCCTCATTTTTCAATTCCTTTTCTAAGGGAGGTTCTTCGAACTCGAAAGTTTCAGATTCCTTAGAAATTTCGGGTTCAACTTCATCATCGTTCACCTTTGGAAGTTTAGGTGATAGATCAATCACGCGGCCACTACGAAGAGTAGTAACAGCTTGACATTGTTCTTGCAAATCCGATGATGTGGAGCCAACTGTGGTTTGACCTTGAAGAGGAGGTCTTTGGCCTTGGGCTGGAAGTTTACCTTTCTCTTGAGTATTCGCCGCAGCTTGCAACCTAGAGATGATAGTATGAATTTCAACAAACATTCGATCATATTTAGCATCTCTCTCTTTTTGGGATTGGATGAATTGATTGAAATTATCTTCAAGAGCTCTCCTAGGTGGAGCTACATACGGACCAGGAGGTGGTACTTGCATAGAATTTTGCATTGGAGGAGCCACTTGCTGAAATTGAGGAGGTGGTGGTAGAGTCATTTGTGGATTATGAACCATCCCACCTTGAGGTTGTCCATAATTGAATCCAGGATTCCTCCACGACTGATTATATGCATTCCCTTGCTGTGCATTATAATTTCCTCGAAAACACCCTATTGCCTCAACCTGTTTAGTATACATTGCTTTGTATGCTGGAATGGTAGTACATCCTTTGGTAGAATGACCTGCATTACAAATGGCACACACTTTCTCCTTTCCAGTTTGTACGGATCCAGACACATCTCTCAATCGCACTTCAAGCATATCTCTGAAATTCTTCTCTAATTGGTCAAATTTTCGATCCAACAAAGTGTCCTTGTCCAAGTGATAAATACCGGATGCAGCAGGCATGTTGGACACTTGTCGATTTCTATTTTGACTATTGGGATCAGAAGTATCCCATGCTTGGGTAGTTTCAGCTATATATTTCAAATGAGCTTCAGCATCGCTCGAATTTAACTCCCAAAAAGGTCTTTCACACATGGTTTGGACAAGTTGTTTCGATGCTAATGTAAGGCCTTGATGGAAAAATGAAATTAAATGATGCTTTTCAAAACCGTGATGTGGGCACGCACTAACTAACTCCTGAAATCTCTCCCAACATTTATCAAAAGCCTCATTCTCATTTTGTCTAAAAGCTTGAATTTGGGCTTTAACAGAATTAGTTTTGTGTTGTGGAAATTTTTTTGATATAAACTTGTTTTGCATATCTCTCCAAGATAACACAGAATTTGGGGGTAGGGACCATAACCAAGTTTTAGCTTTATCCTTTTAGGAAAAAGGGAAGAGCTTCAACCGGACTAAATCTTGTGGACAAGCTTGGTCTCCAAAAGTCTCACATGTATCTTCGAACTCTCGAATATGGAGATATGGTTTTTCTAAATCCATCCCATGAAATGTAGGAAGGATTTGGATCATGCCATTCCGAAAATGGAACTGGCCGCCATTATACGGGAGTAAAATGCAACCAGGGGTAACAGTTCGCTCCGAAAATAACAAATCTTTCATAGGAAGATAAGGTATCTCTTCTTCTCCAGCACCAACACCAACACTACCATGTTCCGACATATCGCTACCAAAAGGTTCAGATTTCTCACTCCGGGTTTGACTCAATGTACGACTAGGGATGGAATTATTAGGCGAAGGACGTGGAACCCAAAAAGGAAAAGACTCAGAATTTTCAGAACTTGTTTCAGCTATAGGATTTTCGTGAACTTGGGTGGTGGATGAATTCAGCATAAGCACATAAGAGATGCAAAAAAAAAAAAAAATTTTTTTTTATAGAAATCACTTGTAGATACAAATAATTTTCTTGAAAATTTAACAATTTTTCATTCCCCGGCAACGGCGCCAAAAACTTAACGCGACTTAAAATTTATCTTAAAAGTGCGTTCACTCTAGGTTCAAGTGCAAACCTATCGCTCAAGTAATAACCCGGTAAGTCGGGATCGAATCCACAGGGAAAGAAAATGTCAACTAGTATTCAGGAAACTTATTAGATCTGAAAATGATTTCTTAAAATAAACAAAAAGATGATTAATGATTTGGGAAGATTTCTAGCGAAATAAAAGTTTTCTTTAACAAAAGCAAACTGGAAATTTTAATGAAGGCAGTCTAAAAATTGCAGGAAAAACTTTTAGTCAAATGGGAAAAAACAGGGTAGAATACAATCCCTCAATCCTTAGAAAATTATCATAGAGAATACTAGATTTGTAAATTAAAATAATTGATTAGATCCAACCTTTATAACATCTAAGCATTACATATATGAGGTTCAAGCCCGCATCATATGAAATAAAAAATAGGTATAAAGCGATGAATGATAAATTATACTAGCAAAGCTTTCTTAAACATCTCAAGTACCTAGGGCAAGAGAGATTAAAAGATTGACAGTTTTTGTATAATTTTCTCTCACGATTCAATCAATATTTTAATTTAACCTCTATTTTCTACATGGATAATCTGCCTTGGATTGAGTTCATGTAACCCAACCCTTGGGAAATTTAGCTACTCATAATTGGATTGAAGAACAAATTCATACTCAGAATTATGGAACTACAAGACATGGGAAATAAATATGCAAATAATAAAGTAAAAGAGAATAGAATGATATTACTTGTATTCAGCAGCAGGAAAATAAATGAAATTGAAATCCAGATAACTTCTCCTTAATCAGCAGTACAAACTAAGGTTCTTATGAAAGAAATTTAAACTTCTGAATGTTTCTCTCAAAAACTAACTCTTAAATTCTTTAGCTAATTTGTAATCTACCAACTTGCTACAATTCTCTCTCTACTTTCTTGGTTGGTCTGTTCAAATGATATAGGGCACTAGCTTTTATAACACCAAGTATCGAAATTGATAGCCAATAATGCTTGTTGGTACGTTTTTCCAAGAGTTGCTCTGTTTTAATTGAACCATTAATTGTCAGTATTTCACACGACCGGACCGGTCCGGCTCAACCTCGGATCGGTCCGAATACACCGGATCGGTTCTTTTCTTTTTATCGGATCGGTCTGGGCCTAGTTGGATGGGGTCGAAGTTTTGCTTCCATCGGTTCGTCATCAATCCGGGGTCTACTGGACTTTGTCAATTTCGGATGGATCCGGATCCAAATCGGATCGGTCCAAAATTCTTCTAAGTTGACTTTATCCTTGAAACTTTGACTGACCATATCTTTTGATATAGAACTCCGATTTGAATGCCGTTTCTTCCTATACTCTTGTGAACTCATGCTCTTCAACTTCAATTTTGACGTTGCTTCTGAATTCCGAATGGAATTTACACTTTTGCCCTTTCACGTTTCTGCTAGTTTTCTTCTTTTCTTTTATTGCATTCCATTTCTGAAAACTTCATCACAATTACACAAAAACTAGGGAATTTTGTTAGAAACGAACAATAGAGTGATATGGACTAAAAATGATTCAATTACCTTGTTCGATATTTTAAAATCACTAACTTAAGGGGCTAAATTCGGAAGAATTTACGCTTGGTCACAAGGTAACCCACTAGATACCCTCATTACCATCATCCATGTTGTCCATACATATACCGATAGTGATTTTGACACTTCTCAAATGATCGGGCAAACCCCAAAACATCCCCCAGAATAAACACTAGCTACGGTAGTACAAAACCAATTCCATAATATTCAATCACCGAACTAGGACATATTTACTACACTAATATCTCATAACAGGGCATCAAAGATTTCTTTGACCATCTTCTGATCACCAATGGGGACACTCCTCTAAAGCCTAGGGCCACGGTTGTCCTCAACCCCACATATGGGAAATTATAGCACAATGGTATCACTCCCCCCAAAAAAGGTTAGACCTCCATGATCAAGGACCTACCTCCTTAGAGGCTCCCAACACACGAGATTAAAATTTTGGAATAATACAAAGCCACCACAAGACACTAGGCCAATCGAATGAAAAGATGAGGTTACTCTACAAAACATTTACATCTATGTCTCACATATGAAGGGCCACCCGTATAGTTCTTTAACCGTGACGGGAATATCAGATTCCCCAATGTCGACATCTGCCAACGCCATAAGCCCACCAAATGGGATGAATTACTAGTAAGTATACAAGAAACCATATATAGATCTATTGAAGTGGATCATAATCAACTTAAAATCTTAATGTCCCCAAGAGATTTCCTAAGGAAGACATTGTCGATCCCTATAGTCAACTAGAACTACTCATCTTACAGTTGATATTCAACCTATTCGTACTTGGGATATCCCCATGGACCCATACCCATACCCATGTGGGGCACAACCACAAAAATTTACCAGTTGGATGAAACCGAAGCCATTAGCATAATCAAACTCCAAGAAGAAATTATCTCCCAGGCCACCCCCTACTGAAAGTTCCCCCACCTAGAGATATTCATATAACTTTGAAATGGATATGGTAAATCCCACTATCCACAACCATTCATATGGAAAGTTTGTAACTTTAGTATGTAGTGGCAGCATTGGCAACCACTAGTTTTTTCAAAGGACTCTCACCTTAGGGACTAGAATATACTAAGTATCGATAGTATTATGGCCACATTTACTCCGATGTCATGGACATTATTAAAGAGATAAATCTAGGAGAGTATAAAGCCTATGCTAACGATGAAGACCTGAAAAAATTATCCTCAAATAGCACAATTTGGTAAGCATCATCCATATTAATAAAATGACCCTCTGATACTCTAGATTGGGAGGATGAACAAGTGCTCACAATAGTTCTATAAATTCTCACTCCTACTCCCGACCATAACATGAAAGTACGTTGGATAAATGACACGGTATCCAGGATTTTCCCCCAAACTTGGGTAAATACTCCCAATAACCTAAAATAGTCTCCAATTCTCGATTTCACCAATGTAATGGTCCGAGATCCAGACTGCCTACCTCTAGTCCAATAACCTTAGTAGATATATTATTATACCTAGAAAAAGTTGAACGAAAAGCTAAAGCCTATCCTGTAATCTCTCTAGATAGGGAAGTAAAGCATTTCACACCATTAGGATGATAATCCACTCATTAAAATCCCACCAACAAAGGGAGGGGTCTAACCAAGGGATCCATAATTTCCCTCCCTTGGAGAACAATAAGATTTATGAATAAATTCGTCAATTATTAGCTAACAGTACCATCTGGGAGTTACTGGCTACATCAAGAGAACATTAAGCCACCCCATCCATATACTATCTCAAGCTTTTGTACCCGGGGATCTATCACCGATAGAGATGTCCTCCCCCATCAGTTCTATCACCATGAAACATTACTTAAATTTTTTAAAAAGGATATCCAGTTGTAGGGACTCATCCACGACGAGGTTACATCAGTCAAGGATATAAGGCCGAGCATTTACAAGAACGTGTAAGGTTTGTCACACATGGACAAATCAGTTATAACCGAATCATTCCCCTCACGTGAGGGAATATTGAGCTCATCATTATCTACACAAGATCATCCAGGTGTCATTCTCATACTAGTTCGATCCTCATGAACATGCTCATTACATTCTATGGGGGTACATTACACCCCCCAAGCACTATATATAGAGGTCATCCTCTTCCTTGTAAAAGGATCCATAATGGCAGGCCTAGATAAAACTCTGTTAGTTTACACAGCAGAGAGAGAGAGAGAGCTTGAGAGATTATGTCTATGGCTGTTAGTGCCTTCATCTAGTGATATTACTCACACACTCATAGGGGGCGTAGGACAGATTGGCTGAACAACTTACATACAAGTGTTCATCCTCTTTGTAACACCCCGTCCGCCCGGGGAGAGCGAACGGAGCGCTACTATCGATAAAACTAACTCAATTCCACAAATAACAAGGTATAGAGCATCTAACTTCCACAACAACAAAAAAATAACTACAAATCTCAATCTCTTCAAATAAATACCAAGTCCCTCGAATTAATTACAATATCTAACTCGAAATAAAATAAATCTCCAATGCTCTATACATCAAAATAAATGCAATTCTTCTCATCGGTTGTATTAAAAAACTTCCCAAAATAATCATCGCTAAAATCATCCCAATTGGTCCATAGCACTCAAATCTGTGCTCACCTGCCAACTAAGAAAAAGATGGGGAAATACACAATACGACAGGAAAGATGCTCAACAATAATATGTTAGTGATGAACAAAGCGCAACAATACGAATATGAATATTCAAATCAAATGCAAATCTCAATAGCATTTTATAATTAAATTTCTCAACAACACATTAATCGGGTCACCAGGCCTCATCCCATCCGCATATGTTTTATCAAGTCATAGCCCTTGGAAGCAGGAATTTTGGCGGGTGCCCAACGTCCGTGCCATATTAAAATCTCATGACAGCATGCTCAACGACAACATGAATAATACGACATGAATAAAAAATAATTCCAACAATTATTTTTTCAGATTTCAATGAATTCAACAATTAAAAATATGAGTTCAATTAACAAGAATTCAACGAAATAAACACTCGCGAGATTTAGGAGCATATTGTGTAAAACCCCATACCTCAAACCACGATGGGAAACCAATCATAAATCTACCTAGAAACGCAGAAATCGCTAACAAAAATCAGTCCTCAAACATCCACAAAAACTCCTCCAATATCATCCTCAAAACAGCCCCCAAGAAACCAAAAAAACCTAAGGTTGAAATCATAAATTAAAGGGTATTGTTTGTGTATAAAAGAGAGGAAAAGAAAATATATTTTCTGGGTATTTTTGTGGCACAAGGCTGTTCCAAAACAATAGCCAACGATCTCTTTATATAAGGTAAAAATACCAAGAGTTGGAAACCAAAACAACTTCTTAAAATTACCTGTTGCGCACGTTTTCTGGGGTGGTCTATCGATCGACCCCCATGCATCGATCGATCGATCATGCCTAAAATCTAACCGTTCGCCTTGAAAAAATTATAAGGGACAAAAATTATAAAATCAATATAAAATCCATTTTAACACCGTTTTCGAAACCGTTTGAAATTCTCGCCTTTAAAAATAATAATCAACAAAATTTATCAATAAAAATAATTTTATCTCAAATTTTATTTTTCCTCTTTATTTTAAAAATACCCCAAAAATTACGCGAGTTTTTACAATTCCCAACTAACAATGGAATTTCGCCGTCAAATTCGCCGAATACCTAACTCTCAAAAATCAGGCCAACAATCTCTAAAAATAATCTCGTCACTAAAAATAAATTCCTCACATCTAATCTAGATGCCTAACGCGAAACGATTCTCTAAAAATAATCTATCTCCAAAATACGCGCCACAAAAACGCAACAGATCCAAAACCCAAGACCCGAGGGTGGTCGTATACCTAAGCTCTGATACATTTCTGTAACACCTTGCCCGCCCGGGGAGAGCGAACAGAGCGCTACTATCGATAAAACTAAATCAATTCCACAAATAACAAGGTATAGAGCATCTAAATCCCACAACAAAAAAAGAGAGCTACAAATATCAATCTCTTCAAATAAATACCAAGTCTCTCGAATTAATTACAATATCTAACTCGAAATAAAATAAATCTCCAATGCTCTATACATAAAAAAAAATGCAATTCTTCTCATCTCTTGTATTAAAAATCTTCCCAAAATAATTCTCGCCAAAATCACCCCAATTGGTCAATAGCACTCAAATCCGTGCTCACCTGCAAACTAAGAAAAAGATGGGGAAGTACACAATACGACAGGAAAGATGCTCAACAATAATATGTTAGCTATGAACAAAGAGAAACAATAGGAATACGAATATTCAAATCAAATGAAAATCTCAATAGTATTTTATCAGTAAATTTCTCAACAACACATTAACCGGATCACCAGGCCTCACCCCATCCGCATATGCTTTATCAAGTCATAGCCCTTGGAAGCAGGAATTTTGTCGGGTGCCCAATGTCCGTGCCATATTAAAATCTCATGACAACGTGCTCAACGACAACATGAATAATACCACATGAATAAAAAATAATTCCAAAAATTATTTTTCCAGATTTCGATGAATTTAACAATTCAAAATATGAGTTCAATTAACAAGAATTCAATGAAATAAACACTCGCTTGATTTAGGAGCATATTGTGTAAAAGCCTATACCTCAAACCACGATGAGAAACCAACCATAAATTTTCCCAGAAATGCGGAAATCGTAAACAAAAATCAGTCCTCAAACAGCCATAAAAACTCCTCCAAGATCATCCTCAAAACAACCCCCAAGAACACCACAAAAACCTAAGGTTGAAAGCATAAATTAAAGGATACTATTTGTGTATAAAAGAGAGGAAAAGAAAATATATTTTTTGGGTATTTTTGTTCCACAAGGTTGTTCCAAAACAATAGCCAACGATCCCTTTGTATAAGGTAAAAATACCAAGAGTTGGAAACCAAAACAACTTTTTAAAATTACCTGTTGCGCACATTTTCTGGGGTGGTTGATCGATCAACCCCCAAACATCGATTGATCGATCATGCCTAAAATCTGACAGTTCGCCTTGAAAAAATTATAAGGGACAAAAATTATAAAATCAATATAAAATCCATTTTAACTCCGTTTTGGAAACCGTTTGAAATTCTCGCCTTTTAAAAATAATAACCAACAAGATTTAGCAATAAAAATAATTTTATCTCAAAATTTTATTTTTCCTCTTTATTTTAAAAATACCCCAAAAATTACGCGGGTTGTTAGACTTCCCCACTAACAATGGAATTTCGCCCCCAAATTCGCCGAATACTTAACTCTCAAAAATCAGGTGTTTCTTTTCCCTTGAGGATATTACCATGGAGGTGAATGAGATGTACCAGTTTATTTGAGGTCTTATATGGAGGACTAGACAGGTGTTTCTTGGAAACCTAACCTTCATTACTTACACTCAGGTATTGGACGTCCCATTATTGTACTTTCAAGATCACCGAAACTTTCATAGGGATGGTAGACAAAGAAATATAAGATTGTATCCAGCTAAGGGTTGAAGACTAGTGAGATTGATGTGCTGTAATGAGCACAAGGGGGTTCACAAGAGCATTAGAGAGGACAGTCCTAGTTGGAGAACCACCTAATATTTTTAGAGGTAATGATCAACGCTATTAAGGAAGACATGGATATGGTCACCGTGTCCAGGGATAATATGGCTAGTAGTTCCATGACCACAGAGGTCAGGGCCGTTAGGGACAGAGTCAATAGGATAGACTCTAGGGCTAGGGCCAAATGGCTTCCATCAGAACAACAAGTTCAAAGAGACATGTTTTACTTGTGGTGAGTAGGGCCACTCATTCAGGAGGTACCTTAAGGGAAACCCGACTGGTCAAGTCTAGATATAGTAGGATCAACAACAGTATTGGCAAGTTCCACCATAGTATTTGGATTTATTTCCACCATAACATTTCCAGGCATTGCCACTACCACCACCTAGGGACCCAACGTAGGGTAGCTAGCAGTTTCACTATGGACGTGTGTATAATATCTATCAACAAGATATACATTCCCCTCCACAAGACATTAAGGATATGTTTTATATTATCGTAGTTATGCACGAGTTTTATTTGACACAAAGGTGTCACATTTGAGAGACCGCGTGCGATAAAGTTTTGAATAATTGTGCAAATTCCAATTACAAACTTATTTAATTAATGTCAATTTATGAATCAAATCAATCCAGGCCTTGAACTCAAATAGCAATGTTCGTGGAGTGTCAAACAAACATAAATAAATTATGCGACATAATAATTCAGCTAAAATCCCCTTAGGGAAAAACCTTTTTATTTCACTATAATTGTAAATCGCAACTTAAATCGGTTACAATGAAATACAGTTTGACACTCAAATACCCGCAGGCGACGATCGATGTAGTCAGCAATAAGTCCACATGCAGCGAACCTACATGATTCGCAGTCCAGTCTTCAATACCAGGAACACCGCATCACTCCCTTATGACACGCAGTCACAAAACTCCCTCGAGACTCTCTCCACAATAGCACATTGCCCTCGGTTGTAGAGATTTCCCCACAAAGTATGAACAGTAGCAAAACTATGCTTTTGGGTTCCACAAAACAACTCAAACAAGAGTTATTAGGATTGTGAATTGTAAAACAAAAGATTGAGCCCTCAAAATGTTGGAGAATAAACCAAAACACTCAAAATCGTATTATGTTTAAAACCAGTGTTTCTCCATATGAAATCTAGTAGCCTAACAGCCTTATTTATATTAAAATCAATGCGATGACATGTTGGCTAAAAACACCTCTCGTTCGAACGACAAGCAACGTCGTTCGAGCGAATCTCTATCTCGTTTGAATGAGATGTGAAGTCATTTGAACGACAGTCACTGATCCCTTTAAAAAGGACTTTTAAATTTTTAAATAACTTGGAATCCTCAAATATTAAAACTGTTCACGGGATCAGGAGATATTTATCCAAAACTTTTATGATAAAATGTTTTTAAAAAATAAAAATCTTTTATTAAAAATTCCAAAAATCATTTTAACCTTTATAAAAACTATCCCAACACTTTCAATGTGAAATGTAAATGAAAATTAAACACATTTTACCAAATTCATCCTTTTGGGGCTTGAATGTTGAAGTCTTCTTGAAATTCGAATTCGTTTCTTTAGTTGTAAGATTCTCAATCCTTCGACGACTTGTAGCAACTTGTAGAGGTATATGACATACTAATTATGACGAACAATGTCCTTACAAATCTCCTCCTATGTCTATGCCGGTACAAAACAAAATTATCAAAATCAAATGACCTATACAAATCTACCCTCCCATAAACTTAAACGTGGAAAGATAAACAATCAAGTCTTCAAGCTTTTCAATCGATGTTTCAATAATCAACTTTTCAAAAACTCCAAGATTTTCTCATCAGAGTGTGCAACATAATGATCTTCAATTGTACCTACACACATGGGACAAAGCAAAAACCTCATGATGTATCGAGTTTGAAATGATATATAGCATAAACATGAAAGCATAATCAAATCTACCCCATACTTAAATTTCCCCCATACTTATCATAATTCGTTCTACCCTTTTTTATTCGTTCAAAATAGGCAAGGAAAAGAATAAATCACATAAAAAAAATCGGGGTGTCACGATAAACCCAGTCAAACAAACTATTTTTGAATTTCACACCGAAAAGCAAAAATGATGTTACAAAAAAAAATCACACACCATGAATTTATACTAAGACAACCAAATCATGGATAAAGAATGAATGGGTGTGAACAGATTCAATTGGAAAATCAACTCAGTCATATCAAATGTGCAAGATGCATAAGTGTACTCCTAAGGAATGTACATAAAAAATATTCCTTAGGCGTAGAATTGTTGAATTTTGATGACATCGTCTTAATCATATCAACAAATCAAAGTATAAATGGTTTCCACACCAATAACGTCCAAAACTATGTAATGATTTTTCATGACTTTCAAGTATGTGTAAACTGTATGAAATTCCATCCAAACTCCCTCGTTAAAAGATAATGCATTTATTTTTTCTTATGAGGTGTGATGAAACTAAAAATCCTATTGGCCAATTTTTGGCATAACTTTCTTTTTATTTCCTTTCAATTTTTTGGGGCTCTTTTAAACCTCATTGGACTCCGGATAATTTTCAATTCCTCACTTTTTAGATCCATTTAAACGATGGCTTAATAGCAAAGGATAATTGAGTACCTTTCATAGCCCTTCCCTATTTTCAAAATAAACACAGAAAAATCACAAACGGTTTATATCGTGCACTATTTTTTGTTAGGTTTTATCGCATTTGGTTCGTTGTATATACATAATTGAAATTGAAACACTCAACCAATATGTGATAGATAGGCACAATAGTCAAACAAATTCTTGAATGTGTGCAATAAGGGACAAATAGAGTCAATTATGTAGGTAGTTACACTATATCATCTGAAAGAGTCCAAACTTTATAAAGCACATGAATGACACAATATGTTGTCTCAAAACACTACCAAATAATTACATGGATGTGGCATGAAGTTGTGAATTGGTCATCATAAATGTTCATTCATATAAGGTGTAAACAAAATACAAAACTCTTTTTGGATTTTTCAAATTTTTTAAAAAAAAATCTTTTTGTATTTTTTAAACAATGTTCAAAAACAACTAAGCAGTACCAAATAATATAGCAATATGAACCAGGGAACTGCCAACAGAAATTTTCAGAAATCTCAACATGTCGGTCGAACGAGATTCGTTGTTGTTTGAACGACATAGGATATCATGAGAAAACTTCCCGCGACATGTGTTCTCGTTTGAACGAGAAGAGAAAAAATTTCCCAGATTAAGCAGAATATCATGAAGTTTTGTCCAGTGAATTTTTTTTTAGAAAACAGTTCCTGGATTGGGCAAATAGATCTAAAACGGTGCTAAAATAGTACTAAGACTAAGAAAATCAAACAAAAATGCTTACTAGGTATAAAAAAAATGGTACATACTAGCAATAGACATAATATAATAGCATGCAAAGCAGTATATGCTAGCAAAAAGTCTAGACCTCATCCAGTAGGTACGGTGGAGTTTCCCAAAGACGGGGACATCTTTTGAAACAACTCCATCAAGTCATGAGAAGTCTTGACCAAAAAATTTACTTTCTCTCGAATATATGCAAACCCTCTATCATTATGTTCAAGCAAAGTGTCATGGATGGGTGCATGTGTAGGAGCAAAGCATCAATATAACCCAATTTAAAGCAAAACTCCCTAAGGTGTCCTCTCTTTTTATAATGGGAGCAAACATAAACTGAACTAGGTACACCTCTCTCAAAAACTCTAGGACGTGCTCTCCTAACAGGTACGGGACGCCTAGGTGGGTTGGGTCGAGAGTTATGAGAATTTAACTCTAAAGTAGGAACCGGCTCTGGTGCAACAAAAGAAGTAGAGGCACCGTTATGATATATTCCTAAACTCTCACCAATCCCCAAAACAGGATCGAGAACCATATTTTTCACATTCTTACATGCATTCTCTAAAGTGACTTTAGCCTCCAGGGTGTGCTTAATATCTATCTCTAATTGGGACGCGTGAGCTATAAGCTCACTCTTTTCCTAATCCAAAGCAATCAACTGCTCACTCAAAGAAACCTTCACTTTCTCGAGTTGACTTACTTTTACCTCAAAATCCATCAAACTCTCAATATCTCTCTCCAAATATTTCACCTTGAGACCCAAGTTATTATTCATTTTTTTGTCTTTAAGGTCTCGGTGTATAATTCTCGGAATGTAATCTGAAGCTCACTCTCATCATCACTAGCACACTTGCTCTCAGACTCGCTAGAAATACTTAAAACCTCCTTGGGGGTATCATGTGCACAAGTGTCCTCATCATTGTGGGACAAAGTGGGTGTGCTCTCGTGACTCGCTAAAAAGGCAATACACTTTCCTTGTGAAGACTCATCCTTGGAATCATTCACATCTTCCTCACTACCACATGGGGTCACTGGCATAACAACTTTCTTGCGCTCTCTTCTAAGTTTAGTGGGCAATCAAATGACTTGTGCCCTTTCCCCTCACACTAAAAACATTTTAAATTTTCAAACTTTTCTTCACCCTCTTTCTCTTTCTCACCGCTTTCTTTGGCCTTGTCTTTCTTTTAGTTTTTCTCCGAAAATATTTTATTGAAAAAATTTCGTTTCGAAAACTGGAGAAACTTTTTAAAACTCTTTGCAAGCAGGTCCATGTCAAAATTAGTCTCATCCTCAGACTCAGACTCACAAAAAATCACTTTATTTTTCTTAGATTGGGCTTTAAGCACTATCCCTCTATCCTTAGGTTTGACAGTGTCGGAAAACATGTCAATTTCGTACATTTATAGATCTCCTACCAACTCTTCTAATTTCAGACGATTCAAATTTTCTAAGGTATTTAAAATAGTTACTTTAGGGATAAAACGTTTTGACAGCGATCTTAAAATCTTTTTAACCACTCGTTCATCAAGAATCGACTCAACAAGATTAAAACTAGTGTTGACAATGTCGGACAAACGAGCATAAAAGTCATCAAAACACTCGGTCTCTAGCATGGTGATGGTCTCAAATTGAGTGGTCAAATTTTGAATTTTAGACTCTTTAACCATGTTAGTGCCTTCGTGGGTGAGTTACAAAACATCCCACCCTTCTTTTGAAGCGGTTCACGTCATAATACGTCGGATCTCATCAGGGGTGGCGTGTCTGGAAATTTCAATAAGCCCTCGTGAATTATAAGTGCTCCACCTAAACTCTTCCTCAATCTAGTCTAACACATGTTTTAAATTCGTGACATTATTCGCGGTGATAGTGGGAGGAATCAAGACTCTTTCACAAATTAACCAAACTCTCCCAGCGATTGCTTTTAAACGGGATTTCATTCGGGCTTTCCAGTAAGCATAATTAGAACCGTAAAAAATTGGTAACCGACTATTTAAGTTTTCATTTGGAAACATCGCGACAATTTTAAAAATATGATTTTTTAAAGAAACAATCAATATCACGGAATTTTGCGAAAAGTGGGAATACGGGATAAATTAGCCTAAACAGCTCTAATACCAATTTGAGAGACCGTGTGCGATACAGATTCAAATAGTTGCGCAAGTTCCAATTACAAACTTATTTAATTGGTGTCAATTTATGAATCAAATCAATTCAGCCCTTGAACTTAAATAATAGCGTGCGTGCTGTGTCAACCCAACATAAATAAAGTACGGGGCACAATAATTCAGGAAAAATCCCCTCAGGGAAAAAACCTTTTTATTTCACTATAATTGTAAATCACAACTTACATCAGTTACAATGAAGTACAATTTGACACTCGAATACCCGCAGCCATCGATCAATGTCGTCAGCAATAAGTCCACATGAAGCGAACCTACATGAACCGCGATCCAGTCTTCAATCCCAGGAACACCGCAGCACTCCCTTATGATGTGAAGCCACAAAAATCCCTCGAAACTCTCTCCACAATAGCACCCAGCCCTCGATTGTAGAGATCTCCCCACAAAGTACGAACAGTAGAAAAACTATGCTTTTGGGTTCCACAAAACAACTCACACAAAAGCTATTAGGATTGTGAATTGTAAAGCAAAAGATTGAATCCTCAAAATGTTAGAGAATAAACCAAAACACTAACAATCGTATTCTGTCTAAAACCAATGTTTCTCCACACGAAATCCAGTATCCTGACACCTTTATTTCTATTAAAATCAAGGCAGTGATGTGTCGGCTAAAAACTACTCTCGTTCGAACAACAAGCAATATTGTTCGAGAGAACCTCCATCTCGTTCGAACGAGATGTGACGTAATTTGAACGACAGTCACTGATCCCCTTAAAAAATACTTTTAAAGTTTTAAATTAACTTGGAATCCTCAAATCTTAAAACTGTTCACGGGATCAAGAGATATTTATCCAAAACTTTTATGATAAAATGTTTTTGAAAAATAAAAATCATTTATTAAAAATTCCAAAAATCATTTTAACCTTTATAAAATATATCCCAACACTTTTAATCTGGAATGCAAATGAAGCATAAACACATTTTACCAAATTCATCCTTGTTGGGGTTGAATGTTGAAGTCTTCTTGAAATTTGAATTCGTGTCTTGTATATGTAAGCTTCTCAATCCTTTGACGACTTGTAGCAACTTGTAGCGGTATACGACATACTAATTGTGACGAACAATGTCCTTACATCTTTTGTTAGCTATACTTTTACCAAGAATTCATGGTTATTGGATGTTGCTACAATGTTTTTATGCATTTGGATACCCCAGTAGGTAGGGACGCTTCCTTATTGGAGACGTGGCCATGGATATTGGCCACTTTTTTTTTACGTTTATTACTTTCATTATGAGAACTTGCAATGTAATTTTTGGGATGGAGTGGTTACCTCAATTCCATGCACATATCGACTACAATGATAAGGAGATCACGTTGGGTATTCATGGGCAGGAGATGTTTCTTATACCCATGACAAGGATTAGGGGAGGGACTAGTACTCATTTATATTATGTAGATACGAATACATCGGAGGAGGTCATTGTATTATTAGAATCTATATCGGTTGTTCAAGAGTTTACAGACTTGTTTGATGAGGTATTAAGATTACCGCCATTATAAAACGTAGATTTTTGTATTGATTTTTACGTTATTTGTAAAGAAGAAGGATGATTAACTAAGGTACAATGTGAACTATCGAGAGCTAAACAATGTCATGTAACAACCCGCGTAATTTTTGGACTATTTTAATTAATTTCTGGAAAATAGAGCAAAATAAAGTTTTTTGATAAAATTATTTTTATTGCTCAAATATGTTGGTTATTATTTTTTAAGGCGAGAATTTCAAACGGTTTCAAAACCGGAGTTAAAACGGATTTTAAAATTATTTTTAAATGTTTTTAACTCTTGG
This sequence comes from Sambucus nigra, assembly GCA_949130495.1. NCBI lineage: Eukaryota > Viridiplantae > Streptophyta > Magnoliopsida > Dipsacales > Adoxaceae > Sambucus > Sambucus nigra. Next base: position 369,715,431 of record OX422217.1, read on the forward strand.
AGTTGTTTTGACTTCCAACTCTTCATTTCTTTGCATTATAAAAGGAAGTAGTGGGCAACCCTTTTAACATACTTTTGGCACAAATTTTGACAGCAAATATATTTTATATTCCTCTTCTTTTTATATACACATTAGCCCTTGAGATTTGTGAGTTCCAACCTTAGATTAGAGGTGTTCTTGGGGCTATTTTGTTGGAGGTTCTTGGAGGAGCTTTTGTAGATATTTTGTGTTGATCTTGAGGATCTGATCATTGGTTTCTCATCATGGTTTGAGGTATGGGGTTTTACACAATATGCTCCTTAAATCTCGTGAGTGTCATTCTCTTTGAATTCTTGTTAATTGAACTCATATTTGAATTGATAAATTCATTGAAATCTGGAAAATAATTGTTGAAATTATTTTGATTCATGTGGTATCATTATATTGTTGATGAGCACGTTGTCATGAGATTTTAATATGGCACGGAGGTTGGGCACCTGCCAAAATTCTTGTTTTCCGGGATATGGCTTGATAAAGCATATACGGATGTGGTGAGGCCTGGTGACCCAGTTAAAGTGTTATTGAGAAATTATATTGATAAATGCTTTGAGATTTGCATTTCGATTTGAATATTCGTACTCGTGTTGTTACGTTTATTCATCGCTAATATATATTTGTTGAGCATCTTTCTTGTCGTATTGTGTACTTCCCCATATTTTCTTTTAGTGGCAGGTTAGCGCGGATTTTTGGGCGCTATGGCGATTGATTTTAGCGAGGATTGTTTGGGAAAGAATTGTATTATTTTGATGTATAGAGCTTTGGAGATTTGTATTTTTATTCGAGTTAGATAGTTGTAATTTTAATTCGGGAGACTTGTTGTAATTGAAAAGATTGAGATTAGTGGGTTTATATTATTGTGGGTTTATTTAGATGAACCTTGTCACTTGTGGATTTGGAGTTATTTTATCGAAGTGGCTCTCCGTTCGTTCTCTCCGGGCGGGCGGGGTGTTACAAATGGTATCAGAGCTTAGGTATACGGCAACCCTCGGGGCTTGAGTTTTGGGTTCATTACGTGGTTAGCAATTTTTGGAGATAGCAAATTTTAGGTGATATTCGTGATAAGTTTCGAGATTAGAGGTGAGAAATTTATTTTTGGGAGACGTGATTTATTTTTGGAGTTAGTGTAGTGGCCTGATTTTGAGAGTTAAGCATTCGGCGAATTTCGAGGGCGAAATTCCATTGTTAGTGGGGAAGTGTAACAACCCGCGTAATTTTTGGACTATTTCAATTAATTTCTGGAAAATAGAGGAAAATAAAGTTTTTTGATAAAATTATTTGTATTGCTCAAATATGTTGGTTATTATTTTTTAAGGCGAGAATTTCAAACGGTTTCGAAAACGGAGTTAAAACGGATTTTAAAATTATTTTTAAATGTTTTTAACTCTTGGAGTTGTTTTGACTTCCAACTCTTCATTTCTTTGCATTATAAAAGGAAGTAGTGGGCAACCCTTTTAACATACTTTTGGCACAAATTTTGACAGCAAATATATTTTATATTCCTCTTCTTTTTATATACACATTGGCCCTTGAGATTTGTGAGTTCCAACCTTAGATTAGAGTTGTTCTTGGGGCTATTTTGTTGGAGGTTCTTGGAGGAGCTTTTGTAGATATTTTGTGTTGATCTTGAGGATGTGATCATTGGTTTCTCATCATGGTTTGAGGTATGGGGTTTTACACAATATGCTCCTTAAATCTCGCGAGTGTCATTCTCTTTGAATTCTTGTTTAATTGAACTCATATTTGAATTGATAAATTCATTGAAATCTGGAAAATAATTGTTGAAATTATTTTGATTCATGTGGTATCATTATATTGTTGATGAGCACGTTGTCATGAGATTTTAATATGGCACGGAGGTTGGGCACCTGCCAAAATTCCTGTTTTCCGGGATATGGCTTGATAAAGCATATACGGATGTGGTGAGGCCTGGTGACCCAGTTAAAGTGTTATTGAGAAATTATATTGATAAATGCTTTGAGATTTTCATTTCGATTTGAATATTCGTACTCGTGTTGTTACGTTTTATTCATCGCTAATATATATTTGTTGAGCATCTTTCTTGTCGTATTGTGTACTTCCCCATATTTTCTTTTAGTGGCAGGTTAGCGCGGATTTTGGGGTGCTATGGCGATTGATTTTAGCGAGGATTGTTTGGGAAAGAATTGTATTATTTTGATGTATAGAGCTTTGGAGATTTGTATTTTTATTCGAGTTAGATAGTTGTAATTTTAATTCGAGAGACTTGTTGTAATTGAAAAGATTGAGATTAGTGGATTTATATTATTGTGGGTTTATTTAGATGCTCTATACCTTGTCACTTGAGGATTTGGATTTATTTTATCGCATTAGCGCTCCGTTCGCTCTCCCCGGGTGGGCGGGGTGTTACATGTCATAATAGGAAATAAGTATATGTTACCATATATCAATGATCTATTCAATCAATTAATTATTTTTATATATTGACTTGCGCTTGGGTTATTATCAACTACGTATTACAAACGAAGATGTTCCAAAGACGAATATTCTGATGCGATATGGATCATATGAGTTCTTGATTATGCCATTTCAGTTGGCCAATGTGCCGACAGTGTTTATGAACATAATGAATACGGTGTTTCCCCCCATTTTTGAATAAATTTGTCATTATATTCAATGATGACATAGTTATGTATTCTCGATTTGAGGAGAAGCGTGCACACCATTTGAGGATTGTTTTGCAGATTCTATGGGAGCATAAGTCGTATTCTAAGTTCTTTAAGTGAGGATTCTAGTTGAAGGAGTTCTAATTTTTTAGGCTAGGATTTTGGCAGATCCTAGAAAATTATTAGTTGTGTTGGAGAAGGGACAACCCATAACACCTACAGAGGTTAAGAGTTTCTTAGCTTTGGTTGGGTACTACATTGGTTCATTGAGGGGTTCTCAAATATTGTTAGGCCAATCAGTCACCTTAGCCGAAAGGGGATATACTTTTTTTGGAGCTCAGATTCTCAAAGGGCATTCTAAGATCTTAAGGAGAGACTCACGATCGCATACGTACATGCTTTACTACAAGGCGATGTGGAGTATTTTGTTTACACTGATGCATCACTTCGTAATGCAGGATCAGATGCCCTTATCTTACGTTCTCCATAACTTTAAGCCTCATGGGGAAAATACCCCACCCATGATTTGGAATTAGTGGTGGTATTATTTTCCCTTCGTATCTGGAGACATTATCAATTTGGTGAGAGGCTTATACTAATTTCCAATCACAAGAGTCAGCAGTATTTATTCACTCACTGGGAGTTGAAAATGAACTAGAGGAGATGGTTAGAGTTTGTTATGGAATATCATTTTTCAATTCAATACCATCCTACAAAGGAGAATGTATAGAGTTTGTTATGGACTAACACTTCTTAATTCATTACCATTTTATGAATGCAAATGTGGTAGCTGATGCTTTGATCCATATATTGACTGTTATTGTAGAAGATTTGTCGGAAGAGTGCAAAGATTAGTTACCTGACTTATGGGCAAAGAAGTGGGATACTTTGCATTGTATGGATTTTTCAGAGGCATTTTTTTGCAATTGTGATCGTTACACCTACTATTGTGTTATGAGTGATTCAGGATGAACTTCAGACTCCTTTAATATTAATTATTTACAGAGCTTTTATCTAGATGGTTTCTCTTTTTCTCGATCATCTCAGATGGGAGATTGAGATTTTTGGGACGTTTGGTTGTGTTTGAGGATCCAGAGCTACGCAGAGATATTTTGGCTAAGTGACATGGTTGGCGATTCACTATGTACCCTGAAGGTGACAAGATGTATCGTTAAATAAGGTGAGAAGATGTTTTCCTTTTCTGGAATCTCGTTGGAAGTTTCCTTCGATGCAGTTTGAATGAGAATGAGGTCTTTGTTAGAATGAGGTACTATCTTATTTGAACAACCCGATGCAATTCTCCAAAAATATAGTTTTGTTCCACTGCCCCATGTTCTCAGAATTCTCACCTTTTTAATGAGTGCGGAGAAGAAGCTTTGGTAGAGAATTTTTTAATTATTTTATGTTCTAAAACTCTTCCATAAAGTTCTCCAAGTTTGCCTTAATCATTCATGATTAGGTTTTCCAAACACAAACCTTAGTTTACACCCAACTAGTTTAAGATCCAAGATTCATCTTATATATGCTTTGAGATTGTGTTTTAGCACCATTATTTATTCTTTACATCTTGTTGAGAATTTTTTTTATGTGGTGGATTCTCTACCTATTGATTTGTATACGGTGGACTCCATTGTGTGACGATTACTGAGCATTATCGGTGGATTTCAAGGTGTGTGTGGACTTATACATTGTTGCTTCTACACGGGTGGACTCCTGCGTGTCACTAGGCAGAGGTTAATGGAATGAAGAGTGTCAAAACTTGTGAGGGTTTTTTTGTCTTTTATCATTTTCTTTGGATTTTCCTCATACATCAAGCCATCTGAGGTTTTCCCATTTTGGTTTTTTCTCCTACATCAGGTCATCTAAGTCTGTGTTGTGGTTCATTTATTTTATCTGACAGTACTCACTTAAATGCATGATTAGGTTTAGGATAAAGTTGGTTAGTCTCAAAACTATTTATTTGGTACTTAATAAATTTTAATTAATTGTCGTAAAAAAATGTTTATTTGAATTATTCTAAATAAAAATTTGTCTGTGTGTATTTGAACCATCCCATCCAATATTATTCCATATTTTATAATTTCCTCTATCACGATGTTATGTAATACCCCTTCGTTTTCTACGTAATATTTAATTGGGATAACTAATTAAATTTCTTATTATGACATGTGATGTAACTTATTATATATTAAGCATGTTGTTGTATTTCGTATTAGTGTAACTTGGTTCACACTTTGGATAACAGAAATAAATCACAGTAATACATTAAGAAAATATATGAAGTGACTTCGTATTATGGGAGACTATGTAATAGTCAATGATTTGGTATCAAAGTTTCCTCGTTCGGATTATCCCCTTTATATTAGGTTTCAACGATTGTGATGTACTTTCTAACAATGCCGAGTTGCACACGAATAATTAATAATTAACTGTCATATTAAGTGACTTGTACCAACATATAAGTTAATTTAATGGAAGAGTTAATTAATTAGAATTTGTCATATTTTATGTTGACTTTGGGGATGCTAACAATATCCGTTTTGACCTAAAATGGTAGGTTTCAAGTTTCTTGGGTTACTACATGACTTGGGTAAAGTTTTGGACCAGTTGGAATGTTATTTGGGCTCATTCGGTTGCAGGTTATGCTGGGCCTCAGCCTATTTTCGTGGGAATTTTGATTCTTCGATTAATTAGACCAACATAAAACATACTTGTTACATTTAAAGAAACCCTAAAGCCCGAGGAGAGTAAAGGAGAGGATGTTGATTTTTAGGCTAATTAGGTGAACCTAAAACATACTTTTTACATTGAACATGATGTGATATCTGCAATTCAATGTTTATGGAAAAGGTTTTAATAAGACAGGTGTCAAAAGAGATCAACCGTACAGTTTATTGATCAACCTTGTGATCGAAAGGGAATCTTTGTAATCATTACAAATGGATATTCAATCATGCGGTTGATTGATTAGTTTCACGATCAAAGGAATATTTAACCGCACATTTGAAGAAGTGACTTTATCTAGTCTTTTACGATTGGGATTTAATGTTATGCTCTTTTGTTTATTCAGGGTTTGGCCCTATATATATATATATATATATATATATATATATATATATAGAGAGAGAGAGAGAGAGGGGGGTTAAAAAGTAAACCAAAAGAATGGAGGTTTTACTGAACCTATTAAGACATTAAAAAATAATTCAATTAATTATAATTCCTTGTTTTAATTGGTCCACGACAGCGGCAACAGACACGCGTATGACACAAGACTCTCTTACCCCCACCCCCCTACACATGTCACACGCGTGTCTGTTGCCATTGGAGTGAACCAATTATACCAAGGAATTAAAATTTATGGATTATATATTAATGTCTTAATATGGTAATTAAAAAACTCATTCTTTTGATTCACTTTTGAACCTCTCTTTCTCTTTATATATATATATATATATATATATATATATATACATACACTAGGATATGCCGTACCTGAAGGCATGATGAAATTTTTTGAAAGTACACATCGTTGATTGGACCATACGTCGTATTTACATACAGATAGACACCGTGTTTACATACAGATAGACACCGTGTTTATGTACATATATACATACACCGTGGTACGAACCTTTTATGTTAAAATAATGACAACAAAATAATGATCAACTTGATTTAATTTCAATACAAATAAGTTAAAATACATACATACACTGTGGTACAAATCTTTGATGCTAAAATAACGCACGACGAACACTTTTAAAAAAATGCGTCGACTAAGACTTGTATTCATAGATTTTTTATAAAATACATAAATGTGTAAACGATTTAGAAAATTTGGGCATAATTTACTCTATTTATAAGACTATCCACATTCTTAAGAAACCAAAACTATTGGGCTATACAAAAAGTCCATCCTGGACATTATATAAACCAAATAAATATTTGCAACTTTACCAACAAAATGATGATAAAAATAATTAGCAAACACATTAATAAATTTTCAATCTAATAAAAAATATAGATCATCAATCGATCAAACAACTCGTGGTACATTTGTAATGGGGGCGGCATAGGGCTCAAAGTTAAACAGGGCCCCAAACTCGGGCATCTAATTGACACGTTCTCCTTATATTTGTCATACTCTGAAAATTAAACAACAAAAAATAGGCATGTTAGTTTAAATCCATAATAAATTTAAAAAAATTAACTTAATGTCTAAGCAATACATACCAAACGTAAACATGATTAACTTAATATCTAAACAATAAATACCAAAAATCTATATAAAGAAATAATATAAAGCATACAGACATAAGCTAGATAAGGTTTATAAATAATATAAAGCCAATTCTAATTAAATACAAATCATATTCTAATAAAACATACATGTCATGGACCAATATTTCATAGATGGACCTCGAGAAAATATTACTAACGTCATTGTTGCATTAATAATATCAACAAAATACAAACATATTGTAAAGAGAAATAATAATATTTCATGTTTTTTAAACAAATAATTTTGTAAAACATAGATCCATAATTTGTTCACTAATAGAAAATTTCTTTTATCATGTAATTCCCACTTTGATCACACATCCACTACAATGCGGACATTCAATCTCGACTATAATGAAAAGGAACTAGAAAGTTAAAATAAAGAAACCTAATAAACATGGTATTCGATGAGCTACAATTGTATATGCGTGTTAATGGCACGGTGATAATTATCATTGGGTAATAGTGCTTATGGTATTGTATGAGTACATGTTCAAAGAAATATAGTTGGTCAGTCTGGAGTATATGATAAAATGTGTGTCAAACACATGCAAAATTTTGAATTCAGATCTTATTTCATTCGGATCTTACCAATGAAAGACTAAAATAAATTACAAAAATTCCATCTAAATCGATATAACATCTTACATTAACCAACATAAATCCACAATATACTCATTGAATATCCTAAGGGTGCAAAACCCGGACAACATTTGCCTCAACAAAAGCCAAATTTTCTAGTACACAAAATCATAAAAGTGCATGCATTTCTACTATCACTTACCTTAATGCCACCCTCAATATCATTTCATAAAAAATTGCCTTGTGAAGTAATCTGCACAATAAAGAAAATTTCTAATTATGCTTGAGATGTTCAAGTTCCCGCAATGTAATATGTCCCTCAACCTACCATTAAACGTAATACACTACTTTTCAGTGGAGCATCTAAAAAAAGTGATAGATATAACGAAAGTTAGATACCAACAAAAATGTCCACACATATAGTTGGGAGATAAATAAAAGATTACCAGCAGTAAGGTTACTTGAATTCAGATATTTCTCTCATAAACACATATAGTCTGTGTACAGCAGTCAAGTATATGTGTTCGATTGAGAAATATTTCTCAGATATAGTCAGCGTACAGTAGCAGCAGTCAAGCATATGTACATCATTTATAAACATTGGGAACATTACCAAATGAACTTCTACACATTCAAAAGATAGGGAAGCTCATCACATCCAACCATATATAAATGAGTGTATCACTTATAAACATTGGGCAGCTCATGAGAAATATGAACATAAGAAATAGATTGTCCCCACTATTTTCACTTTATGAAAGCAAGCACGGATACTAAATGGAAGCAAGCACGGACACTAAATGAAAGCAAGCACATATACTAAATAAAATCGAACACTAATAATATATAATAAGGTATTCATATCTTCATATACAAGTGTAATACTTTTTTGGGAGAACAAAAACCACCGAAGAAATACGGTGATCAGGAATAAGTAACATATAAATATCAAGAACAGGAATAGAAAGATATTCTAATCAGAAGCATTGAATCAGTTAATCAGTTAAAGATGATCGGAATATCTGTCTGTCACAGAAGAATGTCTGTTTCTTTTTCTGGAATGTGAATCAGTTAAAGATGATTGGAATGTCTGGAAGAAATTTTGTTGCAATCCTCCAAAGAAAAGGAATTTCAATTAAGGGAAAATTGCATGATATAAATTTGGAAGGAAAAACACTTGATGAAATATATCAAATTATTTAAAGACCTATGTGATGGACTAACAGCTATATAGAAGCCCTTAGTTAAAGATGATCGAAATGTCTTGATTATTCTATTGCTTTTTAAGGCCATAAGAGCACCAATGCACATTAATAATAGAGGAAAATATAAATCAATTATGAGTAGAATCCCTTATGGACAACAAAATTACTTCGGTGTTTTTACTTCCAAGGGACGTGGGTTTTTCCCAGCTGGACATCATGTCCAATACCATCAAGGTCAACACTGTGGTTCAACTCTCGGAAGTCCGTCTCAACAGCAATATCAAGGTCAACTAATAACATACACAATGGGACACATAGACCCATAGGCAGGGGTAAGCCCTCCTTTTAGATAACTCCATTACTCTTCAATGGAAAATAGGGATATGAAATATGGACACATTGTAAAACTAATTATAATAACAATTGAGGAACCCTGTTATGCTCGAGTCTCAGAAAGGATAAAGAAAAACATGGGAGAAATGGAAATGTGGTCGAATGTGAAATAAATAAAAGTTTAGAAGTACCTCGCCACGGTACCAAAGAATCTTCTTCTCATGGTCATGGTGGTGCAAGTAAATAACAAAATTCAACCACATTACAAAAATCTGTCAAAAAATAAGAAAAAAATTAAGACACTTACTATGACATGCAAGAAATTAAAGCCACTAACTACGATTTCTTAAAATTATTGATCAAGGAAATGAAGTAATCTGACTCACCATGTAGGGAACACCATAGACCTTAAGCAATTGGATTTGACCAGTTATAGTGGATAGAGCGATAAACAGAGCAAGCATTACACACTAACATATGGTGGAAGTGATTATATAATTCCACTCACTGTTATTCTAAACCCGTAGATATCATATTTGAGGTATGTAAATTGAGAGATAAGTCCCATATGTTTAGCAAATTTCAACAATGTTATTGAAAAATTCAAACTCCAAATCTGAAACGAACCATTAATTACAAAAGGTTGATTTATCACTCCGAATCTGGAATGAAATGATAAAAAGGTTAAATAAAAATATTATAAAAATACAATTCATCACTCAGAATACTTTTGCAAAATAGAATGAAATGAATATTTTTGATCAGATAAATTCACATAAAAAATAAGTACAAAATTCATTTACCAAATATATACCTCCACCATTATCCAGAATGTCAATGCTCTCAAAACTGGAACTGGGGAAGAAACATAGGAAAACATGACCTTGGATCTTGATTCCCTTTAACGAACTCGATGGTGTAAGACCGTATCTGCAATAAATAGTTTATATTGTAGTTAGTTAACCACCATGATATAAAAAAATTCCATTATCAATTTCTATTATATACTCCCACCATCCCAATTTAAGAATCATTAAATAGTTTGTAAAAAAGATCATCCGAGTGTATTTTATTTGATTGAAATGTCTACTTTGGTAATCAATCCAAGTTTTTCCAATAACCAAAAAAATTGTCATTCACAGTTCACTCACAATAAATTGTCACACAACAGGGAGAACAGAACAAATAAAAGAAGAAAAAAATGGTAGAGTTATTCATGAAATGATCTTACTATGCTCCATGAACTCATTGTATCCCAAAACCTAATGTGTGCATATATATATTGATCCTAATCAAAATTGGATTACAACATATGGAAAAACAGAGGGCCATATATATTGATCCTTTCATCATCAAACTTGCATTTCAACAACCCTAGATTTCAAAGCATAAAAACCTAATACTTGGAGATATAAAAGAGAGGGGGTTAGAAAATGGTAACAGAACCCTAAAATTCATTAACAAAAATACCTTGAGAGGCGCCAGCGAGGAAGGAAACAGAAGCAAGGGAAGGGGGGTTTCAGAGGGTGGCAGTGTGGGAAGAGAGCTCCGAAATGGGGGAGCGACTAGGGTTTTTTGGGAAGTGTTTGTGTTGAAAGAAATAGAATGAGAACACGGGTTGTCTTCGGGGTATTTTCAATTTTTCAATGTCATAACTCAAAGGCACCTTCTAAGACCGTTAGATCGCTTGAGGAGAACAAATTAAAACCATTGGATCGTTTTACTATTCAAACACCCATATTCCATATATATATACTAGGGTGTACCCGTGCCGATGGCACGGTGATAAGTTTGTTCCCGTGCTATTTTGTACTCAGGCCGATAGCACGGCGATAAAAAAATTTCCCGTGGTAAATATAAATATTGTTGGTTTTCCCAAGGTACACTTACGGCATGCTTACTATTTTAGTACGGTGCATTTGTGCATTTCCCGTATCGCCAATAACGAATGAACACAACGACACATTAAATGGCTCGAGTTTAAATATGATTTTTCAATAATATTAAACGTATAAAAAAATAGAGAGATGGCTAACATACAATATTTCTTCATGATTTCATCATCACATGAGGATCCCATAAGAAAACAAAGTCGTAAATACACGGAGATTGAAAAAGAAAAGAAGAAACCCACCATTAAATAAAATAAAATTAAATCCCAAAAGTGTGTTTCTTTTCTCCTGCTCCACCTCTTTCCATGCATTTCTCTTTTTCCCCGAAAAGGTAAAATCCTCTGGAACAATCAGTTGTCACTTTCTCTGAGATGTTTTGTCACTTTGATAGAAGTTGAAGAACTCTCATGTATAACTTCCTACAGATAGAAAATCAAAAAATAAATTTGAACCCTTTTTAAAAACCAACACAGTATTTTAGGCGAGAATATCAATGTCAGAACAAAAAAAAAAGTTGGATCAACAAATAGGAAAAACTGCGTTCCGATGACGGTTAGATAAAAAAAAAATGGATAAAAACAAAAAATAGATCAACAAACAAATCACCACATTCAATGAAAGTGGATTTCAAAGAGAAACATGGCACGTATGAAACTGCAATATTGAGACCCAGTTGCCATACCCATTTCCCACCTTATACCAACACGAACCAGTCCCTACCCGATTCTAAACCCAAATCCACTGAACTCCTTACCACCACCCATAACCCGAAACTAACCCAACACCCATCTCCTACCTGCTATGTGTTGGGTATATATGTTAGTATATATATTTATTTTGAATAAAGAAAATAAGTTAGTGGGAGTGGCCAAGTGGTAAGTTAGTGGGGGTGTGTGCATGAGGTCTTGGGTTCAAGTCCTAGGGAGCACACTAATTATTTAGGGTCAAAGATTGGGCCTTGGGCCTTGGGGCCTTGGGCTCTTGGGGATTTCTGATATGCATTAAATCTTTTCAAAATCGTTTTAATTTTTTAAACCGTTTTAAGTCTTTGACTATTTCTTCCACTATAGCTGTTAGTGGAGATATTAGTGGGTTAGTTGGCTAAAACCTCTACCCACGTTTTTTACCATTTCCCTTATTTAAGAAAAGGCTACAGAGTCAAAAAAGTATCAAAAATCTCTCTCTCACGTTATCTGCAAAAATACCTTTGCTATTTTCTAATTTTCGTTAATTTTCTGGGAGTGCTGGAGTATCCTGAGAGTTCAAAGATTTAACACAAAGCTGGTGTGTAAATCTGATCGTTGAATCCTGGGAGGTGTATGTTCACGAGGCTGACAGCTACAAATATCAGCGAGCAATTTCACCTTTAGGACTTTGTGTCGAACACAAACCTCGATCGATAAGTCCTTCTAATTTTATCTATTTCAAATTTGGGTTATTTCGTTTATTCTGCAATATGCCCCACGTATTATTGAAGTTTGATGAACCATGTGATGTTACCAGTCTGTTAGATCTCATCGCACACCAGGAAGATAGAAATACAATAAAAATAAATAAAAAATGATGGTAGAGAGATAAAAGAGAAAGGGTGTATGTGGAACTCATTAGACATCTCGAGCCAAATAAACTCGCAAGAGCTTGGCTCCGGTAGTAAGCAGAAGGTGACGCTGGTGTAGCAGAGGTTGGCTCCGGCAGTTAACAAATGCCAAGGTATACAAACATAAATCTGACCTAAGTGTTGAAAAGGGTGCATTTTGCCAAGTCTTTTAGGAGCCTATTTAAAGAAAATGAAAGTTAAGAGGTTTTCTTGAAAATATTGAAAAGGTATACAAACATTAATCGTAAAATTTATGGTATGAAATGAGAGAAAGAGATAGAGTACCTTCTGATGAGATGAGGTGAGCCGCGTGCCAACTGCATGCCCAACACGTTACCTTATGATGAGATGATTTTTCCACTGATTTCAGATAAAAAAAAAACAAAAAAAACAAAAAGTAAATAAAGTATATCTTAAGTAATGAACTGCATCAAATACAAAGTTATTAAAAAATCTGAGGCACAAACCTCAGCTTGCTCAAATCGTTGACAAAATACACGATCTTAGTGGCAGAGCAACTTAACCCGAACCCAAGTGGGTATCATCCAAGAAAATGTCAAAATAGACGGAGATCCGGCCAAACCAGTCGCTCTCCAGGCCAAGTCCACTGCCCAGGTCGACCAAGAGCTGAAGAAAACCCTGATGAGAGATGGAGAATCTATAAATGGGTTTACAAAAAATCATGAGAACAATAAAAAAACTGAAATAAAGAGGCGATTTTTGAGCCGAGGTGTTGTTTAGATCCTAAGAGACATAGAGGGTTGTGTCTTCGTCTTTCTTGGTCGGCGATTTTGTTCTCTACTCATGACCAAAAACCTTGCTTCTAACAACAACCCTCCTTATTACAGAAATATTTTTAAAATGAAAAAAAAATGAGAATGCAAATCCAAGTAGAATATAGATGTTTCTAAAATAGCAACTGAAAATAAAAACTGATATAGATCTGTAAAATCAAGAGAGAAAGCGTGAACCTGCCAAAATCAAGAGATAAGGGGGGAGAGTGTTCCCGCACAATATCCTATTTGCATCTGTGCTAATACGTTTACGAGTTTTGAAAGAAAAAAAAGGGGGCGGCTAATGCCGCTCCAAATAATCTGTTGGGACTCCAAGTTGTTTGCCAAATACCAAATATACTCCTTTTATATAATATCAAAGTTAGGAATTTTTAGTTTATGGATCCGTGGCATTTAAGTAGAGAAAAATGGGATTGACTTGATACTTAATTTTGATATTGATAGAAAGTTGTGAGAGATGCAATTAATATTTCAAATAATTTTAATTTCAATAAATTTATAGAAGAAAATAAATAATGTTTATTTTCTAAAAAATATTTTATATAAGATTTAGTCCAACACATTTAAAAAAATAATTTTTAGTCCTATAGTGACATTAGCTGTACACATAATTAGTGTCACTATTGTATTTATGTTTGGTAAAAGAAAAATAAAATAAAATTTTACATCGTGTCGCTTTACTTGGAACGTGTTCGTGTTATGTTTGGTAAAAGAAAAATAAAATAAGATTTCGTGGCAGGTTGGTTTTACTTGTATTGTGTCCAAGTAAAATCGACTTGGTACGACACGAAATCTTATTTTGATTTTTTTACAAAATACAAACACAACCAAATAAATGCGACACGATACGTCCCGACGCAAAATTTTATTTGTGTTTGGAAAAATAATCATGTAATGGCGTGTTAGTGTCGCTTTAATATTATTAAACTCATAATATTATGAAACTTTATCTAACTTTATATTTTAATGCATATATATATATATATATATTATATGAGAGGGGGTGTTTTACTGTTCCAAAAAATTAACGGTTGAGATCGCACTTTTTTGGGCGATTTAATGGTGTGGGATTGTGCCACGTAGGATTGTATCAATTGTGAGGTGGCACTTGGGAAAAAAAAAACCTCTTCTACTCTTCCTTCCCCGCTCTCATTTTCTTCCAAAAGAAAATCCACCCCCGACTTTACTCTCCCACACCAAGAAAAGCAAACCCTACCCTTCCCCCCACATCGTCACCTGCCGCCGCCCCTTCCCCCCACCCCCTCCCTCACCCCGCTGCCTCCTCCCTCCCCTGATACTCTCCCGCGCTTCCCCTTACTTCCCCTCCCCCGCTACCACGCCACAGTTCTTCACCGGATCCAACCACGGTCCTTCACCGGATCTTCACCGACCACGGTTCTGCACCCCTGATCCGTCCACGGTTCTTCACCGGCCAAGGATCCCGGATCTGCAAAGATTTTTACCGGATTTTCACCGAATCTGTCGACGATTCCTCACCGGATCTGCAAAGGTTTCCACCGAATTTAAATGGGATCTGGACACAGATATTCCCCGGATTTCACCTAATCTTTGCCGGTATTCCAGGTATTTTACTAATCATTTGATTTTTTTTTTATATGTAGAGATTATGAGATTTCTGTTTTCCTTTTTAATAGTGTTTTTGTTTTCGGTTTCATTTTTGTGGTCTGAATCTATAAATATTTTCACCGGATCCCACGACGGTTCTTCACCGGATCTTCAACCAATGAATCAACCCACGCTTCCTCACCAGGTGCTTTTTTTGTTGTTGATTTATTTCAGATCTGGTAGTTGACGCTCAGATGCCAGGTGATTTTTTTCAGATCTGTTTTTTTTAGTTGATTTACGAAGCTGCCTCTTCCTTATCATAGTTGATTTATTTCATATCTGACAGGCACGATTGCTTTTTTTATCATTTTTATGATCAGATACAATTGCTTTTTTTGTTGTTTTATGCAAAAAAAATTTCACACTCATCTAAGATTCATACACACATCTGATTATGTTTGATTGGTGAATTTTTTTACATTAAGATCTATAAATTTCAATAATAGTGTTCTGGCTGTGTTTGATTGTGTTTGATCTCAGATTATTTTTTTCTCCTCAATAAATCGATTTGAAGCTAAAATTGTATATGTTTACATTTATGTTTTTGGATCTAAATATTTTTTATGTTTTTTTATTTATTTTTTCTTTTGCAGGTGTCCTGATTATACTTCAACATCGTGCACGAGTATACTCATTTTCATTTTGTCGGTAGTGATAGGAAGTTTTGTTCTAGACCTAAATTGATTTTGTGTCAATAGATTTTTATTATTTATGCTTGTTTACCGATTTTTTTTAAATATGGGTTTCTTGATTTAGGGTTTTAATGAATTGGTTATTTGACCCTAAATAAAATGGAAAGTGTTCTAAAAAATGGTCAACTGATATTCAATTTAAACTTTTGTTATTAGGCAGGGTTATTATGTTTGTTTGTTTTCATTTGTTAGTCTCTTTTTCTTTCAGGTACTAACTTGGTGCCTCTCTATTTGTTGTAGGTTTGGATTATTGATTTGAAGATATTCATGGTATGACTATACAATTTTTATTTCAATTTTAGCATTGTTTGTGAGTGTTTATTTTTTACTTTTAATAAATTTGGCTTTGAGAGCTTCCATGAAAGAAAAAACAAATTGAACTAGCCTAATAGTTAGTGTATAAAAGCAGTGTGTACTACTTTTAATAAATATGTTTTCTATGTTTCAATTTAAATAGTGTGTATTATTTTGGTTCATTTCAATTTTTTTTTTGTCTTGGTAAATGTCAAGGCAGTGTTTATTATATAAAAGTAGTGTGTATTACTTTTAATAAATATGTTTTCTATGTTCCAATTTCAATAGTGTATTATTTTGGTTTAATTCTAAATAACCAAAAAATACAATTGTTTGTGTGTTTTCATTTGTTAGTCTCTTTTTCTTTTAGGTACTAACTTGGTGCCTCTCTATTTTGTTATAGGTTTGGATTATTGGTCCGAAGATATTCATGGTATGATCTATACAATTTTTATTTCAATTTTAGCATTGGTTGTGAGTGTTTATTGTTTACTTTTAATAAATTTGGCTTTGAGAGCATCTATGAAAGGAAAAACAAATTAAACTAGCCTAATAGTTGGTGAATAAAAGTAGTGTGTATTCTATATTGTTGGATTTGTCGTTATCCCTTGAGAAGGGTGGATAATCCAATAAACAAAGGAGATTCTGCCCAATTTTTTTAAAACTCACACTTTGTTTTTATAATATTTGACTAGCACTTTCAATTTACTAACTATATTTTCTTTTTTGTATCACGTCGCATTTGGAAAAGAACGGACAATAATTATAATGGAACATTGAAGCTTTTGTTAGGCGAATTTGTTTTTTTCTATATTGTTGGATTTGTTGTTATCCCTTAAGAAAGGTGGATAGTACAATAAACAAAACAATAAAAGATATATGCATAGCTTGCATATATGTCTTTTATTGTTCTGGGGCTGCTTCTTTTATTGTTCAGGGGCTGAAGCAAATTATGCATATTTTAAGGGCTGAAGCGAATTAGATCTGGAACTGATCTGGGGTTGTTTAGTGATTAAGAAATGTCCTTTTGTGAAGGTAGGAGAGCTAATAGCAAGTCTTGATCTGGAAAAGTTTATCAGAGGTGTGCAACAACTCTTAGCGTAGAAAACATTTAATAATTAGTGATTGTCGTTTATATTAACTTGATTTGTCTTATCAAAGAGTTAATTTATATATGCAGGTAGTTTAAAACTTGCTCAGTTGTCTTTACAATTTTGAGCTCCCTTTCCTCCCGTGGCAGGAGTGTAGCAACTCGGCTTCTTAAAGACCTCAGTTATAAAACATGTTCAAGTTCTTCTATATTATTATAACATCTGCATACTAAAGAAATTTTCACTCCCAAAATTTTTCACATTTCCCCCCCAAAACACTATATTATTGAGGCACTTCTAATTTATCCATTTTTCTGCATATAATACACAACACATGTCGTATGTTTTCAATTTGATTCTTTTTTCACTAGCATTTAGTTTTTTTAAAGTGCTTACTTTTGACTTTTGGTTTAAATGCAGAGCTAAAGTACTCTAAAAACATCAGGAGAATGAGTGGAACGCCGAGGAAAATCGTTAGTGTGGAAGAAGTGACGACAAAGATGAAGTATTTGTTAGATGAACTTGGACATTTTAAATGTTGTTGACGAATTTAACTTTTGAGATCATTAAATATTGTTGAATTTGTTATCCCTTAAGAGGGTGGTTAGTCCAATAAATGAAGAAAATCATGCCCATTTTTTTTAAAATGGACACTTTGTTTATTTGAGGCACGATATGAGTTCAGTTGATGAATATTATATATTTCATGTTATATGTTTTTTTTTTGATGAATTTAGATTATTTGAATGGTGTTGAACAATTTGTTATTTGTTAAGCAGGTTAGATAGTCCTATAAAGAAGGGTTATTATGGTCAATTTTTTTTAAAATTACACTTTATTTTGTTTTGTTCGGGAGCTATATTTTTGTCGTTTTACAATTATGTATTTTGAAAATTTTCGTCATTTCACGATTATGTACTTTTGAAACTTTCGCCGTGCCTTCAGGCACGGGCATTTCGCTTGTATATATATATATATATATATATATATAGAGAGAGAGAGAGAGAGAGCGGTTCTCATGCATACCCCAGTTTGCATACCGCTGGCGCGGACCAATTTTGATAAAATAGTAAAAAAAATATTTTTGATGTAATTTTTTTTTTTGTAGTTTCTAAACATTTCAATAGGACCATAAAAAAAAATTCAACTCAAAATGAATTTTTTTGCTATTTTAAAAAAATCGGTCAAACTTTGTCAGTTTTTAACAACTTAAAAACAACTTAAAAACTGACAAAGTTTGACTGATTTTTTTAAAATAGCAAAAAAATTCATTTTGAGTTGATTTTTTTTTTATGGTCCTATTGAAATGTTTAGAAACTATAAAAAAAAAATCAGCCCGAAATTATTTTTTTTACTATTTTAAAAAAATGGTCCGCACGGAGGGTATGCAAACTGGGTATGCATGAGATCCTTTCTGTATATATATATATATATATATATATATATATATATATATATATATATATATATATATATATATATATTAAAATTAAAATATGAAACGACATGAATTTGTTTTTACTTGACATGAATATGATCCAAGTAAAAGAGATACGACATAATTTTTTTTTATCAAATGCAAACACGACCGAATGAAAATTGAATACAACACAATTTTTTTTTTAACTTAACACGAACACAATCCAAATAAAAGAGACACGACATGACATGAAATACTATTTTAATTTATTTGCAAAAACAGAAATACGACCGAACAAAAAAAATGATTTCGTATTGTGTGGCATTTTAATTTGGTCGTGCTTCTATTTTTGTAAAAAAAAAAATTCACAACACGACCAAATTAAAATCATGTTAAAGCGACACAACATGATTTTTTTTTGGTTTAACAAACACTAACACGATCCGATGTGGCGTGGTATTTATGTTTTACTTCGATCGTGTTTGTGTTTGGAAATTTTTTTTTGTAATGGCGGTTTGGTAAAAATAAATTATAACGGACAGTTATGAAAAGTAATTTATTTTTATAAATTCATCACAAACCGCCATTACAGTTTTTTTTTCCAAAAAAAAAATAATTTTTTTTTACCAAATACAAACCCGATTTTTTTTACCAAATACAAACACAAACACGATCGAAGTAAAACATAAACAATACACCCATCGAATCGTGTTAGTGTTTGTTAAACAAAAAAAATAAATATGTTGTGTCGCTTTAACTTGCCCTTTTTGGAAAAAAAAATGATTTCGTATTGTGTCATTTTAATTTGGCTATGTTTTCGTTTTTGTAAAAAAAAAAGATTTCACAACATGATTTTAATTTGGCCGTGTTGTGAAATCTTTATTTTACAAAAATAGAAACAGGACCAAATTAAAATGCCACACAATACGAAATCATTTTTTTTGTTCGGTCGTGGTTCTGATTCTGTAAATAAATTAAAATAATATTTTGTGTCATGTCGTGTCTCTTTTATTTGGATTGTGTTCGTGTTAAGTTATAAAAAATCGTGTTGTATCCAAGTTTCATTGGGTTGTGTTTGCATTTGATAAAAAAAATTATGTCGCGTCGCTTGTACTTAGATCGTATTCGTGTCGAGTAAAAATAAATTCATGTCTTTTATATTTTAATTTGACGATGTTCTTATTTGGGTAAAAAAGAATTTTTATTTATTAATTTTAATATATATATATATATATATATATATATATATATATATATATATATATTAAAATATAAAGTTATATAAAATTTCATAATATTATCAGCTTAAAATATTTGTTAACACTTCTTATTTCTTAGTGTTGGAGAACGATGGGAAATGGGAGGGTTTCCTTTTATTAGCACTAAGGTTAGTTTTGTCATTTGAAATTTTTTTGGAGTGCCACAGGAATTCGATGGAGTGCGGATAGCTTAACCCAAAAAAAATAGGGAGAAAAAGAAGACTCTCTTTTGGGACATGGCTCGAGGTCTGACATTGGATCAGAACCGTACTTCTACATCAAAACACATAATTTTTCAGGAATAAAACTAGAGGGACATGCATTTTTGACATAAAAATGAGACTTAATGATGTGCATTACAACACCATTAAAAAACACACTTCAAATTCATATAAAAATATATTATAATTTCTTTTTTCAAAATATATTTTTCAAATAAAAAAAAATTGATTAATTTTAAAAAAAATATTTTGAGCTGATTTTTTTATGTTTCACGTGAAATGTTTAAATATCACACAAAAAAAACTCAACTCAAAAATAATTTTGGACAATTTATAATTAGGTCCCTTGGTAATAATTTTTAAACATTTAAAGACAATTTACAATTAGGTCAATTTATTTTGCCACTAGCTTGGACTTTTACAATAAGAGAATTATTTGACATAAGTGTTTAAAATTTGTCAAAATTCCTTTAGTGTTTAAAATTTGTTAGTGAGGGACTTAAGAGTAGTTTCCCCAATAATTTTTTACTATTTAAAAAAAATTGATCCGCGTCAGTGATATATATAGTCGGTTCCACAACCTATACACACTGCTGGCGGGGACCGTTTTTTCTAAAATAATAAAAAGATTATTTTTGAGTTTAGTTTTTTTGTGTTGTATTTAAAAAAAATGGTCCGCGTCAGCGTTATGTATAAGTGATCTGACAACTATGCATATCGCTGATGTTGACCATTTTTTTTAAATAATAAAAAATGATTTTTGAGTTGAGTTTTTTGTATGGTATTTAAAAAAACAATAATACCAGGCGACACAGATTTGCGATTCGGAGTGATGCGACGCAGTGACGTGTCGCATCGGTATTGGTTATGGGCTTATGAATGTGGGTCTGGACCAGCGGCAGTAGTCAATACTGGTGCGGCATGTCACTGTATCACACCAAATGTGTCGCAAATCTGTGTCGGTGTAGAATGACTCTTAAAAAAATTATTTGTGTCAGCGATATGTAAAGGGGGTCCGACAGATTGTACATACCGCTGACGCAGACATTTTTTTTAACATAGTAAAAAATTATTTTTGAGTTAAATTTTTTTATGTAGTATTTAAATATTTTAGGGTGAAACATAAAAAATCAACTAAAAATATTTTTTTTCAAATTAATTAACTATTTTATTTTTTTGATTTAAAATATGTATTCTGAAAAAAAAAATTATGGTGTGATAAAATAGAGGAGCGTGTTTCTTAATGATGTGGCACATGCCACATCATTAAGTTGGGTTTTTAAGTCAAGAAATCCGGTCGCTCTAGTGCTGCTCTTTTTGAGTGAAAGATTTTCAAACGTTTATTATGCCAATATAACCTTATATGACGTGGCAAAGTTGTATGACGTGGCAAAAGTCCGCCTCCTTTATCATATGATGTGGCAAATTTGTATGATGTGGCAAAAGTCTTTCCTACTTTATTATATATATATATATATATATATATATATGTGTGTGTGTGTGTGTGTGTGTGTGTGTCTTATAAGAATTTCTTATGGTGCAGATCCTGATACAATTTTTTTTTTTAAAATAGTAAAAAATGAATTTTTTGATGAAACTTCATGGATATGATCTCCTCGGTGGAGATCATATCCAAGAAATTTGATCAAAAGATTCATTTTTTTACTTTTTAAAAAAAATGGTATGTAGCGGGGTCTGCACCATAAGGAGTTCTTACAGGAGGGAGTCTCTCTCTCTCTCTCTCTCTCTCTCTTATATATATATAAGAGATAGAGAGAGAGAGAGAATTACGAGGGTAGCAAAATGATTAAGTAGATATTGCGAGCCTCAATCAGAGAACTCCAAAATGAATAAGCAGAAAATAAAAGTCACATACCCCACCCCCATGCCTACAAATGCTCATCATATTTTTTTTCCCTAAAACAGATCATATAAAGGTAATTTTCTACTTTTCAAGAATTAAAACATCAAGGCACATTGCATACCAAGTTCATATGAGCCATGTACTAAACATAAAATAAAGAAAGAAATTAGAATCAATCACAAAAAAATCACCATGTTTAAAATATTAAACATCACCCCAATCACAGTCATTTTGATTCGTCTACTGATTGAAACAACATAATAGAAGTTGAAAATATACAATCTGATATTTCTAAAAAATATTTTTTGGATATAAAACATAAATAAAATTCAACAGAGCACTTTCCAAGTATTGGAAGAATGTGTATAACCATATAGGAAGCCCTATAAAATCTATACAGTCTTCGACATGATATGGACATAAAGGAATCCCTATAAAATATGTATAACCATATAGAACATAGAAAAAATACATTTCAATATCAAATAGAACATAAAAAGCATACTATGCCTAAAATATGGAGAGTACTCTCCTTGGGTGCTACAATTTTAAGGGAAAATAATGTTGAGTAACAAACTTTATCAATTTCAAGTTAAAATGTGACGGATGCGCTTTTGAGCGGGCTTTTCAATGAATTGGATGGTAATCTGGTCCAAATCCAAGTTTTTTATCCAAATATGAATCAACATTTTCTAATACAATAATTTAAATTATCTATTTATAAGATTATATACAATACAAATCTGATTCGATACCTGCACAAAAAAGAAAAAAATAGAAAACGTGAGTTAGAAATGTG
Organism: Sambucus nigra; assembly: GCA_949130495.1. NCBI lineage: Eukaryota > Viridiplantae > Streptophyta > Magnoliopsida > Dipsacales > Adoxaceae > Sambucus > Sambucus nigra. Next base: position 369,738,062 of record OX422217.1, read on the forward strand.
ACAGGAGAGAGAGAGTGAGCGGATAAGCTCCATGTAACATCTAAAACTGGAAAAAAACTCTCTTAATATGAAGACAATTTCAATAGCATATAAGAATCCAAATTTTTTTTAGAGATATAAAATGCTCCAAACAATATTTGGGGCTTTGTCAAAAACTCTAGATATTCTATCACCTCAAGGTCTCCCTCCATCAAGATTCTCCTTAAATATCCGGTCAAAAGCACGATAAAATTTCAAGATAGTCTACAATTGGGTCCCTGCATCAACATTAATAGGTATAAAACCTTGACTTGGGAATTTATTCAATAATCCAACATGAAACTATGCAAGCTGTAGTATATAATTATAAAGATGCACCCATAGAAAAAATCGTGATTGATTAAAATGACATTATATTACTGTTAATGCTACTTTTTTACTGAAAAAAATATGTATCCCACATCAAATAATAATAGTGGAAAATGTTGAGTTGAAAATAAAAGCAACACCGATCGTATCCAAACAAAAAAAAAAACTAAAACCCATTCTAAATTATGAAGTGCGAGGATATGAGATATTGCCATCATTTCGAATTATTGAACTGCATCTGTTGATACAAAAATTAGTCAGTTGATGTGGACCAATTACATGAAGAGATGTGTCATCCAACATGGTGTGAGTTCAATGTACCGAGCTACTCAACATATCGAGCTAATCAACATACCGAGCAACTGGTTAGGAAGATCAAACGACAAAGACAGATTCAATGGATATTTTTACCATGTACAGATGTATATACCAATTTAATAAAGGCACATTATTTGTTCATACTGACAGACCAAGGGCTATAAATACATTATAATACCCCCAAGGCAGGGTAAGCTATCCTAACCGAACATAATTGAGATCAAGACAAGACACCCAGTAATACAAGACAGTGGACGTATGCCATTTCGTTAAGGATGAACCACATTAAAAATATCTTGTCTTATTTCTTTATTTCCTATTTATCTATGATTAATTAATTAGATCAAATCTAGCAGGTAGAACTATTTTACAGAGAATAAATACGCAAGGGTACTATTGGCCGACAATGCGCGCTGATTGTACAACTTATGCTAAGAAATGCGACAAGTGTCAGCGATTTTCAATTATACGAAGAACTCCTTAGGAACTGCTAACACCAACCACTTCAACTTAGCCATTCGCTATGTGGGAAATAGATTTAGTCGGGCCTCTGCCAACTACAAGAGGACACTTCAAATATTTGGTGGTCGCTATAGATTACTTAAAAAAATGGGCCGAAGTTGAACCTCTCATCGATATGGCCTACGAAAGGATCTATCAATTCATCTGGAAGAATATTATTTGCAAATATGGCCTACCCCATGCCTTTATCACCGATCACGGTACCCAATTTGATAATTCATCTGGAAATTAGATCAACGAGTTACACTCAGTGCTATGGGCTTACCGAACAACTCCCCGAACATGTACTGGGAAATCTCCTAACATGTTAGCTTTTCGGAGTGAAGCAGTCATACCTGCTGAATTAGGATTACCTACTCATAGGGTGTTAATTTCAATTCTCCGATAAGTGATTTGATGAGACGTTTGGACTTTGACATTCTTGAAGAAATCAGAGAAGACGTAGCAATCTGAAGCACAGCTTATCAACAAAAGACTGCCATGTTCTATAATAAAAGTGTAAGGACACAAGTCTCCGATTGAGTCTTAATGTAGTGTTGGCTCAATTTGGGACAAAAACATTGGAGTCATAGGATAGTGTTCAAGTGTATCCATCCAAGCCTATAACACGTTAGTTGAAGACCTAGCGGCTAAGATTATAAAGCCTCATCATATGCCGAATTTAGTGTGCCTCGTTTCTACGTCAACAACATTAGTTCCAATGCTCCTAAGGTATGAATGCATTTTATATATATATATATATATATATATATATATATATATATCTTGGAAATTTATTGGCTGTACTTTATACTTTTTTTAAATAATTTTAACGACTTTGTTTTACTCAGAAAATATTTTTTTAAGAACTTTTCATAAAAAAATTTGGGCTTAAAAAGAATTTTACTTTTTTCTAACACGTCGTTTGAACTAACTGGCATCTCATTCGAACGAGATTGCCATGTCGTTCGAACGAGATTGCGAGGTCGTTCGAACCAGATTTCTAATGATATTTCTTTTTCGTCTATGGAACATCGTTAGTAAAGTCGTTCGAACGACTTTGGCGGGAATGGTTTTCTGACAGTTTTTGCAGTTTTCTCCATGTTCTATACTTAATAATGTATTTTTCATGCATACGATACAGCCTTGTTTGGGAATATGTATATGGTTTTTCAAGTTTTAACCTTGTTTTAAAAAATACTGCACATTTGAGAGTATAGTAATGGAAAATAAAATAGAACAAATGAGGAGCTCGTATGTATCTTCGCACGATTAAAATAACAACAAACCTGTTTAGGTATAGTTATTTTATTTTATTAATAAATTGTTATAATAAAGGTGAAATAGTAATAATTAGGATGGTGAGAAAACAACTGGGGGGGGAGGCTAATGGATATTTCTATTCTTCTTCCATTTGACGAAAATCAAAGATTTTTTTGACATTCGTTAAATATAGAACTTTACAGGTAATCATCCCCCCTATTTTTATAAAAATATAACTTATAGTAGTCTAAGTATGAACATTTAAATATTTTAAAATATTCAATGAGGGAAAAATCTTCGAAGAATTTTAGGATTATCTCACGACTGGTCAATATTTTTAGTTAATCAAAACTAACGAAAGATATCTTAAGTGTGGATGTATGATAATTGAAACACTGAGAGGGGGAGATGTTCGGAGAGTGTAGGAGTATCTCATAACTAGCTAATCTTTTTAGTAAATGGGAACTAACTAAAGATAGCTTAAGTGTGAACATGTGATTATTAAAACATTGAGAGGGAGAGAGATTAAGAGAGTTTAGTATTATCTCACTTTGGTTAATCTTTTTAGTTAACGGGAAATAACAAAAGTTATCTTAAATGTGAACGTATGATAATTAAAACATTAAGAGGGATAGTGATCCAGTGAGTTTAGGATTGCCTCATAACAAAATAATATTTTTAGCTAATGGCAACTAACGAGATATAGCTTAAGTGTGAACGTGTGGTAATTAAAATACTGAGAGGAAAAGAGCTTTGGAGAGTTTAGAGTGATCTCATGACTAGTGATTTTATCAAATATTGCATATATATACCCTCGAAATTTATGCATTTTTGCCCCCTCGGGTACTTTAATGCCTATAATTATGCTCGTTAATCAGACAACCTCCATTTTATATGCTAAAATGTTATTTGAGGTATAATTGAGCTTTTATAGGTATTAAAGAGCTTAGTATGAAGTTTGGGCGCGTTTCGATAAAGTTCCGTCACGATTCGCACGTTCAGGGGCATTTTTGTAATTTCACACTTAAGGATTTTGCTCGAAGTATTCACGGAAGTTTTAACCCTCGGGCTAATCTTCGCATGGTCGTAAACGGTCAGCGAATCGGAGTCCGAACGAAGGAAACACAGACCTTTAATCGGAGGAAGAATTAAAAGAAAAATAACAATTTCATTATTTCCCCTTGTGTCCTTTTTCTACTTTAATAACAATTTCATAAATGACATCCTTGTCCCTAACACATTTTTTTTGCAAGTACTCCATGGGCAATTTTGGTTCCTAGTCCGGGTTTGGCTCAGGTTTTGTTTTCACTCAAAATTCGGAGCTTTCGTCCGAAATTGAGCATGGATTTTGAATATATATCATTTTGGGACACGGATTTGCGTTTTGGGGTATACCCATTTTTTAGTTTTGTCCATTAATGGAGGTGTGGTGGGTCTTTGGCAATCAGAGGTGTTTGGAGTTGCTTTTGACTTGGTTCCATTGCAGTGCAGCTCAGGATTTTGGGTTTGTGGTTTGTGTGCATATTTGGATTTGGGTTGTGCCAAAAATGGTTGTGGGTTGGGATGTGGGTTTTGCCCTTTGTGGCCATGGTTTTAAAGGAGGTGCGTGCATGGTGGGAATTTTTTCCAACGCCGCCGGTCGACCAACCACCATGCGCTGTCGATCGAGTTTTGTCTTTTTCTCTTTGTGCCGAGACAGTGTTGCCTTCCCATTTGACGCGGTCGACCGATCACCACGCTCGGTCGACCGGTACTCTGTTAATGGTATGATTTTTTTGTGCCATCTTTCCTTTTTCTATTTTTTATTTACTTTTTCTTTTTCTTTTCTTTCTTAATTTAGGAGATTTACCCATTTACTTTTCTTATTTCTTTTCTTTTCTTTGTTAATTCCAACTTAGTATAAAAGGAACATTTTGTGTTTATTTGTAAGGCTCTTGATTACTTTCCATTTTTTTAGTTTGTAACCTAAATTAGAGAAACTTTGGGGATTTTTTTGGAGTGTTTCCCCTCTCCTCATTTTGCACCATTAATGTAAGTTTCCTTTATTATTTATTGTCATCCTCTTAGTTAAGCTTTATGCCCTATTTTACATGCTTTATTATTTATTTCAAGTCTAGTTTAATTTGTTGTGTTAATTTAATTAGTTGTTGTTTAATTAATTAGTTAATTTATTTAATGTCATTTAATATGTTTAATGACTAGTTTAATTAGGGTGCGATTAATGGAACTCACATAGGGTTGATTTGTTGCTTCGCTTTGGTGATGGTGTTTACGTATTTATTTCGAGTGTGTTTTCCTAGTTATTACGCCTAGGAAATTTAACGGGGTATATCACGTATGCCCCTTATTTATGACCTTTCGTGGGTAATTTTCGGGGTATTTGTTGACGCCAAAATCATATTAGACTTTTATGTAAATTTAGGGGTGTGACAACTCTTAATTTAATTAATTTTCGAAACGAGATGCAATCTTAATAATTCGTAGTCCCATGTAACCATTTATACGTGTTAACTCGATTTGATGGATATTAGTCGCATCCTATAGTTTTTATTCTCTTTATTAATTTAGTTTATCTACATTTTAAGGTTTCAATTCTATGAGGTGCATTCTATAATGTTAATAACTATGGACTTTCACTTGAATTCGTTCATTGTGCTAATAATGCGTATGGAATCATTTCGCTATTGTTGGGTGATAGCATGTGATTGGGAATATTTTGAGGAAACCATATGATGTTTGTGGGTTTCATCCCTGAAAAACCTCACGAGACGACACTCATCCACGAGGGTAACCTAGTGGTTTAACGACTTATTGCATATGCCAAATGCAATCGTGTTCCCTACGAAAGTGGCATTTATATTTCGATGCATATATACATGTTGTGATTTTCTTATAGTTCTTATTGCGTTGAATTTCATTACTAGGGACTAGCAATGTGTAAGTTAGGGGGTGTGATTCGTATCGAATATTGCACATATATACCCTCGAAACTTATGCATTTTAGCCCCCTCGGGTACTTTAATGCCTATAATTATGCTCGTTAATCAGACAACCTCCATTTTATATGCTAAAATATTATTTGAGGTATAATTGAGCTTTTAAAGGTATTAAAGTGCTTAGTATGAAGTTTGGGCACATTCTGATAAAGTTTCATCGCGATTTGCACGTTTAGGGGCATTTTTGTAATTTTAGACTTCAGGAATTTTACCCGAAGTATTCACAAAAGTTGTATCCCTCGGGCTAAGCTTCGTCTGGCCGTGAACAGTGCGCAAATCGAAGTCCGAATGAAGGAAACACGGACATTTAATTGGAGGAAGAATTAAAAGAAAAATAACAATTTCATTATTCCCCCTTGTGTCCTTTTTCTACTTTAATAACAATTTCATAAATGACATCCTTGTCCCTAACACGTTTTTTTGCAAGAACTCCATCGGCGATTTTGGTTCCTAGTCCGGGTTTGTCTCGGGTTTTGTTTTCACCCAAAATTCGAAGCTTTCGTCCGAAATTGAGCATGGATTTTGAATCTATATCGTTTTGGGATACGGATTTGCGTTTCGGGGTATACCCATTTTTGAGTTTCGTTTATTAATGGAGGTGTGGTGGGTCTTTGGCAATGGGAGGTGTATGGGGTTGCTTTTGACTTGGTTCCATTTCAGTGCAGCTCACGATTTTGGGTTGGTGGTTTATGTGCATATTTGGATTCGGGTTGTGCTAAAAATGGTCGTGGGTTGCGATGTGGGTTTTGCCCTTTGTGGCCATGGTTGTAAAGCAGCTACGTGCGTGGTGGGAAATTTTTCCAGCGCCGCCAGTCGATCGACCACCACGCGCTGTTGACCGGGTTTTGTTTTTTTCTCTTTGTGCTGGGACAATGCTGCCTTCCCATTTGACGCGGTCGATCGATCACCACAGTCGGTCGATCGATACTCTGTTAATGGTCCAATATTTTTGTGCCAACTTTCCTTTTTCTATTTTTTATTTATTTTTTCTTTTCCTTTTTCTTTTCTTTCTTAATTTAGGAGATTTACCCTTTTTCTTTTCTTACTTCTTTTCTTTTCTTTGTTAATTCCAACTTAGTATAAAAGGAACATTTTGTGTTTATTTGTAAAGCTCTTGATTATTTTCCTTTCTTTAAGTTTGTAACCTTAATTAGAGAAACTTTGGGGATTTTTGTGAAGTGTTTCCCCTCTCCTCATTTTGCACCATCAATTTATGTTTCCTATTATGTATTGTCTTCCTCTTAGTTAAGCTTTGTGCCCTATTTTTCATGCTTTATTATTTATTTGAAGTCTAGTTTAATTTGCAGTGTTAATTTAATTAGTTATTTTTTAATTAATTAGTTAATTTATTTAATGTCATTTAATATGTTTAACGACTAGTATAATTAGGGTACGATTAATGCAACTCACGTACGGTTGATTTGTTGCTTCGCTTTGGTGATGGTGTTTACGTATTTATTTCGAGTGTGTTGTCCTAGTTATTACGCTTTGAAAATTTAACGGGGTATATCACGTATGCCCCATATTTACGACCTTTCGTGCATAATTTTTGGGATATTTGTTGACGCCAAAATCATATTAGACTTTATGTGAATTTAAGGGTGTGACAACTCTTAATTTAATTAATTGTAGAAACGAGATGCAATCTAAATAATTCGTAGTCCCATGTAACAATTTATACGCGTTAACTCGATTTGAGGGATATTAGTCACATCCTATAGTTTTTATTCTCTTTTTTAATTTAGTTTATATGCACACTTGCGTAGTTTATCTTTTATTTCTTTTTAGTTAGAAAAATATCTTTTACACTTTTATTTAGAGGTAATAAACCATTTAAATTCTAGCAACTTGTCTCTGTAGATTTGATACCCAGACTTGGCCGCTACACTCCCTTTTTAGTGTAGTCATAAGTTTAGGATTTTGTATTGAGGAGGTGAATCGAATATAACGATCGACGTTTTGACACACGCTACTTTTCACCCTTATTCAAAATGGCATCGCTGCCGTATTATTGAAATCTTGTTCGTATTGTTGAGTTTGTCGCATGTGATTGGGCATATTTTGAGTAAACCATATGATGTTTCCCTGAAAACCCTTACGAGATGGCACCCGTCCACTATAGGGTAACGTAGTGGTTTAACGACTTATTGCATATGATAAATGCAATCGTGTTCCCTATGAAATTGACATTTATATTTCGATGCATATATACTTGTTGTGATTTTCTTATAGTTCTTCTTGCGTTGAATTTCATTACTACGGACTTGCAATGTGTAAGTTAGGGGGTGTGATTCTTATCGAATATTGCACATATATACCCTCAACACTTCTGCATTTTAGCCGCCTCATGTACTTTAATGCCTATAATTATGCTCGTTAATCAGACAACCTCCGTTTTATATGCTAAAATGTTATTTGAGGTATAATTGAGCTTTTAAAGGTATTAAAGTGCTTAGTATGAAGTTTGGGCGCGTTCCAATAAAGTTTCACAGCGATTCGCACGTTCAGGGGCGTTTTCGTAATTTTACACTTTAGGAATTTTGCCTGAAGTATTCACGAAAGTTGTAGCCCTCAGGATAAGATTCGCGTTCCCAAAAACGGTGCACGAATTGGAGTCCGAACGGAGGAAACACGAACCTTTAATCGGAGGAAGAATTAAAAGAAAAATAACAATTTCATTATTTCCCCCTGTGTCCTTTTTCTTCTTTAATAACAATTTTATAAATGACATCCTTGTCCCTAACACATTTTTTTCCGGAACTCCATGGGCGATTTTGGTTCCTACCTCGGGTTTGGCTCGAGTTTTGTTTTCGACCAAAATTTGGAGTTTTCGTCCGAAATTGAGCATGGATTTTGAATGTATATCGTTTTGGGACACAGATTTACGTTTCGGGGTATACCCATTTTTGAGTTTTGTCCATTAATGGAGGTGTGGTGGGTCTTTGGCAATGGGAGTTGTTTGGGGTTGCTTTTGACTTGGGTTCCATTGCAGTGCAGCTCATGATTTTGGGTTGGTGGTTTGTGTGCATATTTGGATTCGGGTTGTGGGTTGCGATGTGGGTTTTGCCCTTTGTGGCCATGGTTGTAAAGTAGCTGTGTGCGTACTGGGCAATTTTTCCAGCATCGCCGGTCGACCGGCCACCACGTGAGGTCAATCGGGTTTTGGTTTTTTCTCTTTGTGCTGAGACAGTGCTACCTTCCCATTTGACGCGGTCAACGGGTCCCCATGCTCGATCGACCAGTACTCTATTAATGGTTCGATATTTTTGATCCAGCTTTCCTTTTTCTATTTTTTATTTATTTTTTCTTTTTCTTTTCTTTCTTAATTTAGGATATTTACCCTTTTACTTTTCTTTTCTTTATTAATTCCAACTTAGTATAAAAGGAACATTTTGTGTTTATTTGTAAGGCTCTTGATTACTTTCCTTTCTTTTAGTTTGTAACTTAAATTAGAAAAACTTTGGGGATTTTTGTGGAGTGTTTCCCTTCTCTTCATTTTGCACAATTAATGTAAGTTTCCTTTATTATTTATTGTCTTCCTCTTAGTTAAGCTTCGTGCCCTATTTTTCATGCTTTATTATTTATTTGAAGTCTAGTTTAATTTATAGTGTTAATTTAATTAGTTGTTGTTTAATTAATTAGTTAATTTATTTAATGTCATTTAATATGTTTAACAACTAGTTTAATTAGGGTGCGATTAATGGCACTCGCATAGGGTTGATTTGTTGCTTCGCTTTGGTGATGGTGGTTACGCATTTATTTCTAGTGTGTTGTCCTAGTTATTATGCCTAGCAAATTTAACGGGGTATATCACGTATGCCCTGTATTTATGACCTTTTATGCGTAATTTTCGGGGTATTTGTTGACGCCAAAATTAAATTAGACTTTTATGTGAATTTAGGGGTGTGACAACTCTTAATTTAATTAATTTTTGAAACGAGACGCAATCTTAATAATTCGTAGTCCCATGTAACCATTTATATGCGTTAACTAGATTTGAGGGATATTAGTCGCATCCTATTGTTTTTATTCGCTTTATTAATTTAATTTATCTACACACTTGCCTATTTTATCTTTTATTTCTTTTTAGTTAGAAAAATATCTTTTACACTTTTATTTAGAAGTAATAAACCATTTAAATTCTAGCAACTTGTCTTTGTGGATTCGATACCCAGACTTGGGCGCTAAACTCCCTTTTTTAGTGTAGTCATAAGTTTAGGTTTTTGTATTGAGGAGGTGAATCGAAAATAATGATCGGCGTTTTGACACGCGATACTTTTTATAATCAATTGGTCAATATATTTAGTTAATTGGAACTAATGAAAGATAGCTTAAGTGTGATATATGATAATTAAAACACTTAGAAGGAAATAACTCCAGAGATTTTAGGATTATCCCATTAGTAGATAATATCTTTTAGTTTACGAGAACTAATGAAAGATATCTTAAGTGTCAACATATGATAATTACAAAAGTGAGAGGGAAAGAGTTGTGGAGAGTTTAAGATTATCTTACAACTGGTTAATCTTTTTAGTTAACGAGACATAACAAAATATATATTAATTATGAACTTTTGATAATAAAAACATTGAGAAGGTAAAGAGCTCCATAGGTTTTAGGATTATCTCACGATTGGTTAATCTTTTTGTTAACGGGAGCTAACCAAAGATAGCTTAAGTGTGAGTATATGATAATTAAAGAACTATAGCTGGGATGTTGTTTTTCCATAGTTTATTTGTATATATATGGTTGTAGGATTTTGATTATGCCAGGGTTAAAGGTTCTGATAGTTTGGTGAAGAGGGCTTGGGCACGGGAGACTATGTTCGTACACAATGTTTTTTATGCGGTGGGATTTGGTTTACTATTGGATAGCCTACTGGCTAGGGGATTTCGGAGGTGCATGCGATTATATATATTTTGGGGGAGAATTGATGGGATACCTCCAAAACCTTCCACCTACTAATATGGGATATTACCATGACCCCCTTGGACTTTTTTTCTTTTATTGGGCACCCTTTAGGTTAGGTACTTTTGTTTTACTAATCTTTAACAATTACAATGGTCAGAATGTATTCGACATTAGGAATACATATCTCTTTCGTGATTAGAGAGTTTATGGATGTTCACAAGTTAAGTCCTAATTTGGAGCCGGTGGAGAATCATGTGCTTGATGATTTAGAAACCAAGGATATATGAGGTGTCTTTTATTAAAATGGTAGGGGCATTATTAGAATCGAGAGGATCTGGAGGGATTCACTTATGGTGGCTCCCATATTTTATGGGTTTTACCTAGATATGAGGTTATACATGGGGAGGATGGGAACGGCAGCGATGTTTCGATACATATCCCTCTATTCAAGATTTTATACTGACAATTTCACGAGTGTCTGTTATTTGTGGGAGGGTTTTACATGTCCTTCGTTCGTTTTATTTACATTTCACCTTTTTAATACTCATGTTGTATTTTGTTTTTCATGAAAAGTTGTAGGTTTTTTCTTAGGTTGATCCGACCTCCGGGAGGCCTAGGATCAGGGAGCAGATGGAGGGGATATTCAATCTTCTATCCAGGTATATATGGGGGAATTTTGTGTCGAGTTATTTTTTCTTCGGGATACGACGAGGATGTATGTGAGGGACATGGTGGCACATAGGGAAAGATTAATTTTAACTCTTCTTTTCGTCTTTTTTTCACTTTTAGATTTTTTATGTATTTACCACTTTCTTTTTGAGGTGCCTTACGGTTTGACCCATCATGAGATAGATTTTGCGGATGTTTGGGAGCTATCTGGTCGGAGTTTTCTCCTGGAGGACCCTTACGGATCCCTCTTTTACTTAATTGAGGAAGAGCATTAGTTATTATGGGATAGTGACCCTGATTTTTCTCTTATCAAATGTGATCTTGATAATCAGGATTTTATAGGGAGGAGTTTGATGAAGATGACTAGCTACGTGTCATTGGAGGTTTTATTAGCACGCTTCGAGATAGTTCCAGAGGTGGGAGAGCCATCATGTCTAGTGGGGAGCAAGAGGGAGATCAGGAGGTGAGGGGAAGTTGCTGAGGTGCAATTTCGGGAAGGGGACTTATAGGTTTGTACTTAGGACATAACCTACGGGTGGTGGTGATGTGCCTATGGTCATTATGGAGGATTGTGTGGTGGAGCCTGAGTTTGAAGTTGAGGGGAACTTTGATGACGGGGTAAAGTGTAAGGATGGAGATATTGGGAAGAGAAATTATTTATGGATGTATCGCTAGGCTTACCATGGACAAAAAGGGTTTCTATAGGGGATTATTATAGGATCGGGATGGAGGTTCACTTGAGGTCTTGAGGGATAAAACCTTTGGTATGTAGCTTTTGAGGTTTCTAGGGTGTAAATTTGGGCGAGAGTTCTCGTCCTAGCGGACCCAATACAACTCCTCCTTTTGGTGGGGTATAGATATGGAAGATACCTCTTGGATAATGGATTCTTGAGTGAACATGGAACTTGTTACACTTGCTAATTTGGGGTGTATTGATGTCGAAGTGTACTCAAGAGAACACAGATGTCAAGTTGGCCCGCGCTCATTTTGAGGGCTTGAAGGAGACAATATTCATGTGGAGAGGGTTGCTACTATTCACATTCAAGACATGGAGTCTCGTATAAGGATATTTGAGGAAGTAGTCTAGGAGGTAGAGGAGATGGCCATGCTGTTGAGGAAAGGTTGAGGAATATGGATGATGGAGCTCAAGGATGAGGTTCGGAGTGAGGTTTTTTTAGGGAGATGATTGCCTTAGGTGGGTGTCTCCTCCCCTTTAACCTACTGACTTGGATACCTTTCATGAGGGATTTTCGATTACTATTAATATGCATTGCTCGACGGCCATCATAAATCAGTTGTCCAACTAGCTATGTGCATCCTTGGGGAGTGTTGAGGTTGTGACACCCTGCCTAATTAAACATCAGTTAAACAAGCCTTTATTAAATTAAAATAGGTTTGTGATATGGATCATTCTTAGCATCACTTTTGAAAACTTTTTAATTACTAACCACCTAAGTGAAATTAGACTGGTGTCAAATTTTATCTTTCTATAAAACAGATAACTGAGAAATGAGAAAAACTAAATTAACCATTCACAATATACTAGAGTCCAACCACTACAATATATAAATTAATAAAGGTTTGCTGAATAAACCATCAACTACAATACAAAACCAAACATTTCAAAATAACAAAATGACCAAATGACTGAAAAATGTCAATGGACAACATGTCCATACATGGAATATAAACTGCGATCCTACACTAGATCTGAAAGGAAGAATCGTCTATTCAAATCCTTTCAGCATCCACAATGCTACAACTCCGAGTCCCTGGAATGGATTCTTCTAGTCTGGCGTCCCAGTGGTTGGACCCCTAAAAGGTTTTGAAAATATTCTAATAGCAAGAGTTCATACTCAAAACATTTTGAAAATATTTAGCAAGCGTTTATCACAATATAAAATCAGTTATTGATTACACGTGTTCACGTACACTCTCTCTTAAGTTTTCCTCACCTCTCATCTATAGTGAACGCCCGACATTCTATACTTATCCCACCTAGCTATACTACCCAAGCTAACTAGACTAAAGTATCCAACTGAACTTATCTATAGGTTTAAGTTCTCGTACCACCCATACAATACATTAATTTATTAACATCCCTCATATGTTAATTATTCCATGTAACATTTCACATATCTTATGTTTCAACCTTTATAATTAAGTCTCGCTACTTAATTTATTATCTTAGATATTCACTATCTATCCTTAATCCATTAATTAAGTCACTCCCCTTAATTTCCTTTTTAAATACATATCAATATCTAACATTTTCCAACCTACTATCACCCGTAAGTAGAATAATCATAACGTATATATTTCACACACAATATATACTATAAGTTCATACTTTACATTCACATTCCTGTATCACACATTGGGGATTATTGGCTCGGAATCCTACCTTGTTCACCAATAGTGATTTATATATCTTAGCTCGGAATCACACCTCGATCACTAGTAGTTATAGATTATATCGACTCAGAATGACACCTCGATCACCAATATTAATCATATTTAGATTGGCTCGGAATCACACCTCGATCACCAAAACTAGTCCTCTATATTGGCTCAGAATCCTACCTCGATCGCTAATATTTATTTAGTATACTTTAGGTATTCACATAACCTATATATTACTATCCATCGATAGGTGTTCACAAAATCTAATCATACATGTTAGTACGTAGTATATTTCTCTCTCATACTAGCCATACTATTTACATTACGATTTATCTCACTATCATATTTATTCGAGTATTCACCTAACTCTAAGGGTCCTAGTTAAGCCTTTATTAATTTCATTAATGAAGTCTAACTTACCCCTAATGTGCTATTCAATTAATCTTACTCATTCTTTCCCACAATTATGTTCAGATTCTCTCGAATTAAATTACATCTCAATTAAATCCTGAAATAACCCTAGCCTTAAATCTCTCTATAAGACTACCATGTACCCTTATCATGGTCCTACTGTAAACCCAGAGTCTCCCATGATGATTTAAATAGGTCCGAACGGTATTCCAAGTAATTATGCGATGTTCCGGGATTAAATAAGCAAGACTGGGGAAAACTTCCAGGGCCAATTGATTCACCTAGTACCGAATCGATTTGCCTAGTACCAAATCGATTCGCTCTCTGCCTAATCGATTCAGTCTGGCCATATTCGTCATCCTCATGTAGCAGTCACATTTTTTCACCATTAACACACCTTTAAGATTCATGAAACTTCACCAAACTTTACGCTAATCATTCCTAACCATTTATACATGTATTAGGATTAATTCCAACGTGATTTTTACACCAAATCATGCCCAGATTAAAATTTGTATTGAGCATTGCACATCTATTGATTATCAGTCCTCTACATATATAAATTCCTTTACATGCAAACCCTACCCATTACATGCATCAAAATTAACCTTTTCTTTCAAGATCATGTATTAAATTATCAAATAATGAAACCCTCTTAAATCATGGGTATTATAACGTCATGAATTTGAAATAAACAACTTGCCTTAGTGAGGATGATATGATATAGAATTTGAATAAGGTGTTGGGTTGTCTTCCCCTCCAATTTCCCTTCCCCAATTGATTGATGTGCAAGAATCCTCTAAATCCCTCACCAAATCCTCCTTAAGCCATGAGAATTGTCTCTCTTTTCTCTCAATTGGTCTCTCTGCATTTTTGTATGTTCTTAACCCTAAATTAAGACACTTAACATCGGATATAAACTTGCAAATTTTGTGGGTCTCTTAACCTCTATTTACCAAATGACCAAAATGCCCCCAATTGGTGCCGGTTTGGTCTAAAATTGACCCGTGACCCAAATTATACCCCCGAGTACAGTATTCTTACTATTTCAAGCCTTTCAGAATCATCTGTGACCTCTAAATTATCATTCAATTCACTAAAAGTGTATTTCTCATTTCCCACCTCAAATACTCTACACGCGATTCTCAGTGAGATAACATAAAATACGCACATATCACTCGCTATGCCGTATAACACTAATCATCAATTATTTACTGTGGTGACAATTATTGTGCAACACAATTAAATATGAAAGAGGTAATGACCAAGAAAGAACAAATAAAACGCCAATCACACAACAACAGGTGTACGTGGTTCAACAAAGATGTGCCTATGTCCACGGTGGTGCAGTCAGTATTATTTCTCTATATTCTGAAGAATAAGTACAGAGAATACAACTTGTCCTTTGCCCCGGACCTAGGGTTTAATTTATATATGTGTATGATAGTTAGTGGAGATGATGGGTTCCTTCATATTAGCCATCTTCCCTATCCCTTCCCTTCATGGGATTGTGCTCCCCTATAACTTCTCTTCATGGGATCGTGGGGAGAGACCGGATCAATATGAAAGATAGAGGGCCTGGACTTTGGGCCGCCAGAACTGGGCTACTCGTCCAGGCCCATGGTTCTCAATTTTGGGTACCTACAATTGCCCCTAAATTTGTTGGGCCATGTTTATGGGTCCAATGAATTTAAATGATGAGCCATTATGGTTGATTTATGATTCTTTGAAAACTGTGAAGTTGCTTTGGCGGCATCCGCTTCGCTATCCGTGCGCTATGATTAGAATTGAAGGCTTGTTGGGATAGCCACTTTTTCATTCGTCGTTTCAGCCTTTCCAGTATTCTTCCTTCTTCTGAGAACTCTAGCGCCTCGTACCTTCCTCTCTGAATTCCCATTCCCATTGCTTCTTAGTCGTCTTGAGCTCGTGCTTCTTCATCACTCGAACCGATCTTCTGTTTTGTAAGTTTCTTGTGCCCTTTCTTTGCACTTTCTCTTTGGTTTGTAGGATTTGAGTTTTTCAATGGCGAAGATTGGAAATAGGTCAATCTATGAGTTTAGGAAATTCTACAATATTCCTGAGTGGGTAGATATTGAATGTTGTGCCTACCCTCCTAGGAACGTTAGGGATATAGAGGATGCTCATTGGATCCATGTTTTGTTGCTCTCCCAGGGGGGGCTTACTTTTCCCCCTAATGATCTATTTCTGCATTTTTTTGGTTATTTTGATATTGTTCCCGCACAGTGCTCGCCCAATGTGTGGAAGATAGTAAATGGCGTCCATAGAATAAACCAGTTGTATGGTACTAGGTTAGGACTTGCTGAGATATGTTTCTGCTTTTCCTTCTCTCGAACTAGCTCAGGTGTTTTATACCTCAAAGCTAGGAGTCCTGATAGGGTATTGGTAGTAAACCTACCTGATTCCCATAAGAACTTCTGGCAAGAGGGTTTCCTCGTCAAGAATTGGCAGTTCCCTCCCCAGTTTGAAGGGTCGAGGTCTGAGAGGTTCACTGTCCCTTTTTATGGGGAAGAATATATAGGTAGACATTTTACTGTTATTTCAACCTTTGCTGGCTTGTGATTTTTCTAACCTCTTTGCTTTTTCTTTCACAGCGAGGACAAAGAATTTGGAGCCTGCTCTCAGCGAGGTTCGCATCTCGGAGTTGGTGAAAGCTTGGAATATTAGGGAGCCTCTGGGTGACGACGAGCATCCCAGGTCTGCTGCCTTTTTGCTCGAGTACAAGAACACAGGCTCCAGCTTCATAGCACGACTTGTGGAAAGTGTGCCAGAGTTTGATTTTTTGGGAAAGACTACTGCTGAGCCGATACCGTTGGACGAAGAAGATAGCAGCTCTGAAAGTGAGCCTGCTGGTAATCTCGGTGAAGGGAGTTCTGATAGTAGCAGCTCTTCTGATTCTGAGGAGGCTTCTAAGGCTCAAGGATCGTCGAGTACTTCCAGCAGTTCTGGTGAAGATATGCCTCCAAGGAAGAACCTGATCAGAGATAATGATGATGATGACCATGTGCTCCTTGCACAAAGGTCAAAGAAACAAAAGACTGTATCTGGGGTTGTGGCTACAGGTTCTCGGCCTTCCTCTCAGGAGCAAGAGAGGAAGAGGAGAGAAGAAGAGCAGGTGAAAGAGAGGGAGAGAAAGAAGGAGGAGGAGAAGAAGAAGGTGGAAGAAAGGAAAAGGGTCGAGGAGAGGAGGAAGAGAGAGAGAGTGAGAGGGAGGAGGAGAAGAGGAGAGCTGAGGCAAGGACGAAGGCCGGGCAGGCCTTAGTTCCAGTGTCTGCTCTGCCAGAGGGAGCTTCCGTGGCAATCTCCCCTCAGCTAGCTCCGGCCCTGCTTGAGAGAGCTGTCCTCTCGGCTGATCGCCAAAGGGCAATAGGTTCGGAGCATCTGGCCCTTCAGGCTAGTCAGAGGCTTGCTCTGGTAAGGTTTCTTTTCCTCTCGTGTTTTGCTGACTTCTCTTGCTTTCCTTTTCTTATATATCTTTCTTTTTCGTAGTTCGTTACCGACTTCGCTGTGTTGTATCGCTCACGCGATGAGCTGGTGAAGAAGAATAGTGAACTGGAGCAAGAAAACTCTGCCTTGAAGCTGAAGGGTAAGGAGATCGAGGCCAGTTTCAAGGCTGTTGATGCTGCTAGGATCTCGTCTGATTTGGCCCTTGCCACTTCCGCTCGCGAGAGAGATGATGCGGTCAGGGAGCTGGGCGAGCTGAGGAAGGCTTATGATCTGGTATGTACGAGCAAGCTGGACCTTGCAGAGAGGAGAAGAGTTCTGTCCGAGCAACTGGAGGCAGAGAAAGCCCAGGCAGCCACCATGAAGGAGGACTCATACAACTCTGGGTGGGCTACTGCTTATGATGATGCTGAGGCTCAGATTGGATACATCAGCCGACTGAATTTTAAGAAGGGCTGGAACAAAGCTCTTCTAGCTGTTGGTGTGGATGCTGAGTCTCCCTTATTTGACGAGCACGACCCGGGTCCCAAGCCAACTGTGGACGAAGAAGCTCCTGCTCCAATTATCGAGGGTGCTGATCTTCCCTCGGATACAGTTCCTGCTGAGGGGGATACTTCTGCTACAGCTGATAAGGGGAAGCAGCCAGACACCGCTGGGCAGTCTGAGGTTGCCAATTGATCTATTTTTATGATTTTCTTTCGTACTTTTTGCTTGTAATCTCCCAAGTTTTTTCTGCTCGATGTACTTGGCATTTATTAATGAATGATGAGATTCTCTATTTTGTTTACGCTGATCCCTTTTTCTCTTCTATCTTTCTTTTATCTGTAGTTGGTTGATGTGGATGACTATATTCCTGTTACCTCCCAACTGGGTAGGACTCTTGGTTTTAATGCAAGCCCTGCAGTTCGCCAGGCCTTTGCTAGACTTTGCAGGTTTGCTAAATCAAGGAACCAAAAATATAAGGATCAGTCCGAGCTAGTGGCCAAGTTGAAGGACAGGCTCCAGGAGATGGGAGAAATCGGTGCTTCAGTGCAAGAAGAAGTCAGTGCACTGAGAGCAAGGTTGCTGGAGGCCACCGAGATTAATCAGGTCGGGGAGTTCCTGCAGCAGGAGAATGAAGACTTGAGGAGGGAAGTCCTAAGGCTTAAGGAGCATTCGCCGAGCATCGCTTCGGCAGTCCTACAAGGCTCTTCTTCATCGCGAGCTGCTCGGCCTTCACTCCCGCGTGCTGGTAGGAGTGCCAGGGGTAGGAACAGGGAAGTCGAGGAACAGCGTGAGAGGGAGATGGAGGAGCTGCGCGGTGACGTTCGGCGAGCTTATGTGACTGTTACTGGGCTCCAGAGGGATGTCACCCGACTACGGCATTTATTTAAGAACGGTCCTAGACAAGTGTGGTCCGATGGCTACGATCAAGGCTGGCTGGATGCTCCGACGAGACTATCAGAGTTTGAGGAGCTCTCCTTCATCAGAGGGTGGTTGAGTGCCCTCAAAGAGCTGCAGGTCCCGAGGAACTCGACGTTGTGGTATCGACACGAGATGTCCTCCTCCACTCTGATGCCCAATCCATTCAGGCGGGATGATCGATGGATCCCCATTGATGCCATTCCCCGGCAACTATTGGAATTGGACGCAAATGAGGTCGTGGAGGAGCTCGCCCCTGCTCTTAATGATGGAAGGAGAGATAAAGTTGCTGATTATCTTGCTCGGAGGCTTCCACCTCCTTGAGATTTTGTTACTCTTTTTTCTTTTTTATAATTGTAAATGCTTTGGGCGAGCTTCGCCGACTAAACATGTATTATCATTGTTTGTAAATATAAAAGATTAATGAAAAGTTCGAGTTTTGGGCAATTTTGCCGACTAAACGTGTTCATCCAATCCTTTTATATTTTGCTGCTTCACAATCCTTTTTATTTTGTCATGTGAGTGTCCATCCAGTCCAATACAAGAATACCATTGTGCCCTCACTTTACCTTTTAGGTTGTGTCATCACACTCCCTTAGGCCTAAGTAGGGCAATTGGCGAGGACACACCTGGTATTGGATGTCATCATTCGATCAGGATTTTGTTCAACCAGAGTAGGTTTTATGCCTAAGAATACTCTGTAGGGCTTCATATATTGCCAGGGGCAATGCTAAGAGGTCTGTCGTGCTTCATGATGATGACCTGAGGAGGGGTGTTCCCCTGCTATGTCGACCATTATGCCTGTGATTTGGAAGGGATGTGTAATAAAATATGACCGTTACTAATTAAAGAGTGATTTAACTGAGAGATTTTCATTAGTGAAGTGAGAAATGAACTGTCACATAACGAATACAATAAAAGATTTAATAATAATGTTCCTAAAAATAGAATTTCTTGAGATTAGCCGCGTTCCATGCTCGTGGTATCTCCCTGCCCTCCATCGTTTCCAAATGATAGGGATGACCCTTTTAAGGCTAGAATCAACTGCCGAGCTCAGGGCTGCTAAGGCGTCAGCGTGGCTGTTTTGCCCCCTGAGAAACTGTTGGATGTTGATCTCTTCAAAGCTCGTCATTAAGTTTTTTACCAAGGAGAGGTAGGCTGCCATCCTCTCATCCTTCGCGTTATAGTCTCCACTTATCTGATTGGAAACTAGTTGCGAATCTCCGAATACCTGCAAATTCTTTGCTCCCAGAGTTTGCGCCTTTTGGAGACCTGCTATTAGGGCTTCGTATTCTGCTTCGTTGTTGGAGGCTACAAATCCCAGCCTGATTCCTTGCTCAAGGACTGTATTTTCTGGAGTGATGAGAATAATTCCTACCCCTGCCCCCTTTGAGTTGGAGGCTCCATCAATGAATAGTTTCCAGATTTCCACTGTAGCTTGGTTGTTTTGTTCTGTTGGCTTAGGCTGGTCGAAGGGTTCTTCGCCTGTGAATTCGACTATGAAATCAGCAAGGATTTGACCCTTGATAGCTGTCCTTGGTTGAAATTGGATGTCAAATAGGCCGAGCTCGACTGACCATTTAGACAGTCTGCCCGACAAATCCGCCTTCCTTAGGACAGCCTTGAGGGGGTGTGATGTAAGGACGATGATTGTATGAGCTTCGAAGTAATGCTTCAGTTTCCTCGAGGCCATTACTAGGGCGAATGTGAGCTTTTCCAATGGTAGGTAGCGCTGCTCGGCATCTAATAAGGTTTTGCTCGCGTAATAGACTGGATGTTGGATTCCTGTAACTTCACACATTAGCGCTGAGCTGACAGTATGACTGGATACAAAGAGGTAGAGGTACAAAGAGTCCATTTGCTGTGGTATGACAAGCAATGGTGGAGAGCTTAGGTAGGACTTGAGCTCGTTTAATGCTCGCGAGCAATCTGGGGTCCATTCTACTGTTTTGCTGCCTTTTAAGAGTTGGAAGAAAGGCTTGCATCTCTCGAAGGATTTAGAAATGAAACGATTTAGAACAGTGAGCATTCCAGTGAGCTTCTGAGGTTGCACTCTGTTGATTGCATCAATCTGGTCCGGATTAGCCTCTATGCCTCGCTTGCTGACCAAATACCCAAGAAACTTTCCTGACTGGACACCGAAGGAACACTTGCTCGCATTGAGTTTCATTCGGTACTTCCTGAGGATTTCGAAGGTACTTGACAGGTCCGAGAGGTGATTCTTCTTTTCCTTGCTCTTGACGATAATGTCGTCGATGTAGACCTCCATTGTGTCTCCCATTTGATTCTTGAACATTTTAGTAACTAGCCGCTGATAGGTTGCCCCTGCATTTTTGAGCCCAAAAGGCATGACCTTGTAACAGTATAAACCAACCGTCGTGATAAATGCCGTTTTGTCCTGATCTGGGGCATACAGGGGAATCTGGTGATATCCTGAGTACGCGTACAGGAAACTCATTCATTCGTGAGCTGCGGTGGCGTCTACTAGTTGGTCTATTTTCGGAAGAGGGAATCTATCCTTGGGGTAGGCTTTGTTGAGGTCAGTGAAGTCTATGCAAACTCTCCATTTCCCGTTGCTTTTCGGAACTACCACTGGGTTGGATAACCATTTGGGGAATTGCACTTCCCGTATGGATCCTGCATCCAGCAGTTTTTTGACTTCTTTTTCTATTGCTCTGGCTTTCTCGGGAGTAGTTCGCTGTGCCTTCTGCGCTATCGGCTTGAATGTGGGATCGACGTGCAACTGATGGCAAACCATATTGGGATCGATTCCTGGCAGCTCATAGGGTTCCCAAGCGAAAACATCTATGTTGCTTCTGAGTAAGGTTGACAAATCCTTTTGCTCCTGGTCGGTGAGTGACGCTCCGATCAGGAAGACTCTGCTGTTGTTGCCTTATTTAGCTGTCACTTCTACCAGGTCTTCGACGACACGCTCGGAGGGGAGGAGCCTGGTCTCTTCCACTCCAGGCCTTCCATATTTTAATTGCTATTTGGAAGGAATTCCACCTTCCTCCACTTTCTCGCTGGGTGAAACGACTTTTTTCTCTGGCTTTGGTCGGATGGCCGCTATGAAGCACTTCCTTGCCATCGCCTGGTCGCCATGTATCTCCATTACTCCCCGCTCGGTGACATATTTGAGTTTTTAGTGGTAGGTCGAGGAGACTGCCTTCATTTCATGAAGCCATCCCCTGCCGAGGATGGCCTGATATGGTGAATCGATGTCGACCACCAAGAATTCGATCATCTTGGAAACATTTCCAGTGCGCACTGGCAGTACTATTTTGCCCAGAGGCATGGTCATTTTTCCAGCGAAGCCGACCAGAGGGACAGTGTTTCCCTTTAGGTCGGCGATGTTCAACTTCAATTTCCGGAACAGGTCGATGTACATTACTTCGAATGAGCTTCCTTGATCGACGAGCAGCCTGTCGATGTCAAAGTTGGCTATCTTGAGTGTAATGACTAAGGCATCATGATGTGGGGTTCTTACTCCCACAAGATCTTCATCCGTGAAGACAACATGCTTGTTGTAGTTGATGTCCTCTACTCGCCGACGTTTTCCTGACTGTGATTTTGCTGGGTCAATCTGAAAAGCTTGCATTACCGCTGTCAGTTTCTTTACCTCCATTCGAGCTGAGTTACCTTGGATTTGCTTGACGTCAGATACTCCGTGGATTACTGCGAATTCGTGTCTGGCGTCATCTTCCAATACGTTGTCGGGTTTCGCCTCTTTGTGGGCGGCCACTTTCTCTACCTTCTTTTCCACAAAGTCGTTCAAATGTCCGGACTGGGCCAACTCCTCGAGGTGGGACTTAAGATCCTTGCAGTGCTCGGTCTTGTGCCCTCCCTCTTTGTGGAAAGTGCATCTTAATGCATTGTTTCTTTTCGAGGGGTCTCCTCCCAATTTCCGGGGCCATTTGATGAATGGCTCATCCTTGATCTTCGCGAGAATTTTGTAAATCGCCTCTTTGAAGACGGTGTTGACCGCTTGGAATGATTTTATTACGTCAAGGTTCCCTCCGCTTTTGGAGCCATTCTTGCTCCCACTCTTTCCTCCTTTCTTCTGGTTTTCAACTTTCTCACTTCCATTGGTAGAGAGCTTGGCTCGACCGTTCTCTCCTACATTAAGGCGGGTGACGTCTTCCACCTTTGCGTATTTCTCAATTCGGGCCATCAGGTCGTCAATGGTCATAGCTTCCTTCTTCGTCAAGGACTGGTAAATGAGGGAAGAGCTAGGTAATCCGATTTTGAAGGAAGCCACTGCCACCTCTTCTGCGCAATCCTCAATCTCGATGAATAACTCCCAGTACCTCTTCGCATAGTCTCGGAGTGTTTCTTGAGGAGTTTTCTTCATGGTTAATAGAGCATCCACCCTTTTGGGATGGGAGCTGCTGGTGATGAACCGGGCCGTAAAGAGCTCAGCCAGGGATTTGAAATTTCTGATGGATCGATGAGGGGGTTTTTCGAACCATTTCTGAGCCACGTCATGGAGGCTCGAGGGGAAAATACGGCACATCAGTGCATCCCGGTGATTCCAGAGGGTCATGGCCTGCCGGTACTGCCTGACATGATCAATGGGATCAGTCTTCCCGTCGTAAATCTTAAACCTTGGAATGGAAAATTTCTTGGGAGCCTCTTCCTCTTCAATTTCCTTCGTGAAGGGTGACTTTATCTGGGTCTTGAGAGCTCTCTTGGCGAGTTCTCTGGTCGACCTGGTGCCGCGGTGAGCTGGATGTTGGTCCATTTCTCTGCGGACCAGGTTCCGTATGTTTTCGTCGCTGCGAGAAGGGCTCTGGTAGTGGCGAGCTCTTCTTAGTTGCTCGCGGAGGTCGTCGTCTGAGTTGCCACCTTCAACCCTTTGATATTCCCGCCTCGGGCTCCTTCCTCGGTTGCGAGATTTGCTCGCCTGAGGGCTAGGAGTGCGATAGAGGCGTCTCCTGGTATCGGGACGCAGTTCCTTCTCCAGTCTTTCCAATCTGCTTTTCAAGCAAGCATTTTCAGCCTCCTATCTGCGCGAAGACTCCCTCTGCTCGTGTAGACTTGCCTCGTATGTATCAATCAATCTGGATATCTGCGTGGACTTTGCTGGTCCTTGACTTTCTTCTGAAGATGGCCTTTCCAAGCGAGCCTCACGATCTGAACATCGAACCTCAGACCTAATCCTGCGAGGAGCAGGTGGCTCTTGAATATCTCCTGCTTGAGGAGCGTTGCTGCTGTGACCAGACATCTTAGATTCTTTTCTTGGCGTGGGCTCTTCTCGGGGAAAGATGAACGCTTCCCACAGACGGCGCCAATTGTGGTGACAATTATTGTGCAACACAATTAAATATGAAAGAGGTAATGACCAAGAAAGAATAAATAAAACGCCAATCACACAACAACAGGTGTACGTGGTTCATTAAAGATGTGCCTACGTCCACGGTGGTGCAGTCAGTATTATTTCTCTATATTCTGAAGAATAAGTACAGAGAATACAACTTGTCCTTTGCCCCGGACCTAGGGTTTAATTTATATATGTGTATGGTAGTTAGTGGAGATGATGGGTTCCTTCATATTAGCCATCTTCCCTATCCCTTCCCTTCATGGGATTGTGCTCCCCTATAACTTCTCTTCATGGGATCGTGGGGAGAGACCGGATCAATATGAAAGATAGAGGGCCTGGACTTTGGGCCGCCAGAACTGGGCTACTCGTCCAGGCCCATGGTTCTCAATTCTGGGTACCTACATTTACTATTCACTCTTAATACATATAATATCATAATATTAATCAGTATATAACTCTTGATTAATATTTAATAATCCTACTTATCATCTAATCACATGAAATTATTTCACTCACATAATTTAAATAAAACATATTTTCTATATTAATTGTCGAATTAATTAAATTACAAATACACAAAAATACGGAGTATTACATACTTCCCCCCTTACAAAGGAATTTCATCCCCAAAATT
Organism: Sambucus nigra; assembly: GCA_949130495.1. Classification (NCBI taxonomy): domain Eukaryota; kingdom Viridiplantae; phylum Streptophyta; class Magnoliopsida; order Dipsacales; family Adoxaceae; genus Sambucus; species Sambucus nigra. Next base: position 369,762,699 of record OX422217.1, read on the forward strand.
TGGGCATACCTGCAGTGAATAACTGTGGATACTGCTCTCGTATGTCATCCAATGTTGACTCATCAGTATTGTGATGTACCCACTAAACTCACACTAGTGGCACCACCTTGGATCGTAGTTTACGCTCACTATGATCTAGGATAACCACGGGCCTCTACTCATACGAGACATTTGGCTGTAAATAAATCTCCTCAAATGGAACATGCTATAAAGCTATCTCGCTTATCCTGTACTTCTTTAGCGATGGCGCATGGAACACGTCGCGTATCCACTGAACATGCTCTAGAAGTCCCAGTCTCAATGATACCGGTCCCACCCTCTCTATAATAGGAAACGATACTATCTCGGTATTAACTTCCCTCTCTTACCGAATCTCATAATACTCGAACCAACACCTGGTCGCCAACCTCTAACTCCACATGTATCCTGTCGGCATTGGCATAACTCTTCTGCATATCCTGAGCTATCCGAATATGCCCTCGAAGCAACTCAATATTGGCAGTAGTCCCATAAATCATCTTGGGTCGTAATAACTTGTTGTCCCCCAATTCTAACCAGGAATTGGGCGAACAACAAGGCCTCCCATATAATGCCTCAAACGGTGCCATACCGATGGTAAATTGCAAACTCTACCAAAGGAAGGTATCGTTCCCAACCTCCCCTAAAATCTAGGATATACATCCTCAATATGTCCTCCAGCATCTGATTGGCCCTCTTAGTTTGTTCGTGTATCTGTGGATGATAAGCGGTACTCAATCGCAAGTCTATGCCCATGGCCTCCTGAAAACTCTTCTAGAAATGAGAAATAAAGATCTTGTCTCTATGAAATATAGTGCTAATCGATACCCCATGCAGCTTTACTATCTCTGTGATGAACAGCTGCGCATAATGACTCGTCTCAAAATCAGTGGGAACTGGAAATAAATGGGATTCCTTGGTAAGATGATCCACTATCACCCAAATGGAATCGTGACCCCTTTGCAAAGTCAGTAACCTTGTAATAAAGTCCATCAAAATTCTCTCCCACTTCCACATGGGAATCTTAAGTGGATGCATTATCCCTGAAGGTCGTTGATGGTCAACTTTCATAAGTTGGCAAGTAACACACTTCGAGATAAACTCTGTTATGTCTCTCTTCATACCTGACCACCAGTAGGGTCTCCTCATATCCTAGTACAACTTATCCCCATCGGGATGTATCGCAAACCTCGAACCATGAGATTATGTCAAAGATACATGTCTGAAATACTCATCCTCAGGTACTATAAGTCTCCCATTAAACCATAGTCCCCCCTCTGAGCTGACTTAGTAAGACTCCACGCCCTCAAATAATAATTGACATAACATGTCCTGACAGAACTGATCATTAACCTGTGCTTTCACTACCCGCATCACAATCTTGGGAGTGATAGATAAAACTGACATACACGCCCTAGCGACCTCATCATCATGTCGAAGTTCCTCCCACTTCTCTTTTCATACCTCTGCTAACTCCCCAGTGGGTCTCTGGCTCAACTCGTCAACTACCACGTCAGCCTTACCAGGATGATATTGTATATCAAACTGGTAGTCTTTCATGAATTCTAGCCACCGTCTCTGCCTCATATCCAGATCCTTTTGGGTGAAGAGATACTGAAGCGACTTATGATCCGTGAATAATGTAAACCACTCTCCCAATACATAATGTCTCCATATCCTCAGTGCAAAAATGACCACGATGAACTCAAGGTTGTCGTTGGGGTAATTACTCTCTTGGGGATTTAGTTTTCGAGATGCATAAGCTATTGCCTTCTCCTCCTGCTACACATATCCCCAAGTCCCTGCAAGGATGCATTAGTGTAAACTCAATACTCTAATCCTCCTCTGAGAAAAGCAAGTACCGGTGATGATGTCAATCGGTCCTTTATCTCATCAAAAGCCAACTCACAATGGTCGTTCCACACAAATGGCACTCCCTTACGAGTAAAGTTCGTAAAAGGCCCAGAAATCCTTGAGAACCCCTTTTATGAAACGACGGTAATATCCCAACAACCCCAAGAAGCTTAAAATCTTGGTGGGTGTCTTGGGCTCCCCCCACTACCTCACTGCCAATACCTTACTCGAATTAACAGTAATGCCCCTGTCGGACATAATGTGGCCTAAAAACTGTACCTTCCGAAGCCAAAATCCACACTTAACAAATTTAGCATACAAGTGATGGTCCCATAATGTCTGTAGAACCATACGTAAATGTTCATCGTGCTCCTCCTCTGTCCGTGAGTAAACTAGGATGTCATCTATGCATATGATCATAAATTGACCCAAAACTCTCGAAACACCCTGTACATGAGATGCATGAATATTGAAGGCGCACTGGTGAGCCCAAACAGCATCACCCTAAACTCATAAGACACTTACCATGACAAATAAGTGATCTTAGTTACGCCCTCCTCTAGAAATGCGTAACTGGTGATATTCAGACCTCAAATCAATCTTTCAGAAGTAAGCAACCCCTCTCAACTGATCAAATAATTCATCAATCCTAGGCAATGGATACTTGTTCCGTATTGCCACCTTATTCAGGTCCCTGTAATCGGAGCACAAGCGAAGCGAACCATCCCTTTTCTTCATAAATAACACGAGGGCACCCCAAGGCGATGTACGCCTTCGAATGAAACCTAGCCCAAGATATGCTCAATATTTTATCTCATCTCCTGTATCTCTCAAGGAGCCATACTATATGGTGATCAGGAAATTGGTCTCGTCCCCAGTGCTAAGTCGATGACAAACTCTATTTTTCGACTCGGTGGAAGCCCGAGTATGTCCTAAAATACGTCCTCAAACTCCCTCACTACTGGAATCGAGTCTAAAGGTATCACTATCTCGTGAGAGGTCTCCTCCTCAATACAGTATAGGTGAGTGCACGATCCACCCTCAGGCAGAGGCATCACCACTAGGAACATCTCCTTCCCTGGGATTGAGAACACTATAGTCCTCTCATAGTAATCTACCATCGCTCAATAACTCGCCAACCAATCCATTCCTAGAATTATGTCGTGCCCCTCCATGTCTAACACGAGGAGGTCTGCCACTAGACTCGGTCTCCCAATCAAAACATTGAATCCTCTACAGATCGAATGTATCAGCAAACCAGTACCCATCGATGACTTGACACACATAAAAAGACTATCGGTTGTCTTTAATAAACCAGCGGCTCATGAAAATATAGTCTTACTAAAAGAATGTGATGCTACAGTATAAAAAGACTCCTACTCATGAATAGGAAACGTACCCTCTATTGTAAGTGGCACCTATGGTGTTGGAGGCATTGTTATATCCCGGACGTTATATACACGCTCATAGTGCATCTGACCCTACTGCTGCAATGGGGATGGTGCTAAAGCTATCGGAGCCTGCTTCCCCTGTTGGGCACCTTATCGTTGTGACCTGTCTCATTGCGGATAAACTCTACTCTTGTGACCCTGCTGGCCAAAAGTGAAACACTAACCCTAGAACTTTCCCTGGACGTAGTGGCCCTGATGGCCTCCCCCTGGGTTCCATGGCCCAGACGGTTCTGAGGAACCTGGTGCTGTTGGGGACCCTGCTGGCCCTGTCTAAATCCGCATTATTTCGGTAACCTCAAAATTTAAACCTCTTGGCAAAGTTCCCCAATCAGGAATCCTGATGACTTACTGTATGCTATTACTGGGGTGGTGCTCCACTGCCACTGCTCCCTCATCCTTTCCATATTGTCTAGGCTCACCTCTCTTGATCCCCTTCGCATGAAAGCGATGATTTTGACAATGCACCAAGTCAGCATTGACGACATGAGTGTAATTCATCAGCACATGATTACCAGTTAAATATTTCCTGATCGTCTAGGCCAATCCATCCATAAACTTATCTTTTTCCCCTCTTCGTTGCTCACCTCATCTGGCCTAAAATTTTCCTGAAGGTTAAACTCATCCTCATAGTCTGTTATTGAAGGGTCACCCAGTAATACTCCCCCAAACTTCTTCCTTATCTCTGACTCAACTGCGGGAAGTAAGTACTTGTAATCAAACCACACCCAAAACTCAGAAATCACCATCAAGTCCCTCTCCTCAGTCGTGGTCATCAACTCCCACCACTATAGAGCTACTCCCGAAAGTTTGAAGGTAGCTAACATCTATTTGGGACTTCTCTACATTCAAGCACGCGCAGATTCCGTTGAATGTTCTTTTTCCATTGGCACACCGACAGTACATTATGTGTGGCCCTTCTGAAAAGTCTCATTGACTCACTACAAAGAATATGGCCCTATCTCGACCTGGATCGCTGGAGCCACTGGCTGCTGTGCCTGAGGCTGAGGGAAGTAAGCTTCCATGGCCCTCATAGTTGTCTCTATTTCCTGAGCCACTATCACTGCCACCTGAGTAGTAGAAACCATCTCTGGTGGTGGTGGTGGCAGTATCTGCTGCTCTTGATGGTCCTCCCTAACCTCATCTCTGGCTGCTGACCTCTAGGCTCGCTCTCTCCTTGATGGCATACTGAAATAGAATTAAATTCTGTAATTACACAATTTATACAAAAAATCTAATAGTAGAAGCATGATATCTTAAGAATGCAAAGATAAAGCAACAGTTCTAATAATAGGGATCTATATTAAAATAATATTAAACTGAAATTGTAGTAAGTTGTACAGATCCTATGGACACTAGAACTTGATGCTCTGATACCATCTATGATACCCTGCCTAATTAAACATCAATTGATCAGTCCATTATTAAATTAAAAGAGGTTTCTCGTATGGATTTTTCTTAGCATCACTATCGAAAACTTTTGACTCACTGACCACCGAAGTGAAATTAGACACGTGTCAAATTTTATCTTTCTTTAAAACAGGTAACTGAGAAATGCGAAAAACTAAATTAACCATTCACAATGTACTAGAGTCCAATCACCACCATATATAAATGAATAAAGGTTTGCCGAATAAACCATCGATACAATCCAAAACCAAACACTCCAAAATAATAAAAATAACCAAATGACTAAAAATTGTCAACGGACAACATGTCCATACATATATATTCGACAGTGAATATAAACTCAGATTTGACACTAGATCTGAAAGGAAGAATCGTCTATTCAAATCCTATCAGGATCCACAATGCTACAACTTCGAGTCCCTGGAATGGAGTCTTCAAGCTTGGCATCCCTTTGGCTGGATCCCTAAAATATTTTTAAAATATTTTACTAGCAAGAGTTAGTACTCAAAACATTTTGAAAATATTTAGCAATCGTTTATCACAATATAAAATCGGTTATTGATTACACATGTTCACGTACACTCTCTCTTGAGTTTTTCTCACCTCTCATCTATAGTGCATGCCTAACGTTCTATACTTAGCCCACCTAGATATATTACCCAAGTTAACTAGACTAAATATCCAACTGAACTTATCTACATGTCTAAGTTCCCATACTGCTCATACAGTACATTAATTAATTAACATCTCTTGTATGTTAATTATTTCATGTAACATTTTACATATGTTATGTTTCAACATTTATAATTAAATCTCACTATTTAATTCGTTATCTAAGATATTCACTATCTATCCTTAATCCGTTTATTAAGTCTCTCCCCTTAATTTTCTTTTCAAATACATATCTATATCTAACATTTTCCAGTCTAGTGTCACTCCTAAGTAGATTAATCATATATTTCACACGTAATATATACTATAAGTGCATACTTTACTATCACATCCCTATATCACACATTATGGATTATTGGCTCAGAATCCTACCTCGATCACCAATAGTGATTTATATATCTTTGTTCGGAACCACACCTTGATCACCAGTAGTTATTGATTATATTAGCTCAGAATGACACCTTAATCACCAATATTAATCTTATTTTGATTGGATCGGCATCACACCTCAATCACGAAGACTTGTCTTCTATACTGGATCTTAATCCTAGCTCGATCACCAATATTTATTTTGTACACTTTAGGTATTCACACAACCTATGTATTACTATCCATCGATAGGTGTTCACACAACCTAATCATACATATTAGTACAGAGTAAATTTCTCTTGCATACTCATCGTAATATTTACTTTACGATTTATCTCACTATCGTATTAGTTTGAGTACTCACCCAGCTCTAAGATTCCTAGATACCGCTTTACTAATTTCAGTAATCAAGTCTAACCTATCGCTGCTGGTCTATTCAATTAATCTTACACATGCTTTTCCGCAATTATGTTCAGATTCTCTCAAATTAAATTGTGTCATGATTAAATCCTGAAATAACCCTAGCCTTAACTCTCTCCATAACACTACCACATACCCTTATCATGGTCCTACTATAAACCCAATGTCTCCCATGATGATTTAAATAGGTCCCAATGGTCATCCAAGTAATTATACGAAGTGTCAGGATTAAATAAGAAACACTGGGCAAAACTGCTAGGGCCGAATCGATTCGCCCTCTACTGAATCAATTAGGGTCTGCCCAAATTCATCTTCTTCGCTTAGCAGTCGCATGTTTCCACCATTAACACACCTTTAAGCTTCATGAAACTTCACCAAACCTTAATATAATCATTCCTAAACATTTTACATGTGTTAGGATTAATTCCAACGTGATTTTTATGCCAAATCATCATCATAACTCATCAAGAATGAATCAAACCATAAAATTATCAAAACCCTAGGTTTTCATGTTCTTCCTCAAGTTTTGTCATCAAAACCATGTTAAAATTTGTATTGATCATTGAACATCTATTAATTATCAATCCTCTACATATATAAATTTCTCTAAATTCAAACCCTACCCATTACATGCATCAAAATTAACCTTTTCTTCCAAGATCATGTATTAAATTATCAAATAATGAAACCCTCTTAAATCATGAGTATTATAACTTCATGAATTTGGAATAAAAAACTTACCTTAGTGAAGATGATCTGATTTTGAATTTTATTAAGGTGTTGGGTTGTCTTCTCCTCCAATTTCCCTTCCCGAATCGATTGATGTGCAAGAATCCTATAAATCCCTCACCAAATCCTCCTTAAGCCTTGAGAACTGTCTCTCTTTTCCCTCAACCCTAAATTCTCAACATATGATATAGACTTGAAAATTTCGTGGGTCTCTTAACCTCTGTTTGCCAAATGACCAAAATACCCCCAAATGGTGCCGGTTTGGTCTAAAATTGACCTAGGACCCAAATTATACCCCCGATTACACTATTCTGACTATCTTGACCCTTTTGGAATCATCCGTGACCTCTAAATTATCATTTGAGTAATAAAAAATATATTTCTCATTTTCCACCTCAAATAGTCTACACGTGACTCTGGGTGAGATAACATAAAATAAGCACATATGACTCGCTATACTGTATAACACTAATCATAAATTATTTACTATCCACTCTTAGTAAATATTATATCATAATATTAATCAGTATCTATCTCTCGATTAATGTTTAATAATCCCACTTATCATTTAATCACATTAAATTACTTCACTCGCGTAATTTAAAAAAAAACTATTTTCTCAATTAATTGCCGAATTAATTAAATTATCGATACGCAAAAATATGGGGTATTTACGTGGTATTATTTTCCTTTCATTCGTCTTGTCTATTTTTTTTCTTTTTTTCTTACTCATACTCACTGTTCCTTCCATTTTGTGCACTTTTATTCGGGAGGCGGTGGTCTAGTCATCTGGCGTTCACTAGGTATTGTCCTTTTGGTGTTCATGTTATCAAATGTTGGCTCATTAAGTGAGAGTTTATGGTATAGTGGACTCGTCCATGATGCGGACCCTATTCTCGACATCTCGATCTTTAAGTCGTGCAACTACAATCACGGTGTTAGTGAATCATCACGTTGATGGCATTATGCCCCGTCCCTCGACTCATCCCAGTGCTAGGGCTTATTAAGGTATGGTGATAGGTGATGGTGATGGTGATGGTGATGGTGATGGTGATGGTGGTGATGAAGTGGAGTGGGATAAGAAGTCCTGTTATGATGAGTATGAGATTTAACTTAGGCTTGCAGGGGGACCAGTCCCCATCACTTCATATATTTGACTTATTCTTGGGATTTACATCTTCTGGGTGTACACACTTGATATTCATATTTCAAGGATTGACTATGAATTTTCCATAATTTTCCATTTTTTTTAGTTGCCTTTATTCGTGCATATGCCCTTTATACCTTTTAAGGAAAAAAATATATAAATGATTGGCAAATAATGAATCAAAATAGTATGTTTAATTCTTCTTAACTTACATGGTAGATAAATAAATTTACAAATATACATACGAAATGAGTGAGCCTAAGATCTTTCATTTATCATAAAAGTAGGAAACAAATACACATGCTGATTTATAAAAAGAAAGGTGACGTGTCTTTTTCAGACTTTTCGTTTCGAGGCATTCTTTATCTTCCCCTAGCATTTTGTTGTTTTGTTTATGATACATGTGGGGAAGAAGGCTTCCTTTAGGTTATATATCTAGTAGGGTGTTGATGTTACCTTGGAGCCAGACTGTTGTCTTTTTTAGCCAAGACAACATGAGGTGCCTGCAGAAAGATATTTGTGTGTATGTATGTTGGTGAATTTTATCCTTTTCAGTGGGATGTTTTGGGGTGGATATTTTTTGTGTTTACGTTAAAAAAAGGTTCGAGATATGGTGGTCTTACTTCTAGGACTCTTTTTAATGTTTCTTTCAAGGCATTAGCCTTTATGTGTCATTTCTTTGAAAAATAAAACTTTATGGAGTTCCAAATTTTTTAGGGAATTATTTTATTACTTGGCGTTTTGCTTAATAAACCTTGTCAAGTCTTTTTGTTAGAGAGGGAACGCTGATTATAGATATGGTTTTCCCATAGGGTTAGACCGAGCTCGAATTTATATAATAGGTTGCCTACATATATTTGATTCAAAGACAATGGCGTGTCTGTATTTTGAATATTGGCGGTAATATTTACTGTGGAGAGTTGGTCCACATAGTTTTGTCAAAATGGCATGGTCAGGGGCCTGAAGATTTTAGTTGACTTGAATTGAGAGGTTGGTGCCTCTAGTGGGTATTCTAATGTTGGGTTAGGAGTGTTTTTAGGTTTATGTGTCTCTCCCTTCCAGTTACGACCGAGTGTCTTCGTTCTGAATCAGTTTCTTTCCCTTTTCCAAGAAAGAATTTGTTCAATCGATCGATATTTAAAGGCTAGGAAAATCTAACTCCGTCGAGATCGGCTATGTTAGGTTCCCCACCGAAGTTTATTTGGTTGATGAGGTAAGATCCTTCCTAATTGGGCGGAAATTTTCCCAAGGGAGTCTGGGCAGGTTTGAGATTTTCCTTTAGAAATAAGTCTCCTTCTTATCTGTTGCATCTCTTGATATATTTATTAAATGATTGGGTGATCCATTATTTGTATCCCGAGTTGTGGTATGTTGTTTTTAGTTTTCTCTTATCGAGAATAGCTAATTCACCACCTTAGTCTTTAACCTAGTCAGTTTCAACTGTTTGGCTTTCGACCATGACCCTTAGCGAGGGTATCTCAAGTTTCATGGGTAGGTCTTCTTACATGCCATAAACTAGTGAGAAGGGGGTTTTCCCTATTAATTTTTTTTAAGTTCAACAATTCCAATGGGCAAATGGGAGTTTGTTTGACCATTTATGATTGTTCGTTGTCATCTTCTTGATGATGTTTTTGACATTTTTATTAGAAGCTTTGACTAAACCATTGGTCTGAGGTGTACATGGGTAAGACTTATGTTGCGTGATTCCTTATTTGTGTAACATAATGAACACCCATTTCTTAAATTGAGAATAATTATTGGATACCAACTCAACTGGTAAGCCAATGTGGTAGGTGATGTTTTGGCATATCACCATGGCCACATATTTGGCATTAAGATTGGAATAATATTCGGGCTCAACCCAGACTTAGTTGATTTTTTTATCTATAAAGGCCTTTGGATTCACTTTCCCTATGATATATATTCCAAAATAAAGAAAGGGGAATAGGAGGTCATGAAATAGAGCTCTCATGGAGGAAGATGTTATCGGGGGCGTCTAGTAGGAATTTGAAGCATTTCCTAACATAATATGTGCAATATTCTTCATTGTCATTTAGTAGTATAACTGCAAAAGTATTTTTCTACATACGGCAAGTCCACTCAAGTGTGGGCCACACTCACCGGTATGGATTTTTTCCATAATCTCAATAGTCTCCTATGTTATAGATTTTCGCCCGACAAATGATGAATGGAGGTGCTAATTGCCTTAAGGTGAACCTATCGATCGATATATCGTCTGGTGGATAATGGTTCTTGTTTAACGAGTTGCATATGTCAAAGTACCATATTATAGTATCTATTACCCTTTCCTCTAGCATTGGTCTCAAAGAAATACGAATGGGTACTTTGGCTTGTTACAGTAAAGGTGATATCCGTAGTTCCTTTTGAAATGTATATAATTGAGGCAAAGGTGGGGAGTGCATCCATTAAGTTATTTCTAGAACTAAGGTAAAGTCAATTTCGAGATGCTTGAATAAAAAAGATTAATCTTCTAGGTAGGAATGATAAGGTTAGAGTTCACTATCCCGGGTCCTCCATTTCCCTAGTACCTAATTCGGTTCGAGTGTCTCTAGGATTTTAGTTATATGATTACCATTTCCAATAAATTTCAAGACCCGTGATGCAAGCCTCATATTTTTCCCATGTTGGTGTTGCACTCATAGATTTTCATAGTGGCGAGGAGTCTACATTAATCGGGGGATAACAAGAGCATTATGATGTTAAAAATTCTTTTGTGGTGTCCCTGTTTAAGTAGAGTTCCCATGTTTCTCTATCGTCAATGCAAAGAGGTCTTCATCCAGGAATTCTACCTCGATCTGTTTTTCTTACCTACCAAAGGTTATCCATCGAGGAGGTCCATGATGACTCATCCTTTAGCGAATTTTTGTGTAACGTACGTGATTTTAAACTTGGACAATTGCAATAGACACTTGGTCATTCGGCTAAATAGAGTGGGTTTACTGAATAGGTATTTCAAGGGGTCCATCCTCAAAATGAGATATATGCAGAACAACATCATATAATTATGGAGCTTATGGGTGATATATACTAGAGATACAAAAGACTTTCAAAAGTGGTGTATTTGATCTTGTAGTATATCAACCTTCTGATGTCATGCTAGATGTCACATTCTTTTTGGGAACATTGTAGGAATTGGGCCAACATGGGTCCAACAACCGTGTTGGTGATGGTTATGTAAAGTTGCAAAGGTTATCCCGGTTGGGGAGGTACTTATATTTGTGGGTGCGTGAGGTACTCCTACATTTTCTCAAATGATTTTTAACATTGAGTGATCTTACAAAATCCTATAAAATCAATAACTAGATTGATCAAGTCCAAATATAAATAATACACGAGTCTAAACAATAAGCATCATTCTAAGCATGACTAAAATAAAAGGCATAATATAAATGCTGACAACAGTAATTGAAATAAATAGAGACAAATCTAATACCAAAAACCTAACAGTAAATAAACTCCACCTCTCAAATATAAACTTGTCTTAAATAGTAAATCCAACCACTAATTGTAAAAGATAACTCTATCATAAAAAATCTCAACAACAGTAATCTGACGCAACTATAATGAAAGCGTTATAAAAGGAAATGAGCATCCATGATCAACACCTACACCCTAATATCTGGAAGAATGGAATATATAGGATTGCATGTGAATCATGGTTGTGGAACTGACTTCTTCCTAGGCCTGGAAAATATATTCCAACAACATGATTCAGCCGACCAAGTCTATAATGAGTAACAGTTTAACCAAATTTGGGCAACAACAACCATAATAATTATAATGCATCTTTGTAATATCCCTCCCCGATAAATTAATTAAATTATATGTTGATTATAATTGAGGAGGTAATTATAATTATGGGTGAAAAGTCGAGAAAAATAAAGAGAAAAGAAATAGGGTCGTTCAAGTGACATTGGACTGTCGTTTGAATGTCAGTACATAGGTCGCGAGATGGGTCATTAGAAGAAGATTTTCTAACGATGTGTTACTAAATTACAGTAGCAGGTCGTGCGAAGGGTTGCACGAAGCTGGGAAGAAATGACATAGAATAATTCATTCGAATGACATAGGGAAGTCGTTCGAACAACAATAGTCGAGATTTTATATTTTATTTCCCTTGTGCTTTGTCACAATTTGGAGGATTGATTTGTTGTGTTGTCGAGCCATGATCGTCCCAAAAAGGGTAAAATGGGATTTTTAGCTTGAGGGAGGTTTTATAAGGGTTCGTTTGGTGTGTTTAAGGTTATTTGTGTGTTGGGAGAAATGAAATAAGGAGAGAGAGAATGAGAGAGACAGAGAGACGTGGGTGATCTTCCACCACCACCCACCACCAAGACACCACTCTTCCACCATAGACCACCCATAAGAAACCATTTTTATGATACGTTTCTCCACATTTGAACGAAATACACCCAATTCCACCATTGACAAAGAAGAGCCACGAATTTTGGGGGTATTATTGGGGATTTTTGTAGATGGAGATGGATTTTTCAGGGAGTGTGAAGTGGGTTTCGAAGTAGTTCTTAGCTTGGAGCTTTTAAGTATGCATTGGTAACCCCTTGAGGCCACCTTTGAAGGTGGGGGTTCCTCCTCCTACACCAACACCACCATTGAAGCCATTAAAAGTGGATAAACCTTACTCTTAGTGCAGATTGTTATTTTTGCATTTATAGTCTTGTAGTTAGACTATTTGAGTAGGGTGTATTTAGTTAAATAATATAATTTTTGTGTAGAAGACAATTAACATTTTTATGAAATAAAAATGTTGAAAATTGTTATTTTTGTTAAAAATAAGGAATGAATACTTATTTCAAGAATTTGAAATAGTAAAAGTGGGTGTTTATGAAAATAGTGTATTTTCTTGTAATTTTGATGAAAAACATTTTATGAAATAAAATGTTTACAAATGATGTCATTTTGTAGGAAAATGATGTTGTGTTGAAATTAAAGAATAGGTAAATATTTTAAGGTTTTGGAATATTGTAAGATGGTTCATGAAAATGGGCATTTCTTAAAATATTGGTGTTAAACATTTTATGAAATAAAATGTTTAAAAATAATGATTTACAAAGTAAATATTTGATGAAAAATATGTTTAAACAATGTAGCAAGATTTTTGGGTTTAAAATTCATTTTCTCATGCATATAAACTTGTAGCATTTTGACATAGAATGTATAAACTAGTTTAAAGAAGATTTTGTTGGGTTTAAAGATGAAATAATAAAAGTTAGCATTTTAATCTCCAAAATGTGTGAAATTGGGACTAAAAGATATGATGTGTACGAGGTTAAAAGATTACAAGTTAAATCAAAAGAACTGGCAATTTTATTATTAAAGTAGTCTTAAGTGTGAATGTATTTCTTCAATGAAGAAGTAAAGAAATATATTCTTGGGAAATTTTGATTAAAAGCATTAACTAAGTTTTAATGGGAAAATATGGAATGGTTAGTGAGTGTAACTTATTAATTTTGTGAAATATTAACACTTATGGAATTAATAACTGATTAAAGGTGTAAAAGTTTTTCTAATCAAGAAAAAGATTAGTCCAGGTGTAAAAAGGTGTTAAAGGGTTAAAAACACTTAAGAAGTAAATACAGATGACTAAATTGTGTTTTGGGAAAATTAACACTCGTGAAAATGAAGTAAAAGGTGATTTTGGAAACAACTAGGTAAACTGGTAATCTTACTTAAAGTGAAATATTTTTAAGAAATAAAAATATTGAAAAGGGTGTTCACAAAGTGGTCCTAAACGAATATGATTTTTCGAATAAAATAAAGGTTAAAGTATATAGAACATGTAATGGTTAATTTTCAAAGTGTAACACAAGTTGGGGCGATAAAGTCCCGGGTTTTTGGCTGTAAATAGGAAAGTGGAAGAATGTGGACATTTGTAAAATGTTAAAACACATAAAAGGAACTTGGATGACACCTGGATAAATGAATAAGGGATCGGAGCCCTTGGGTGAAAATCCCTAAATCACTGTCCAGATATATTGTGTGAATAACCGGTGGTGCGGAGCCCGTGGAAGTATGCGATATAGGAAGATTCTGAGAAGAGATAAAGGAAATATGGAACATGTCAAGAAATGGGTTATGTGGTAAAATGAGTTAATACAACCTAACTTGAATGAATAATAAATGTTTTGGAAAAGGTGAAATGGACAAGTTAATGTGTAAATCTATTAAAGTACGGTAGATAAGGAAAGGGGGTAAAGAAGGTGGGTAATCGTGTGGTTAAGCAACCTAAATGGTTAAACCCATATTTAACACAAGAATGTGTTGTAGAAAGGATTTTCATAGATTAAATAAGCATTTCAAACACGTGAATACGTGTGTTGACATGGTGTTTTTTAATGAAAATACTAAATTATATTTGTAAGAGTAAAAAGGGTGATTCTGGTAAAGGAATGGGTTTGGTTAAATTAAGTTTAGTGGTTTGAAGTATTGAACCGGCTGTGTTAAATAAAGTGGGAAATTCTAAGTATGAATAAAGGAAGCCTTTACAAAATTAATGTAAAATAATTTGGAAAAGTAAGGTTTTCAAAAGTAAAATGGTTAATGCATTGGAATGTGTATTTTTCAAAGGTATAAGTATGTAGACATGTATATATTTTTGGATGCATGTGGTTGTAGCGTGTGAGTATTCCTTTCTGCCATTTGTTTCTATACTTCTTGTATAAATCCCA